>SJYT01053182.1:586523-609703 GCA_006410635.1 Cephalophus harveyi
GGGGGGGTGGGGGCGTCCAGCCCCTGCCCATCTCTCCCCCATGCTCCCAGTTGCTCTCAGACACATGGTTTTTTCTATCACTTAGACAAGACTTTGCCTTCCAGTGCGGGGGCTGCAGGTTCAATCGCTGGTCTGCGAGCTAAGATCCCACATGCATCCCGGCCAAAAATCCAAAACATAAAACATAAGCAATATTTGTAAGAAATTCAGTAAAGACTTTAAAAATGGTCCACATCAAAAGAATCCTTTAAAAAAAAAGGCATAGGCACAGTATTTTGAAAAAGAAAACTTTCTACCCAAGGATAAATAAAACAGCCGCATCCCTTCCCCGTAGAACTAACCACACAAAGTCAAAGAGAGCAGAAATCGGGCTGCCCCGTCTGACAGCTTCTGGTTCGCATTTAATGCTCTAAGCTGAGACCTGGGCTGGCGGCTCCCACATCTGCACTCTCTCTGTGGGAAATTAGCAGGTGTTGAAAGACGACAGAGCACATTAGCACCACCGGGAG
The DNA here is from genome assembly GCA_006410635.1 of Cephalophus harveyi. Lineage (NCBI taxonomy): Eukaryota > Metazoa > Chordata > Mammalia > Artiodactyla > Bovidae > Cephalophus > Cephalophus harveyi. The sequence continues at coordinate 587,033 of SJYT01053182.1, forward strand.
ACTTGTGCTGGAGGTAATGGGAGGCTTGAGAGCGTTCACAGGAGACATGCCGAAGAGTCTAGTGGTCCTCGAATTACCCCAGGTCATGGGAGGGGGTCCTCGAATCAGTCCATGTCCCACCCCTCTTCGGGAAAGAAAGAAGACTGCTTTGTGCTTTGCACTTGAAATGTGCGCTTGACTGGTACACCAGTTGGCCCACTAAAATGGACATTCACAAAGCAAACAGGGAAGCCTGGCGTGCTGCGTCCATGGGATCACGAAGAGTCAGACACGACGTGATGACCGAACAACGACGAAAGCGACCAACCCAATCACAAAATGGGCACAACACCTACGTAGACATCTCTCCACAGAAGACACACAGGTGGCCAAGAGGCATATCAAAGGGCGCTTCGTGTCGCTAACTATTAGAGAAATGCAATGAAAACTACAATGAGGTATCACTTCATACCTTCCAGAATGGCCATCATCAAAAATCTACAAAAAGTAAATGCTGGAGAGGGCATGGAAAAAAGGGAACCCTCCTGCACTGTGGGTGGGGATGCAAATTGTTGCACCACTGTGTGAAACAGTGTGGAAGTTCCTGAAAACCTTAAAAAAGAGTTACCATATGATCCAGCAATCCTGCTCCTGGACATACACTTGGACAAAACTATAATTAAAAAAGATACATGCATTCTATGTTCATAGCATCACTGCTCACAATAGCCAAGACATGGGAATAGCCTAAATGTCCATCGACAGATGAATGGATAAAAAAGATGTGGGATATATTATACCATGCAATACTCAGTCACAAAAAAAGGAAGTAATCCACTTGCAGCAACTAGGATGAACCTGAAGACTGTCATACTAAGCGAAGCAAGTCAGAGAAAGATAGTGATCATTTGGTATCACTTAATCTGGAATCTAAAAAAGTGATACAAATGACCTTACTTACAAAACAGAAGCAGACTCACAGACATAGAAAACAAACTTATGGTTCCCCAAGGGGAAATAGGTCTTCCCTGGTGGCTCAGAGGTTAAAGCGTCTGCCTCCAATGCGGGAGAGCCAGGTTCGATCCCTGGGTCGGGAAGATCCCCTGGAGAAGGAAATGGCAATCCACTCCAGTATTCTTGCCTGGAGAATCCCATGGATGGAGAAGCCTAGTAGGTTACAGTCCACGGGGTCGCAAAGAGTCGGACACGACTGAGCGACTTCACCTTCAAGGGGAAATAGGAGGGGTTAGGGACACATTACAGAGAAGGCGATGGCACCCCACTCCAGTACTCTTGCCTGGAAAATCCTATGGATGGAGGAGCCTGGTAGGCCGCAGTCCATGGGGTCTCGAAGAGTCGGACATGACTGAGCAACTTCACTTTCATGCATTGGAGAAGGAAATGGCAACCCACTCCATTGTTCTTGCCTGGAGAATCCCAGGGACGGGGGAGCCTGGTGGGCTGCCATCTATGGGGTCGCAGAGTCAGACACAACTGCAGTGACTTAGCAGCGGGGGCTCATTAGGGGTATAGAATTAACAGATACACACTGCTATACATGAAATAAACAACAAGGGTTTACTCTACAGAACAGGGAACTATATTCAGTATCTTGTTACAACCAATAGTGGAAAAGAATCTGAAGCTGTACGCCTGAAACTAACACAATATTATAAATCAACTACAGTTAAATTAAAAAAAATGCACTTTTACGTTCCTTCAGATGGACATTGAGTGATAATAGCGAGAGAATTTCTAAGGGAAGCCCTACAAACAGCAACTCTCATTTTACACATATCAACTTGTTTAATAAGCATATACGCCCATCGATATTATACCCATTTTCTGGATGAAGAGGCTGAGGCACAGAGAATTAATGAAAGCACTCTCCCACGATCATTTGGCCCAACATGGGGCAGAGATGGGGTTCAAACCCAGTCTGGGTGGAGTCAGCAGCTCAACAAGAACCTCCTGGAAGCAGATTTCTGGGTAACTTTCTAAAGGTCTCCCAGGGTAACCCTGGTGGGCTGCAGTCTATGGGGTCACACAGAGTTGGACACGACTGAAGCGACTTAGCAGCCTCAGTTTCCTCATCTGCCTCTGAAGCAGCAGGAGGCCAGGTGCCCTTGGAGGGTCTTTTTGGCTCTGGGCCTGTGATACGGAGAAACAGAGGGCGTGGACCAGACGGTGGGTGGAGCTGGGGGATACGGTAGGCTGGACTTTTCCTGGGACCCTTAGGCTGTTCCTCGCTGCTCCCAGGCATCTCTAACCTTCCAGCCAGGATGCCGATCCTTTGGATGGGAGTCAGAACTCCACGACCAGGGATCAGAGAATAACAGGAGCTAATTACTTCATCAGCTCAAGTCATCAGTGGGTCGATTTTTGATGAATTCCCCCAGCTCCCACTTCCCCTGGCCTGGGGCCAGCCTCTCTCTGGATGCTAGAGAAATCAATTAAAATGACACAAGGGATTCTGCCTCCATTTTTCTCCTTCTTAGTAAAGATTCAGAGAAGCTGAAGTGAGAGCGTACCTGGTGAATCTGCGCAACCCTAGCTGAGTGACACTCTGTCCATCCCTTGGACCCTTCTGCTTATTCCCACCAGCTGGATTCCCTTCCTGCTCTTCATCCTGTGTCTTTTTCACAGACCTTGGCAAAGCCAAATTGGCCCAAGAAGACACCACTGGGAAAGCTGAATGCCCTGAGTGTTCAGAAACAGCACTCCTGCTTCTGGGTTTGTCTGATTTGCAGAGAGGAGCAGGTCTCAGTGTTACAGCTTTGGGCCCTCACGCAGGCCTGTCTGGGAAGACCCACATGGTTGTTTTCCTCTGAGGATCCCCAAACTCAACAAGAATGGCTGAGAACAGTTCGGGAGCAGTCGGACAGCCCAGGGAGAGGCAGCGGGAAAGGAAGAAACAGGCAGAGGCAGAAGCAGAAGTTGATCGGACAGGTGAGAAGAAAGGGAACTGGGATGTGGAGATCCCCAGAGCCCCTGTCCCAAAGCTGGGGACCTCCTACTTGGTCCAGAGAGCCAGACCGCGTACGTCTCCCTTCTCTCACTTTACAAATAAGTATTTAGGGTTACGTGGTAGGGTGACCCTGTCTGGGTTATGACAGCCTAATTTGTTTCTCTGCTTCCACACTCAGCTCCTTCTATCAAGCAGGCAGAAGGATCCTGTTAAAGACAAAAGTTTGTCTTCCTCCACAGCAGAGCCCTCCAGGGCTCCCATCTCATGTCAAATACAACTCCCAAGCCCTCCAAAAGGCCTGGAAGACCCTATGCGTTCTGTCCACCCCCTTCTGACCGCATCACCCCCCCTTCCCACGTGACTCTGGTCACGTGGCGCCTGCGCTGCTCCTTGCCCAAGCCAGGCACGCCCCCAGCCCAGGGCCTTCGGATGCGCGGTTCTCGCTGCCCAGAGCCTTCATTCAGATCTCTTCAAGGCCCTTTCCTCACCTCCTTCAGGTCTGCTCAAATTTCACCTCTGCGGGTTAAAACGGAAAGCTCTTCCCTCCCTAGGAGCACCTACCACCTCTGACAGCTACACGTTTTACTTGTCAGTCTGCCCCACAAGAATGTCACTTCAATGGTATGGATTCTTGTCAGCTTTGTTCACATCTGTACCGTTAGTCACTCAGTCGTGTCTGACTCTTTACGACCCCATGAACTACAGCCTGCCCGGCTCCTCTGTCCATGGAATTCTCCAGGCAAAAACACTGGAGTGGATAGCCATTCCCTTCTCCAGGCAATCATCCCAACCCAGGGATTGAACTCAGGCCTCGTGCACTGCAGTCAAATTCTTTACCATCTGAGCCACCAGGGAAACTCAGATGGGGCCACTGACCACTCCCTTTTTCTGCTTATGTGCAGTTTGAACATAGGCTAGAACATGTGACCCGAGTGGAGCCAGTCAGCACACTCCATCTCTTTAGTTTCAATGATTGGCCCAGAGACAGACACGTGATCCAAGCCTGGCCAATGAGAGAGAAGTAAGAAACAGCAGGGTGGATACCGAGAGCTGGAAAGGGGTAAACCCAGCACGGCTACCAACTGGAGCCTGAGAGAGGATGCTGGTGCTGGTGGGCTGAACCAAGTTGCACCTTGGAGCCAGTTACAGGTTCAAACAAGTGCCCTTTGTTGCTTAAGCTGATCTGAACTGGGGCTGTCATTTGCAACAGGAAATGCCCAGATCAACACAGTAAATACCCTACAAGAATAATAAGGAATAATGAGGAAGAATTACAATTAGATTTTAATTATTTAATTCTGCTTATTGCAGAACTCGGCCAATACTAAACACTTTTCCTGTGTTAACTCAGGACACCTTTCAACAACGCTGCTGCTAAGTCACTTCAGTCATGTTCGACTCTGTGCAACCCCATAGATGGCAGCCCACCAGGCTCCCCCGTCCCTGGGATTCTCCAGGCAAGAACACTGGAGTGGGTTGCCATTTCCTTCTCCAATGCATGAAAATGAAGTTGCTCAGTCATGTCCGACTCTTCGTGACCCCATGGGCTGTAGCCCACCAGGCTCCTCCGTCCGTGGGATTTTCCAGGCAAAAGTACTGGAGTGGGGTGCCATTGCCTTCTCCGTCAACAACACTAGGATGCTCCAATTGTGGGTGAGGAAGCTGAGGGCATGGAGAGGTTCGAGAACTTTCCCGAGGTCGTGCTGCCTGGATGCTGAATATTATCCCTTGACTGACCCCCTCCCCGTCTCCTCGCCTCTCTTCTTGTGCTCCAGGAGGTTCACTTGGCTGGACCACAAAAACGAGCTCTGTGCTAAAGGAAACGCTGCCCAAGAAGGGAGGATGGGAGGAGAGAAAGGCCTGGGTAATTTCCAGGTATCTTCCCTGCCCAGTTGCTATGAACGGAGCATATCCCTCTATTACTTTACTGAAGGCCACGGCTGCTGTGGGTGGCCCTTGCCGGGTTCCACCGAATGGTCCCCACTGTCCCCTAGCCCCAGAGATCTGTGTTATTCATTTTACATCTCTGCGGGAGGCACCATCTGTTTCCTGCAGGGCACCTGTGCTGATAAAGCAAGCAGATAGCGTGCCCGAGATTTACACCCAGATACCCTGACCCCAGAGTCCTCTCTTGACTCCTCCGTTTACTTGGAAACTGACATATGATACTAGAAGCTGAGGTTAAGTGTGTTGTAGAAACAGGAAGAAAAAGAGGGAACTGCTGATCTGCGGGCAGGCAGGGATGGCTGTGTGGAGTCCTTACAGAGAGATGTTTGAGAAGCCTAAGGGGAACAAAGTTCTGAGAAATCCACAGGATTTGGGTGGACTCTGAAGAAGGATGGAGGACACTTTCTCTCTGTCCTTACAGAGAGATGTCCTGTGTTAACTCAGGACACCTTTCAACAACGCTGCTGCTAAGTCACTTCAGTCATGTTCGACTCTGTGCAACCCCATAGATGGCAGCCCACCAGGCTCCCCCGTCCCTGGGATTCTCCAGGCAAGAACACTGGAGTGGGTTGCCATTTCCTTCTCCAATGCATGAAAATGAAGTTGCTCAGTCATGTCCGACTCTTCGTGACCCCATGGGCTGTAGCCCACCAGGCTCCTCCGTCCGTGGGATTTTCCAGGCAAAAGTACTGGAGTGGGGTGCCATTGCCTTCTCCGTCAACAACACTAGGATGCTCCAATTGTGGGTGAGGAAGCTGAGGGCATGGAGAGGTTCGAGAACTTTCCCGAGGTCGTGCTGCCTGGATGCTGAATATTATCCCTTGACTGACCCCCTCCCCGTCTCCTCGCCTCTCTTCTTGTGCTCCAGGAGGTTCACTTGGCTGGACCACAAAAACGAGCTCTGTGCTAAAGGAAACGCTGCCCAAGAAGGGAGGATGGGAGGAGAGAAAGGCCTGGGTAATTTCCAGGTATCTTCCCTGCCCAGTTGCTATGAACGGAGCATATCCCTCTATTACTTTACTGAAGGCCACGGCTGCTGTGGGTGGCCCTTGCCGGGTTCCACCGAATGGTCCCCACTGTCCCCTAGCCCCAGAGATCTGTGTTATTCATTTTACATCTCTGCGGGAGGCACCATCTGTTTCCTGCAGGGCACCTGTGCTGATAAAGCAAGCAGATAGCGTGCCCGAGATTTACACCCAGATACCCTGACCCCAGAGTCCTCTCTTGACTCCTCCGTTTACTTGGAAACTGACATATGATACTAGAAGCTGAGGTTAAGTGTGTTGTAGAAACAGGAAGAAAAAGAGGGAACTGCTGATCTGCGGGCAGGCAGGGATGGCTGTGTGGAGTCCTTACAGAGAGATGTTTGAGAAGCCTAAGGGGAACAAAGTTCTGAGAAATCCACAGGATTTGGGTGGACTCTGAAGAAGGATGGAGGACAGAGTACCTCAGGCAGGGGAAATAGCTGCAGCAAGTGGCAGGCAGTGTGGGAGGGGTGAGATGTGTGGTCCGAACCTCGAAAGCCTAGAAACTGTCTAGACACAGGATGACACGCCCATCCGGTAAACCTTACCCTCCCCCGGTATCTCCCCCTTTTCTGGGGAGAGGAAGCTTGGCCGTCCTTCTCTCCTCCTCTCCAGGGCTGTCAAAGAAAGGACAGCAGCTCCTGCAATCTACAGTCCACAGACTCTGTCTCCCTGACTCAAGTCCAAGGGTCAGGTGGCTCTCTGTAACTGTCCTTGGAATTTCAGCAGGAGGCAGGGAACCAAGGCCGCAGGACAGGAAACAGAAGGGTCCTTAGAAGATGGAGGGAAAGATCAGGTTTCAAGACAAGGGCTCAGGATCTGGAAAGGAAATTAGGGTATAGAAGAGCCCAAGAACCCAGTTGCCTGCACAACTGTTCAGGTGCCAAGAGATTCTCGAACGCCTGCTCTGTGCCAGCCATAGTTCTTGGCACTGCATATAAAACAGTGGGAAAAAAAAGTATCTGCCCTCATGGAGCTGACATTCTGAGGAGTCAACATATCAGAAGCTGGAGTTGAAATAGTCCAGCGAATGGTGAGAAGTGTCAGAAAACATGATTGGAAGTAACGATCAACCACAGGTGAACTCTTAGAATGGGATCATGGATTATAGAGCAAGCTCAAAGAAAGTTTAAAAATGATATACTTGAAGTCTTGAGAAGCTGAGTGTCAAAGTGTTTTGCATACCAAGTGAGGGACCATATAATTCACACACTCAAATATCTAAGCAGAGCCCTTATCAGACCTGAGCCCATCTGAGCCTTCTGAAGCCCCTGCCTCAGTGACCAGCCCAGCAGTATAATCCAGGTGCTTCGGTCTGACTACGAAGAGGTGCCTCTTATTTCCAGCTGGCTACCTTGGTCCACGTCGGTCCACCACGAGGATGAGGGAAGTGATGCCATCTCGCCTCACGCAGAGTGGGATGAAGTCACCACGCAGAAGAAAACACAGCTTCGAAACAGAACATTCTTGGGTTCTGCCAACATTCAAGACTGTGGATCCAGCTAAGCCCAACGGAGGAAGCTCCACCTCCGGGGCCTTTGATTCAGGCACCCAGGGATTCTTCTACATCCTGCAACGGCTTTGAGGTCTCTCCTTTCTTCTAGGGTCACTTTCTCACACTTCGACTCTCTGAGGACACAAACCAAATTCTCTTGTTCTCTTAGGTCACTCGGAATTGCTTTCACGGTCACTTGCAACCGAATGAGCCCAACCGGTAGAGCAGGCTAGGGGCAGAGAGTTGACTCAGGCGGCTTCCCGGACACCATCTGCCTCCGTGTACAGACGCCCGACGACACGGCCGCTAGCCCCTGGCCTGGGCCCCGCTCTGCCTTATCACAGGCAGACCTTCCTTCTCCTTATTTGCTGATGAGAGGAAGGTGGTGCAGAAAAGAGGAAGAAATGTGAGCGTGGGAGTCCTGAATTCTGGTTCTGATCTGCCCGTTTCCTCACCTGCCAAGAAAAACAGACTGTTCCCCGGGCGCAGCCTGGGACTCGGGACCGGTGGAGCCTGAAGCGGACAGGGAGGTCCTCCTCCCCTCCCACCCCGCGGAGGCCTCCCTCTCTGACTCCTGGCCTCAGCCAAGGTCTGTTCTCTTCAGAGCGCCCCTCTCCGTGTCTGATTCCTCGATGCACTCTTCTGCTCGAGTTTGTGTCTTGCAGGGAGTTGTCTTCCCCACCGGAAGCTCTGCTCGGGTAGGGGCTGTCTCTTTCTCACTCCATAGCTTCAGCCCCTGGCTCAGCCCCCTGGGCGCTAGTTCTTCAGGTTAACAAATATTTACTGAGAACCCACTCTGCACCATAAATTCGCCTGAGAGCCAAACAACTGTTGCTTTCAAATTGTGGTGCTGGAGAAGACTCTTGAGTCCCCTGGACTGCGAGGAGATCCAACCAGTCCATCCCAAAGGAGATCAGCCCTGGGTCTGGACTGACGGGTTCACTGGAAAGACTGAAGCTGAAGTTCCAATACTTTGGCCATCTGATGCAAAAAGCCAACTCATTGGAAAAGACCCTGATGCTGGGAAAGACTGAAGGTGGGAGGAGAAGGGGCAAGAGAGGGTGAGATGGTTGGATGGCATCAGCGAATCAATGACCATGACCTTGGGAGTTGGTGATGGACAGGGAGGCCTAGCGTGCTGCGGTCCATGGGGTCCCAAAGAGTCGGACACGACTGAGCGACTGGACTACTATAGGTCAGGCCCTGCTCTGTGTGCTGAGGACCCAGGAATGAATACTCTGACGTGGATCAGACACCAAAATAAAAGACGAGCACATGAGGTGATGAGTCCTAAGGGGAGGGAGTGGGAAGTGCGGGTGTGGGGAGCTTGCATCTTTAGACAGGAGGGTGGCAAGGCCTGAGAGAGGACACGTGGGCAGAGTCCTCCAAGAGGTGAAGGAAAGTGCCTTGTGGATATTCAGATCAGTGTTCCAGGCGCAGAGACAAATGCAAGGGTCCCGAGGTAGGAGTGTGGCTGGGGTGTTTGAGGACATGATGGGGGCAAGTATGGTTGGGGTGGAGCTGAGTGAGGGGGACCTGGAACAGTCTAGCCCAGGAGTGCTGTGTTCGGATGTAGGTTTTACCAGCGTCCTTCTGGCTGTGTGTGGAGAGCAGACTGTAGGAGTGAGGGTGGACACACCAAGGCCAGGGAGACGATGGCCATGGGCCATGTCTGGACCGGGGTAGGAGCAGCGAAAGGGTGAGAAGTGAGATTCTAAATACTGTTGAATGAATGAGTGAATGACTGACTGAATGGAGGGAAGACCGGCACATGCCAAGTGATCCAGTGACTACTTCTGTGTAACAATTTACTCCAAACATTGTAGTGAAAATTTTTTTTCTTTTTTTTTTTAATGCTCAGGGACTTGGGTTCAGGAATTCTAGCGGGACACAGCAGAAAGGGCTGTTCTCTGCTTTATTGTGCCTGAGGCCACAGCTGGAAAGACTCACAAGCTGGGGACTTGAATCCTCAGCTTGGTGGCAGTAGGCTGGAGCCTCAGGCCGAGGGTGGGAGGGGGCTTCTCTATGTGGCCTGGGCTTCCTCACAGCATGGCAGCCCCGGCTGGTGACTGATATCTTCTGCAGCTTAGGGCTCCAAAAGGGAGCGTCCCACCAGCCTAGGTGGGACTTCTCTTTAAAATTTACTTGGCTGTACTGGGTCTTAATTGCAGCATGTGGGATCTAGTACCCCAACCAGGGATTGAACCGAGGTCCCCTGCCTTGGGAGCTTGGAGTCTTAACCACTGGTCCACCAGGGGAGTCCTGACCTCATCTCTTCTGATCGAACCTCACCTTTTGTGCTGCTCCCAGCATTACTCCCACCATTTTACTGGTCACCAGTGATACGTGAGCCTGGCCAGATTCATGGAGGGGACACGGGGCATGCCCCACCTCCTGAGACAAATGCAAGGGTCCCGAGGTAGGAGTGTGGCTGGGGTGTTTGAGGACATGATGGGGGCAAGTATGGTTGGGGTGGAGCTGAGTGAGGGGGACCTGGAACAGTCTAGCCCAGGAGTGCTGTGTTCGGATGTAGGTTTTACCAGCGTCCTTCTGGCTGTGTGTGGAGAGCAGACTGTAGGAGTGAGGGTGGACACACCAAGGCCAGGGAGACGATGGCCATGGGCCATGTCTGGACCGGGGTAGGAGCAGCGAAAGGGTGAGAAGTGAGATTCTAAATACTGTTGAATGAATGAGTGAATGACTGACTGAATGGAGGGAAGACCGGCACATGCCAAGTGATCCAGTGACTACTTCTGTGTAACAATTTACTCCAAACATTGTAGTGAAAATTTTTTTTCTTTTTTTTTTTAATGCTCAGGGACTTGGGTTCAGGAATTCTAGCGGGACACAGCAGAAAGGGCTGTTCTCTGCTTTATTGTGCCTGAGGCCACAGCTGGAAAGACTCACAAGCTGGGGACTTGAATCCTCAGCTTGGTGGCAGTAGGCTGGAGCCTCAGGCCGAGGGTGGGAGGGGGCTTCTCTATGTGGCCTGGGCTTCCTCACAGCATGGCAGCCCCGGCTGGTGACTGATATCTTCTGCAGCTTAGGGCTCCAAAAGTGAGCGTCCCACCAGCCTAGGTGGGACTTCTCTTTAAAATTTACTTGGCTGTACTGGGTCTTAATTGCAGCATGTGGGATCTAGTACCCCAACCAGGGATTGAACCGAGGTCCCCTGCCTTGGGAGCTTGGAGTCTTAACCACTGGTCCACCAGGGGAGTCCTGACCTCATCTCTTCTGATCGAACCTCACCTTTTGTGCTGCTCCCAGCATTACTCCCACCATTTTACTGGTCACCAGTGATACGTGAGCCTGGCCAGATTCATGGAGGGGACACGGGGCATGCCCCACCTCCAGAGGGAGGAATGAGAAGACCACACGGGAGGTGCACACATGGGGCTGACCTTGTGGGCCCGAGGAAACGCAGGAGGCCCTGCCAAGTCACGGAGGCCCGGGCACGGCAGGGGGTGGCAGCCTCCCCCCTGCACACGTCACCCTTCTAGGAAGTGAAACGGCGTCTGAGTCAGATTCCATCTGTCTGCACCTGCCAAGCTTTGGAGTTTGTGCCCACGCCCATATCAAAGATCCTCGAGCCTCAGGAAGTCCTGGGGTGACCAGAAGGCTCCCCCAACCCCTCTCCTCTTTTGTGAACGACCCAAAGGGGTTAGATCAATGGGGCCTGTGCTCGGGTGATTCTGAAAGGAGCAGAAGAGGCAGAAAGTGAGCTGCCCCAGGCATGAATGCACGGTAACTGCCTCTCCTCCTGTGCCACTTCAGAGAACAGAGGTGCCCCAGTTAGATCTACATTGAAAACATTGACTTATTCCTGCTTTTTTAAAAGTCCCTTCTTTGTAAGTAGAAAGGAAGCCACCTCCTCAACACAGGAACCCAAACAGAAGTGGGTGATCTGATTTTGGGGAACTGGCCCTCACTTCTCCGGGTCCTTTCCTCCTGCTGACATGAGCCATGACCCTCTGCTCAGGGTCACCGTCCACTGGGAGGCTGCCCAGGCCACGAGGCTGTCAGCCCTGGTCGCATGGGTGGGCTGCTGGTTTGTCCCGGTGGGAGATTTCAGCTGGGGGCTGCTGGGCTGGGTTTGGGAGGGACGTTAAGACAGCCTGGCTGGGCAGGAGAGCTGCGAACACCTCACCTTCTGGGACTCCGCCTGAGGGCACGTTGCTTCTCCCAGAATCGGCCGCTAGGGTTTGATAGGCAGCTGCCAGGCATGTTCTGGCAAGCTGGGCAGGGGCTTCTGGTGTGGAGCTAACGGTCCGCTCAGCTCCCCAAAGGGCGACCTGATTGACCTTGACCCCAGCAGCCCACACGTCGGGGTCTCGGAAGCGCTGCTTGTCGCCTGCACTCGCGTTTGTGCCGGATAGTTTTCTGTTCGGCCCCTTTCTTATTTCAGTAAACGCAGTTACAGAGGCCGCGTTCTCCCTCCGCGGGAATGAGCGCCGCCTGCCCTGAACCGGGGTCTTTCGACTTGGGCACTGCTGCCTGCGGGGCTGCGCCGTCCTCTGCAGCGGCTGCGCATCGCAGGGCGTTGAGCAGCGTCCCTGGCCGCCACCTGTTAGACGCAAGAGGTACCCACCCCCAATGGTGACGGTAAAAATGTCTCCAGACATTGCCTAATGTCCCCTGGTGGGGGGCAAAATCGCCCCCCAGGTGAGAACCTCGGCCATAAACGGCCGGCAGCACCGAGAAGCAAACACAGTGACGTTCCGGTTGCGTTCCTCCTCGCCAGGACACTGGCCATTTTCCTGCAAGCGGAGGCCTCCTTGGTGACCCAGAGGTTAACGGCCAGGGCAGGGACGCCTAAGACAGGACCCCTGGGTCCCGCCCACCGGGAACCAAGGCTCAATCCACTCAGTGGGACTAGGTGGGCTGGAGGCGGGTGGGCTGGCTCACAGGAAGTCTGATGTTGTAACGGTGACCTGTGGAGACACACCCACAAGCCGTGGCCTTTGTCTAAAGGGAAGACAGAAACTCAAAGGCCTGCAGGGCCCAGGCAAGAGCCGGGAGTGAGTGACAAGGGTTTACAAGGGTCACAGGGAGGGGTGGAGAGTGCCCTGCTGGAGAAGCCGTTTGCAAAATCAAAACAGTCACTACATTTTAAACAGTGAGCAAGCCAAACAGAGCTCCCCTGGAGCTTGCCTGGGGCCCCATTTGCAACCCTTCAAAGCTGTGTGGTCTTTTCTGCGCACCTACTCCAGGCCAGTGCTGTGTGGAATGCTGGGAAACAGCAGGCCAGGCCTCTGTCTTGAAGGAGCTGACATTCTGGTGAGGGAGACAGATTTAACGAATGAAGATGAATTCCAGATGATCTTAAGAGCCTTGTAAGGAGCTGTCAGGATGACAAGATAGGGTAAATCAGGGGACGCCTCTAGGAGGCAGTGTCTGGGCTGGCACCAGAAGTGGGGTGGAGAGTCAGTCGTGGGCGCAGTGCTTTCTAAGCAAGGGAAAAGGCACACACAAAGGCCCTGTGGTAGGAACGAGCGGGGTCCACACGACGATCAGAGTAAAGACCAGCATGGCAGGAGCAGGAGCCGAGTGGCCTCCTGGTATGGGCGAGGCTGCACGTCACCTGCCCTCAGCCCACGCTTTCCTGGTAGGCCACACCTGCCACCCTTCCTGGGTGTTGAGGGGAAACAGGAACCAGATACAGTTCTTCCCACCTCTGTTCTTTGTTCTTTTGTCTTGGCTATGGACAAAAGCTTCCCTGGCAGCAAGCTACAGAGTTATTTCTGCAAAAGGCCTTTGGCCAAAAGCAATAAAGTCGGACCTCAACAGAGTCATTATTCACGCCTAATTGTGGGCTGGTTCTTGGTGTAGACAGCCGTGGCCAGGGCTGGCGATTCCAGTCCCACCCCCTCCATGTGTTAACCCCACCCGTTCTCAGCACCGTTTACCCCCACAGACCCTGTACTTAGGTTTTCAGAGATTGCAGTCTCTCGCATACACATAAAAGGGGTGAAAGGCTATTTTGACTGCCCGGTATTTATAATCCAGTTATTTCTCCCCTTTCACCCAATCCGCAGCCGTGTGTACCCTGCTCACTCATCACGCCCTGCTATTAGCAGATGCGTGTCTCATTAGCTCACCTTGGAAACAGCCTGAAGCTTACAATCATTTGAGAAGCTTGTACTCACAGGCGGGGGAGGGCGTCTAAAGCAACTTTTACCAAATAACCCGCTAAATTTAGAGATGGAAGTCAGGGAGAATGTCGAATGACAGATCTGTTTCCAACCCTGGCGTGCTGTGCTGTCTAATTAGCAGCAGCTGGAAATAGCCTGCCACAGGGGAGGAGCGCTGGGTCAGAGGTGTTCTTGGAGCTGGGATCGGTCTTTGGGGGACTCACTGGGTGTCACCAGGTGTACTGGGTGTCCAGGTGCACAAGTGGCTGGAAGAAAGGGACTGGGGTCCGGGCTCCTGGTGTCCACGGTGGGGAGGCAAGAGCCCACCCACTGGGCTGGCTGGTCCATCACCACCAAGCACGCTCTCCTTTCCAAGGGCTAGCTTCAATCAGCCCCATCTTTGGGGTGAGGATGCTGAGCATGGCCGGGATTCTGGGAGCTAGCTTTGGCCCACATAATGAAGGTAGGGCTCCCAAACCCCTAGCAGTGCCTGAAATATGGTGCCCCTGCCTAGAACAGCATCACAGACTTGGGCATACACTTATACCAGACTTGAAAAATATTCATCCATCCATCCTCCATCCGTTCATTCTCCAATGCTAACTGCTCATCCTGGGGCAGAACCCCTTATTCAGGGGCTGTGCAGAGGTTTCTAACTCCTTTCTGGCCAGCATCTGGTCCCTTTCTCTTGACAACAGCACCCCAATTTCCTGTGGAGGATTCTCTCTCTCTTCTGCTAAGATGCCCCACCCCCTCCTCCATGTCACCAAAGGGTGACCACATGACCAAAGCTGGCAGTCAGACTCTCTCACTGGGCCCCTGACCCGCAAATGGGAACGTTAAGAACAGAAAAGGCAGGGGGGCATTTATCTCATTGGAACCCCTCCTCCATGAGGCTGCCAGCCACTCCTGCCCCTAGACCCCTAGACCCTCTGAAGCAGAAGCCATAAGAAGGCCTGGCAGCTTTTATATGCGTGCTCTTAGATGTCAGGCTATCCTCAGACACTACACTGTGAGGAGGTACAAGCAGCTCTGGGGAAAGACCACGTGCAGGAGGATGGAGACCTCCAGCTGACGGCCCCACGTGAGCACCGTTTCTGGACCCACAGTCGCTGACAGCCATTCGGGTGGAGCCATTTTGGACCTTCCAGCTGGCATCACTCAAATCGAGAACCACCTGGCAACCCATAATCTTGTTAGAAATAATCGTTGCTTTAAGCCACTGAGCTGGGAGTGATCTGTTACACAGCAGACACACAGCTAAAGGACCTGGAATGACGCTGATGAGAGCCTGTTCCTGCGACTGGAGCGTTTCCTAGGGTGAGTCGAGATGTTTGGTCTCCTGGGGCCAGTGGCTTTACTCAGAAGAACACTTAGCGGAGAACATCATTCATTCATTCTTTCAATCAGTTTCAAACAGCTGGTAAGCTGCTACAAAGATGGACAAGGTGAGCTCCTTTTTTCCGGTGGGGGCATCACATCCTCTGCTTCAGTTTCCTCAACTTTGAAATGGAGATAACAGGCCCTAGTTAAAAGGATTGTCACGATGATTAAAGGGCTTCCCTGGTGGCTCAGACGGTAAAGAATCTGCCTGCAATGCAGGAGACCTAGGTTCAATCCCTGGGTCAGGAAGATCTCCTGGAGAAGGGAATGATAACTCACTCCAGTATTCTTGCCTGGAGAATCCCATGGACAGAGGAGTCTGGCGGGCTACAGTCCATGGGGTTGCAAAAGACATGATTGAGCAACGAACACTTTCCCGATGATTAAATGCTTGGCAACAAGTACCCCATAGATACTAGATTTTATTATCATTAAAATAAATGAAGTTGCAACGTATTGCCCCTAGAAGGGTGGCCATTTGGTGTGAACAAAGTGTAGCAACAAAAGACAAACGCCAATGCCCATGTGGGCCCACGAGGCAATGGAACCCAGCAACGTGGGCCCGGTGTAAGGAAAACCTGGGCCCACGTCTCTTTCCAGCTCTCACTCAGCACTTTTGACAGAGGCATCAGCACGCAGAGGAGGCCAGTGTGTCTGGGGGTCATGCACTTAGAGGGGTGTGGAGTGAGACGGAAGTGGAGGCCAGGCGGTGCAGGGCCAAGTAGACTTCACTGTGGGGGCAGCGGGCCCCTGGAGGGAGGGTTGTTTTGAGGAGCTGCCAGCCCCCACAAGCCCTATTGTGACTTTGCAGAAATGCACTCCATCAAGGCACTTACTCTCCTGCTTCAGGGGCCCTCCAACTTCAGCTGCATGTTGGGGCAGGGCAGGGGGGCGAACATGATACAGCTCTTCAGCTCAGAAGTCACAGAATCAAGCCCTGAGCCCAGTTATGCCTTCAGCCTGCTGCCGCCTCTCTAAGCTGGATGTTCCTCAGCAGGAGGAGGAGACCAATGGTCTTTCTCATAAGCAGAGTGGCTGAAAGGACCACACAGGATGCTAGGTGTAAAAGCACTTCAAAGCTAAAAAGAACTGATACAGCGATGATGGAAAACAGTGTAGAGGTTCCTCAGAACATTAAAAATAGAACTGCCACGTGATCCAGCAATCCCACTTCTGAGTATTTATCCTAAGGAAATGAAATCCCTCAAAAACCTATCTGTACACCCCATGTTCAGTGAAGCATTACTTACAACAGCCAAGATATGGAAACAATCAAAGAGTCCATTGATGGATGAGTGGACAAAGAAAATGTGGTATACGTCTACAGTGGATCATTCGGCCGTAAAAATAAAGAACTTCTGCCATTGTGGCAACGCAGATGGACCTTAAGGGCATTATACTAAGTGAAATAAGTTAGAGAAAGGCAAATACCGCATGATCTCACTTATAAGTGAAATCTAAAAAAACCAAACCCATAACTGAACTCACAGATAGAGAGCATATTGGTGGCTGCAAAAGTGAGGGGTGAAGGATAAGCGAAATGGGTGAAGGGGGTCAAAGGCACAGACTTCCAGATATAAAATAAGTAAGTCTCGTCCATGTTAGTTCCAGCATGGTGACTATAATTAACAAGCTGTATTGTATGTTTGAAAGTCACTAACAGAGTAGATCTGAAAAGCTCTCATCATATAAAAAAAACAAAACTAAGTATGTGTGGGATGGATGTTAAAACTTACTGGGGTAATCATTTTGCAATGTGTACATATATCAAATCGTTATGTGTATACATCTAAAATGAATACAGTGTTACATGTCAATTATATCTCAACTCAGAAAAGCTAAAAAGTATCTACAAATGTAAGCAATAGTAATATCTGCCTTTTGAGGCAATGTCCCATGCGCCCACACACTGCTCTGGCGTCTCACAGTAACTCTGGGAGGCCACTACTGGGATTATCTACCTTTTACAGAAGAGGGATCTGAGGCTCACAGAGGTTAAGTGACTTGCCCAGCTCCACCCAGCTTCTGTGTGGCCCAGCTGGGATTCAAACCAGAAGTCTGGTTCTAGAATCCATGCCCTTACCCACTATGGCACATGGGTTCTCAGTGAGCTCTTCTGAGTCACCTGTACCATCTTCATCTCCTGCTCAGGTGGAGACCACTGATACCTAGATTAGCCCAAGAACTCATCACCCCATTCACTGCAGAGGCCAACCCATGCCAACCACGTGGGTTTATTTCACTGGCTGGACCGACCGGGACATTTCAGGAATATGTCAACAGGAGGGCGAGGGGCAGAAAGGAGTTTGGGAAGAACTCTGAGGCAGAAGCCGCATGTGCCTCCCCTCTGGTTGTTCTTTGGTCTACAGGATCCAATTTTTTCAGGAGGTGGAACTTGTTGCCCTCTGGCAACAACCAGCATTAGTCTAGGCCAGTAGACTCAGGGGGGTGAAGTCGTCCCCCCAAGAGGTGTTTCTCAGGAATTCGTGAGTTTTCGGTTGTCACGTGACTGGGGGATGCTACTGTTGTCTAGCAGGGGTGCAGGGAAGGTGGATAATTCACAATGTTCCACACAGTGAAGAATCACCCCAATTGCAGCATGACTTTCTAATATCCCACCAGACACCCACGGAGGTGAAATAGTTTTTTATATCGCCTGACCTTAGACATGAACTCCATTTCACATATAAACACCAAAGATGCTTTTGTGCGGTTCTATCCTAAACCAAGTCTTCTGGGAACATGACCACTAGGGAACTTGAGGGAAGATGGTAACTTGTTTCACTCAGAAATTTTGGTAGGCCGTTCTCTCTTTTGGAAAAGTATATTGCGTATGGCCACAGCACTGGTGGTCTTCGACCTGTCAAAGCCAAACATCTGTGTGTATCTCACTGCATTTGGAGCTGTCAGATCTCCATGATTCTGCCCTAGTGTGAGCATCTGCTTCACTGTGCCCTCGAAGGTAGTTGTGCTAAGTGTTCATAGGCTCATATCAATTTCCTTTTTAGTTTTCCTTTAAATTACTGTCAGGATACTTTATTATTAAAATATATGTGCAGATAGATTATATAATCTATGAATTTACTTCAGGGAAACTGGGCAAAATACATTTGCTATAAGAAGAGGGTGTTTGGCCTGCTAATTTGGCAAACCACTGAGCTAAGTCAAACATAAAAAACCTATTTCCCTTGGTCAGTGTTTGGCTTAGAGGTGAGTATAAAACCCAACCCTGGGCCAGTGAAGCATAAAGCTAAGTCTGCTGGTGTGGGGCTGTCCTTGGAAGAATTTTGCTAAGTAAAAGAGATAGCAAGGGGTCCTGCTCTCTATTCCCATTTTGTATGGGGATGTGGTCAATGCAAAGAAATAGAGGAGAACAACAGAATGGGAAAGACTAGAGATCTCGTCAAGAAAATTAGAGGTACCAAGGGAACATTTCATACAAAGATGGGCACAATAAAGGACAGGTATGACAAACTGTGGAAAATTCTGAAAGAGATGGGAATACCAGATCACCTGACCTGCCTCCTGAGAAATCTGTATGCAGGTCAAGAAGCAACAGTTAGAACTGGACATGGAACAACAGACTGGTTGCAAATTGGGAAGGGAGTCTGTCAAGGCTGTATATTGTCACCCTGCTTATTTAACTTATATGCAGAGTACATCATGAGAAATGCTGGGCTGGATGAAGCACAAGCTGGAATCAAGACTGTCGGGAGAAATATCAATAACCTCAGATATGCAGATGACACCACCCTTTTGGCAGAAAGCAAAGAAGAACTAAAGAGCCTCTTGATGAAAGTGAAAGAGGAGAGTGAAAAAGTTGGCTTAAAACTAAACATTCACAAAACTAAGATCATGGCATCCGGCCCCATCACTTCATGGCAAATAGATAGCAGAAACAGTGGAAACAGTGAGAAACTTTTTTGGGGCTCCCAAATCACTGCACATGGTGACTGCAGCCATGAAATTAAAGGACGCTTGCTCCTTGGAAGAAAAGTTATGACCAATCTAGACAGCATATTCAAAAGCAGAGACATTACTTTGCCAACAAAGGCCCGTCTAGTCAAAGCTATGGTTTTTCCAGTAGTCATGTATGGATATGAGAGTTGGACCATAAAGAAAGCTGAGCACTGAAGAATCGATGCTTTTGAACTGTGGTTCTGGAGAAGACTCTTGAGAGTCCCTTGGACAGCAAGGAGATCCAACCATCTCCAACCTAAAGGAGATCAGTCCTGAATTTTCATTGGAAGGACTGATGGTGAAGCTGAAACTCCAATACTTTGGCCTCCTGATGTGAAGAAGTGACTCATTGGAAAAGACTCTGATGCTGGGAAAGATTGAAGTTGGGAGAAGGGGATGGCAGAGGATGGGATGGGTGGATGGCATCACCGACTCGATGGACATGAGTGTGAGCAAGCTCTGGGAGTTGGTGATGGACAGGGAAGCCTGGCGTGCTGCTGTCCATGGGGTTGTAAAGAGTCAGACATGACCGAGCAACTGAACTGATGGGGATGTGATGTCCGGATTTGTGGCAGCCATCTAAGATCATGAAGCAACAAAGACCAAAGACAGGCTGAGGACAGACAAACAGGCTAGGAATATCCTGGGTTCTTGATGACACTATTTTACCAACAAATTGGCCTCTGGGCTCCCCTGCTTTGGACTCCTGTTATGTGAAGTTTAAGTGTTTTCTATTGTATAAGCCACCCTCAGCCAGGAATTCTGTTACTTGTAGTGAATACATCTTGATTCACACTCAGATGATTAGGACTCCAAACCACTAAGACTCTAGTAGGTTTTCCTGTTCTCTGAAATACTGAGGTTAAGTGGCCTACAATCAGAAGTCTGTGGACACTGCCTGTCTCTAGAACATGCCAGAAATGCTGCTTTTGGATGATCTAATTTTCAGCAGAGCATGAACATCTCCTGGACTTTTGTTTTTTAAGAAAACACTCCCCTTCTCTGGCTGCCAAGGTGGGTCAAGTCATCCACTGGGGCCCTGGTCTTGATTCAGTAAGAAAGGCTATTGGCAGCATGCTTCCCCTAACACATCTGGCTCCCACCTGGCCAAACACATCTTGGGTACCACTCATGGTCCCTGGGGATGGCCCTCCCCATCAACTCACACACACAAGCCCTGCTTCATAACGACTCTAGAGTTTGGGATAGAACTCATCCAAGTTTCAACTGAGGCCCAGGTGTGCAAAGCCATGGATCCTGGCCTTTTGCAAGGTGAAGCTACGCATCAGAAGCCAGGGCCACTGGGCAACGTGTGTTTTGGAATCATAATAAGAGACCGTGGAAAATTCAAAACAGTGGCGGCTGCTGGTTAGAGAGAATTCCATGAAGTCTGGGTCTGGGCTGGAGGAGACGCTCTGGAGACCAGGCTAACAGCTGTTCTACCAAGGAGGCATTGTGCTGCCTGTTTAAGGGGCAGGATCCTATGAACTTAAGCGACTTCCCAAGGGCATCTGTTGCAGAGTGATGCCTGTTTAGCTCTGTCTGCTAATAATGGAGCAGTGAGGAGATGGATGGCGGGGTGGCGGGGCGGGGGCAGTGGTCTCAGCCTGAGCCTTTGGGAGTTTCTCAGGACCGTCGTAAAGAGGTGAGAGTGTGGGACGTGCTAAAAGTATTCATCAAATAGATGCATGACAGGCATCGCAGTGGGGAGGGAAGAGGGCGGAATCCCCACAAGAGAACAAAGCACATTCTCCCTAACCGATCATGTCCAGTCCCAAGGCTTAAAATAACACGCATGCACTGATGACTCTCTAATTTCAGTTGCCAGCCCCATACAGCTCCAGGCTTGTGTATCCAGCACCCAGTGAGCTTTTGGCCACCCAGGACGACTGTCATCTCACACCCAACATCTCCAAACTAAATTCTGGATCAGCCTCCCTCCTCCAAACCTTCTCTGCTCGTCTTCTCTACACCAATCACCCTACACCAAGCTGCCCAGTTATCTTTGACTCCTTGGCCCTAGAGATATTGGGGCTGCCTCATTCTTTGTTGTCTGGGTTGGGGGTGTCTTGCACATTGAAGGATGTTTAACAGCATCCCTGGCCTCCACCCACTGGTTACCAGCAGCATCCCCTCCCTAGTGTGATAATCAAAAACGTCTCCGTGCTTTTGTGCTAAGTCGCTTTAGTCGTGTCTGACTCCTTGTGACCCAATGGATTGCAGCCCCCCAGGCTCCTCTGTCCGTGGGATTCTCCAGGCAAGAATACTGGAGTGGGTTGTCATGCCCTCCTCCAGGGGATCTTCCTGATCTAGGGGTCGAACCCGTGTCTCTTAAGTCTCTTGCATTGACAGGCGGGGTTCTCTACCACTAACGCCACCCAGGAAGCCCCCCAAAACATCTCCAGACATTGCTAAATGTCCCCTGAGGGCGCAGAGCTGTCCTTGGTTGGAAACTACAGTGCTTCCCTCACTTTGAGCATCCAATCCACCAGAAAGTTCCACTGGTTCTGCCTTCAAGATACATCTCCAATTCACCCCTTTCACTCCATCTCCTCTGCTACCACCAAAATCCTGGCCAATATCAGCTTGCCAATTCGTATCCCGGCTTCCTCTTACAAAGCATCCTTCTCATGGTAGCAACTGAGATCTTTCCAAAATACCGATCTTGTCATTCCCGGACTTAAAACTCTCCAATGGTTTTCTATTTCATTTGAAATAAAAAATGAATTTCTCGCCCTGGCCCTCATTTCTCACCACTGACCTCATTTCCCCACTCCCCCACTTCTTACTCACTGCCCTTCACACCACCGAACTTCACCTTGTGTTTTAAACCATTGTCTCAAACAGGCCACCCCTCTCCATCTCCAGGCCTTTGCACTACCCAGAATGCTCTTCCTTAGGTTGTGGGCTCATCTCAAAAAATTTAGGTCACAGCTTAAAAGTCACATCCTCAGAGAGGCCTCCCTGACCACCTGTCAAAAGCTGTGCCCCCACACCCCATTTCTGTCATGTTACTACCTTGTTCCTGGAGGAGGGCATGGCAACCCACTCCAGAAACTAACACTTTGCACTTTCAACTTGTTTCCAGCATAGAGGCTGTCATTTTCTGAAAGTCTCAGACTTGTTTGCTTGTGTGTTATCTTCTCACCCTCTGGAATGTAAACGCCATGTTGGTTCTCTCTTGTCCATCCTAATGCCTAACACAGAGCCTGGCACACTGTAGCTGCTCAGTAAACACATGTGCACTGCAAATAAGAGGAATGCCCTCTTAATCTACACAGAACACCTTTATATGCCCGATCTCACTTAGAGCGTTTCCTCTGCCTTCTGGCAGCCCTTGCAACAGACAGGAGGACAAAATGAACACACGCGAGGGCCCTCTTTCCACCTCTCTGCTGACATGGAACACAGACAGAGAGACAGACAGACAGACAGACACACACACAGTACTCTGGTTCCCTTCCAACAGCCAGAGCCTTCCCTGAGAGTTTGATTCAGCAGGATCTAGAATTTGAATGTTTTTTTAACAAAAGCCTCCAGGCGATTTTCGTGGTGGAAGGTTGGGCAAATGCTGCCCCTGGCCACCAGAAAGCACAGAATTGAGGCCAGGTGGCACACGTCAGACACTGAGGGAGAAAAGTTCGGCTTTTAATTCCTGTTGACCCAGTGAAGGGGCGGGGCAGGCTGCCCACCCAGCAGCTGTTTCTATGGTCCCCACTTCAACCGAGTCGGAAGCAGGTCCATCTAGCCACGATCTCTCACATTCATATCCCGCCCCCCCCC
>SJYT01053182.1:609860-621004 GCA_006410635.1 Cephalophus harveyi
CACAGGCACTGGCTGTCACCTCTCCAGCAACCAGTCTTCCTTTCCCTGGTGTCCCCTGGGGCTGTGGGGTTTCAGTTGGTCTGCCCCGACCCTTGACTACAGGGCTGGGTCTGGGAGCCTGGCTTGAAGCCCATGGCCAGCGACTCATTTCTGTGACCAGTGATCGGCTTGGAGAGAGCGTATGACATAAAAGAGTCCAAGCAGATAGATGCCTGGGGCTTGGGTGGGCATTACCAGAAAGGAAGCTTGCTCTTCTCTGGTGGGCTCAAAGCAGAGAGGACGAGGGGCACAGCTCTTGAACTCAGCACCTTAGTCAGGAGAACAGCCAGTGTTTCCCCAGGGCTTGCCTGTGTCAGATGCCAGGCTAAGCATTTGACACCGGTGATCTCATTTCATCCTTTCTTACCAGCCAGGAGAGGGGTGCTATGATCATCGTCACTGGCTGGATGGAAACACGAAGGCAGAGAAGGGCTAAGTAACGTGCCGTGGATCACACAGTCGGGCTGGTAGCCAGGCATGCGCTGGCTCTCCTGACCGCGGTGCCAGGGCCTGCCTGCCCCTTGGAGCTGGAGAGAGAAACCATCCCCATGGAAGGAAGCGCAGAGATGGAGAGGAACAGATTCTCAGGCCAGAACCTGAGTGGTGACTCAGCTGAGCCTGAAGCTGTTCCCTTAGCAATTTTCGGTCATGGTTTGGTTAATTAAATATTGACTTTTAACTCAAAAAGTGATTAAAACAAGCTGCAGGAAAGGCTGCCCAGAGAGGAGAGGGGGCAGGGAATATTCAGAACTCTCAGGAAGGTGGAGGAGGAGAAAGGGGGTTGCCAAAATGGGCATGTCCTACTGTGTGCAGGCAGAGTGGTCTTCAGTCTCTAGACAAGAAGTTGCAGACAGAGGTCACTGGGCAAAATCAGGATCTGTGTGTGTCCTGTCTCTTATACACATCTCGCCAGCTTTCTGTTGCTTACAAGAAAAAAGATCCTGGTTACTTTCCAGTCCTTCTAGGAAAATACCCCCTAACTGATAATCCACTTGTGATTTACACAAGCAGTTGCCCTGTAAACACTAGCAGATGCGAGTGGCGAGGGCTCTGGCTTCCCACCCATTACCCGGCTGAGCTGGTACCCGACACCCACCTGCGGCCAGCCCCACGCCGTGTCCCCTTTCGGCTCCGAGTGAGGCCTCGTTCCCTAGCAACCACCCCAATTAGGCAATCACGCCATTTATCAGGGTGCCAATTAATTATAATGATCTTAATGATCTTCCAATTAGCTAGTGCCTTGAATCCAGATCAGGGGCCCTGCAGATTCCTCACCAGAGCCCATCACGAGGAGGCCCACGGAACCTGGGCGAGGCCTCCCTCGCCTGGAGGTGAGTCCTGAGAGGCGGCCGCGCCTTCCACATCCACTGGTCTCACAGGGCCCAGGCCTGAAACAAAGGGCCCTGGACCCCCGGACCACCCCTCCAGGGACAGGCTCACGCGACCCCACCACCAACCACAAGAGGCCGCGCCTCTAGGCGAAGTTTCACCCACTGTACCTTCGGGGGCACAAACCCTCACCTCATCTCATGGCTCTTTTATGCCAGCCCCCGCCTGATGGGTCCCTCTGCATCCTGACTAGAGGAGTGTGTGTGTGTGTACTTGTAGGGAGGAGGGAATGTGGCCAGGCAGTCGTGTGTTTTCCTCAAGGCACCCTCAGCCCTGAGATTAAAAATACACAGCCCAGGCTCCCAACACTGGAGGTTTGAGGGGCTTCTGCCTTTCAAAGTCTGATTGTCTAACCGTGTTCTCTTCTGCTGCATGACACTTGGAAAAGAGGCCAAGGTCACGGAAGGGGGAGAATACGGTGGGTCAGAGTGGACCCTGGCGCCCCAGGGTCTCACCAATCCCGGCTTGATGACTGACCGGCTGTCGGAAAGTCACAATCCTCTCAGTGACTTAGTTTTCTCTTCTTAAACACAATGACAATCAGAGGACCTATCTCCTGGGAGTTTTGTGTGAATTAAATGTTATTATGCACAAGGATTTAGAAGAGAGCTTGGCCCATGAACCGCTACTTAAGTGTTAGCTATCATCTCAAGTCTAAGCTAAGCTCTCTCTTAACTACTAGCTGGTCAGAAATGTTGATATTCTTTTGCAGGGCAAGGCTTTCAGTCTCTTTCTGAGGGGTGGAAGTCTAAGAACAGATTGGATGGAGTTGGGCGTGATTCTCCGTCTGGCTAACTCCAAAGACCAGACTCTGCCCCCTTGAGGCAGGTCCAAACATAAATCAAACAAATCCGGGGAAAGGAAGAGGGAAATGATATTCCCAAATCCAAAGGATCTTCAAGTGTCTGGGTGTGTGAGTGCACACCAGCTAGGTCCTCAGGATGGCAGTTCAAGGGAAGAGTTGGGCAGGGGACACACACATGCCTGTGTGTATGCGCGCACAAAAACACACATAAACACACACAACCACATGGTCCTTCTCCAGGCTGAGGCTTTCTACAATCAACTCATCATTCAACCTTCAAGTTTGAAAACTTAACATATAATTAAGGTTTCAGAAAATGCCATAAACTCAAATTAAAAAAAACTCAATACATATATACAAAGCCCAAAGCCACACTGCCTCTCATCCACTGTAGCCATGCCAACATCATGCATTTATGTCCATAAACTTGGCCCAAGGAAGATCCTTCATGTGTAAATATCCAACAGCCATCAGCCAAGCCCGCCACCCGCCTCGAGCTGCTAATGAGGACACTAAATTACACACCTGGACAGACTGTTGTGATGAGCTCCAGCTTCCACACACGGACAAGCAAACCTGGGAGAGCCTCTCTCACCAGGTAAGTGATCTTTAGTCTCCTCCCCACCCTCTTTCTATATGGAATGAATGGTTTCAATTTAATTAAAACCCTCCAGTGGCTCTGTAATGGGGAGTGGAGATGCAGCAAGAAATCCCCTTTGCTATTAAACTGCAAGAAGAGAGCAACTCTTCCTGCTCCGGGGAGAGGCGCGGGGCGTCCTCCAGGGGAAGCCCATCCTCCCTGCTTCTCTGGCCCCCAGAGAACCCGCTTGAGAGCATCCTTCCTTCTCTGCCACAAAGACAGTGAGGGCAGCCCTGTGGGGGAGAAGCAGGGGACAGATGGAGGGGTGTGCGGGCAGGCGCCCCAACATGCACAGATGTGCAAATACCCAGATTCAAGCGGAAGCTGAATGTAATGACTTGGTTAATTAAATATTGACTTTTAACTCAAAAAGTGATTAAAACAAGCTGCAGGAAAGGCTGCCCAGAGAGGAGAGGGGGCAGGGAATATTCAGAACTCTCAGGAAGGTGGAGGAGGAGAAAGGGGGTTGCCAAAATGGGCATGTCCTACTGTGTGCAGGCAGAGTGGTCTTCAGTCTCTAGACAAGAAGTTGCAGACAGAGGTCACTGGGCAAAATCAGGATCTGTGTGTGTCTCCTCGTAGTCCCCCCCCCCCCCCGGTCCAGACTGCATCTCTTTCCCCAGCTGCCCTCCAAGTGAACTAAGAGCTTCCACTGCTCAGAAACCAGGTTTTCTCTTCATCGCTTCTCTCTGGAACATAACGGTGGTGCCAGGCACCAGGAGGTGCTTCACAAACGCTTGTAGGACGAATGAATGAACTACTGTAAAGAATGTTTTTTTTTTTTTTTTTTAAAAAGTACACTCCTAGAAATCGCCGCAGCTTCACTGTCACACTCCCGAAATCCTCGGGCGCCCAGGGCCTCTGTCCACAAGGAGATGAGAACTGGTTCTGACCCAGCCGGGGAGGAAGTTTGTCTTTATAATCCTATTTGCCCTTTCGGTATCTGCAAGTTCCCACTCTGAAGATCCGGTCCACCGCTTTCCCGTGTCCTGCCCGGACAAGCCCCACGTGGTCTGGCTACTAGCCGCTCCGCTGGGTCTAAACTCAAAAGGGTCCAGGAGGCCATCCCCCTGCGGCCGGCGAGTCCAGGAGCGCGGCCCCCGAGGCCTCCACGGCTCCGCGAGGCGTGTCGGCGGGTCAGGGGCGCGGTGGGAAGTCCTTGCCCGCTCGCCCAGCCCGCCAACGGGGTCAAACCGGTCATCCTCCCGCGGCCCGCCGGCGCCACCCCGTTGCCCGCCGGGTCCCTCCTCCGCGCTCCGCGCTGGGGCCGACGCCGGGCGGTCGGGACCGGCCCCGGGCTCACCTGGGCGGCGCTCGCGGCCGCACTGGCTCCGGGGCCGGCGAGGGCCGCCGGGAGCCCCCGCCTTGCCCACCTGGCCCCCGCGCCCCACTCACCAGCGCGCACGGCTCCGGCGGCCTCAGCCGGCGCGGGGCGCCGCCGCCTCTGCCGCAGCCCGGCCGGGCAGCGGGGCGCAGGGGACTCCGCGCCGCTGCTGCCGCCGCCGCATCTCCGGCGAGTGCCGCCTCTCCGCCTCTCCTCCGCCCCTCCTCCCGCCTCTCCGCCCTCGGGCTCCGCCGCCGCCGCCCCTCGGCCCCCGCCCCGGCGCGCCGCCCTCGCCAAAGTCCGGGTCCGCGCCCCACCCGGGCCGCTCTCGCATCGCCCTGGTCCGGCCCCGCCGCGCCACCCGAGCCAGCCCCCGGCACCGCTCGGCCCGGCCCCCCGCCTGCACCCCCAGCCCCCGCGCGGGGCGGGGAGCGGCGGGCCGGGGGGACCCCGCCGCGGCGCCCTCCCGGCGCCCCACCGCGCGCGAGCGCTTTACCTCCGGCTGGAAGGACAGGCGGCCCGGCTGGCCCGGGCTGTGCTGCGCCGAAGTCCGGCCCTGGCCCCGAAGTCCGGCTCCGGACGGGGCAGTGGCGGAGAGCGGGGGTCGGAGCTGCACTCCGCCTCCCGATGCCTCGGGACCCCGCTGGCCGCGCTCCCGGCGCCGAGCGCGCACCCTCGCCGGGACACAGACGCACACTCACCCGGCACACACTCGCTCCCGCTCTCCCTCGGTGGAGAGTTGAAACAGCTGTGGGATTCGCCCGGGAGCTGGAAATGAGGGAGGGACGCGAGCCCGAACCGTGCTTGCGCGGGTGTGTGTGTGTTAACACACACACGCGCGAGGGGGGCATCCCTAATAAATCAAATATCGCAATAAAGTCAGGAGGGCCATCGATCAGGTTTACTTGGCTGGAAACGAAGAGAAAGAATCCTCGCCTCCTTTCCGCTTTCTTTTCCTCCTCCCTCGGAGCTCGAAGGAGCCAGGTGTTCCACGGGGCTTGCAACAGCCCCGGCCGGGCGCTCCTCTCGTAATGACACGTTAATAAATGTTTTCTTTTATCTGCTTTCACAAGGGCTCGCCCTGGTCTGCAAACACCCGACCGCCTTCCCTGAAAGCCCCGCGCTTGCCTCTAACCACACGTGTTAGCCTTCGGAGACGCGGGCTGGAGCCGGGGCCGGCGGCTAGATCGCAGGGTGAACTGCCCACGCGCCCCAGGAGCTCCTCGAGACGTTAACTTGAGCTCACGTGAAAATAGCTGCCAGTTGCCCAGAAATGGTCCGGGAATAGATAGAAAGGAGAAAGTGGCCTCCTCTGAAAGCGGAGGAATTCGACTCAAGGTGGTGCTGTCTACCGCGCTTTCCCCCGTCCCCAGCCTCGCAGAAGAGGACAGGGATGATAGGGGTGGGCAAAGAGCAGCCCCAGAAGCAACTAGCAGCTGCAGAAAGCACAGCTGAGTTGCTAAGAGAAAAAAAGCCTCAGCTGTAGATCAGTATACTTGCCGGAAGTGGTGAACTGATGTAAACAGAGTAGCCCTCTTGCAAGGGAAGTATTATTAGACCCATATTACAGATGTGCAGACCGAGTCACAGAGAGGTTGAGTAACAGGCCCAATGTCACACAGGTGTAAGTAGTGGACTCAGGATTTGAACCCAAGATATTTGGCTCCAGAGTTATGTTTTTAATTCACAGGCCATTGTTACTTTCCAACACAGCTTCTCCTTTCTCTGTTGCAGTCTTTCACGCCAGTTGGAGTTGTCATATTTAGTGACTAAGCATACAGAAGGTCCATGAGGATGTACCTATACAAAAAAATTCTTTATTGTTTATCGGAAATTCGAATTGAGCATCCTGACCCGACTGGGGCTGAAGACTCCTCTCACCATAATCTCCCTTAGCTACCCCTAGATCGACTGACAGTCCAAGTAAATTAGAAAAACCTGGCACTTTGCTTCCAACTTTTGGGACCACTGAAGTTGCTGATCTTCTGCCCTCTTTTTGCTTTGGATCAAAATGTGAGGCTTACCTGTTCACTATCACTCACGAAAAATAGTGAGGACACCCCACCCTTTTGGCCTCATCTTTGCGAAAGGGACACGTTTGCTGCAGAGTGCCTATTGCCATGATGTCTGGGAGAATCATAAAGCATAAAGCTGGCTATGTATGTAGTTTAACATTTTCTGTTAGCGGCATTGAAAAGAAAACAAACAGGTGAAATTAATTTTAATAATATAGTTTTTTAACTTAGTATATCCAAAATAGTATCAATTCAACATGTAATCTATATGCCAATTATTAATGAGATATCTTACATTTTTGTCTTATTAAGTCTGGGGAATCTGGTGTGTGTTTTACACTTACAGCAACTCTCAATTCGGACCAGCCCCGTGGGGCTAGGGGATCCCATACTGCACAGGGCAGTTCTATGGCTCATGCCCGAGTGTTTACAGCAGATTATCTCGTGTAATCCTCTTCATCTTTGAAGAAAACTGATGCTCAGAAAGGTCAAGGGTCACAAAGTTGACAAATGGGATTCTGACCCACTCAAGGCAGTGCCTGACTTTGGGACATGTTTTCGCTGCGGCAGCAGTTTTCTCACTGGGACCTCAGAGCCCATGGGGGTGTTTTGGGGGCGAGGGGTGGAGGAGGGAGGTGAGATCTGCCTTTTGCTTGCTTTTTGTGTTGGGTTCTGGGGAGCATTTCAGAGGTCAAGGGAAATCCCATGCCCCAAAAGTTCAAAACCACATTGCCTTCCTTGAGGCCTCACGTTGACGAGCATGGCTCCCCCTTCCCTAAGTGGGCTGTGCCACAGTCTCCTGCACCCTTGTCCACTCATCAGGGGACCCCAGCAGCGGAGGGGCAGCTCATGATGGCCTACGTGGGGCTGTGGGCAGGGCTGAGATGGTGTCGTTTGATTATCTGTTTTGGATAGTTTTGGATAGTTCTTCTTTCAGCTGTTGCTGTTCAAAGACCAAACATGTCTGTGGCTCGCCTCTTATCCTTTTTGGGGAGGAAGAGGATGGATCTTGTGTGTGAGTGCCTCTTTGTGTGCGTTTACACGTGCCTCTGTGTGTGTGTGTGCAATCAGGCATGTGTCTACTGCAGGCAGATGCTGTGGATCCAGCTTCAGGTCAGGATTTAACTTACCAGCTCAGACACTCATGGGGCCTGAGGGTCTGCAAAGTGCCCTCTGGCCACATTCTTTTCCCCGTAATTCTCAGCAAACCCACAGTCATCTGGGTCCGAGGCCTTGGCCTCTTTCCCAGGTTCCCTGCAGGCAGGTGGGGACTCCTGGCCCCATTCGGGAGTGCAGGGTCCTCCTGGTAAACATGAGGGGCCTCAAGGGTTCAGATGCCCCATAGCCTGGGGAGTCGCTCAGCCGCTGCTGGGCGGGGACCCGGGTGGAGGCTCAGGATAATTCTCAGAACCTCCCACCTCCAGATTCTGTGGCCTCTCCTGTGTCCAACCCCACCATCCGGGACAGCCTTTCTCCTCTGTGTCCCTCCTCACCCTGACGTCATCTCTCGCTGTGATCGCCTTGGTCCTGGCTGGATAACCGGGCTTTTCAGGCTCCTCACACCACTCCCTTGAGTTGGTTTAACCTTGGGGGGACCTTTCTTTCGACACCCACAAGCCTCCTTTCTTCCTCTGGCGGCTTCTTTGGCAGCCCTCTCTGCAGAATGCCCATCTTGTTCTATCTACCTGGCTTGGCCAGAAGGCCCTTCCATTTCCTTGGATTCCTATGTAACAATAATAAAAAAAAAAAGTTATTCCTGCTGTGTGTTTATCTCCATCAAGAGGCTGAAACTCAGTCTGATTGTCCGAGCACTGCTGGCTGCATTTGGATTGGAGTAGATGGGATTTTATGAGGGTTGTAAAAGTCAGGCTTTTAACATGTCTCGAACAAATTGGCCTGTGAAGGAGAAGAGTAGAAATAGGGCTACAGAGGGGAGGCCTGGGAACGTGAGCAAGCCTCAGAAGTGAAGCACAGGTGGCTTCAATAACCCACAGGAGTTTGGCTGTAGCCTTGCTGCTACAAAGCCGAAGAGGCTGCAGAGTCACCCCCAGGGGGCTGGGAATAGAACGTCTCAGCTCCTCAGTGGGGACCATTTTGCACCGGTTTTAAAATACAGATCCCAGCACCATCCCTAACATTGTGAATTTGCGGTTGATTCTGCTGAGTTTTCACTGAAACCCAAGCTGTCTTGTCTGTAGAAGTGCCATTGCGTTAGAGGAACACTGTTTACATTTCTTGAGATATTGTGATAATGAAAAACAGCACCATAAACCCCCATTAAGTCTAAAGAACATTAATTGTATTTCACGCTGCCTCCCTGGGCTGGCACGCTGACATAGACATGCTTTACTTCAGTAAAATGGGGCTCATCTTTGCAGCGCGGTACCCATTTCCCTCCTTAATTACGCGTAATTGTATAGTATAATTTATTCTAACGCCTGACGCCTAAAAGTGCACATTCATGAATCAAGGGTTAGATTGGGAGGTAGGAGAATTATAAACGGGTATAATTGCAGTCTCCTGGGGGCTGCTTATGAGTGATCTCAAAGAGCAACGATGTTTATTCGGAATTCTTGCTAACGAAAGACAGGCTGCCTCCAGTTAAGAACGTGGATAACAGTGACGATTTGTCTCGTGGCCTAACAATACACCAATAGTTCTCTCTTGAATAAGAGGGCAAGAGAGATTAAATATGTGAATTTCATGTAATTCGTGATGGGCTGGAACAGACACACAAGCAGCGTTAGTCCTCGTGTAACTGAGAATCGGTGCCTGTACTGCCGCTCCCACCCGGGTACCACGGCTGCAGATCTCCGAGGGCAAGGCCGGGCTTGTGGGGCTCCGGTGGGCGATCTCCTTTACAGAGACAAGCAGGGTCCATTGGACCATAAGTGCAATTCAACTCAGCCTCACTCTGTGACAGCATTCCTCATTTTACTGTTGCCTTCCAGAAAAATCACTTTGGAACTTTGACTGTAATGAATCGATTAATTTGTCAGTTATGATTAATGTTGGAGGTTGGTTTAGGAGAAGTGGAATAATGACTCGGCACTGCCCCAGGGCTAAAGTTCTAACTGATCTGGACTCTCTCCCCACTGCCTGGTGACTCCTTAGCTGATCACCTCGGGTCTCAGTTTCCTCATTTTTAAGAATTGAGGATAATATTGAGGACATTGCAGGTTTTCATGCAGTCTAAGTGAGATTAATGAAGGTAAGTAAATGCACACACAGTGCCTGGCTGGGAATGGTCACTGAATCAGAATCAGAAACGTGCTCCCGTGGGCCTCTAGAGAGACTCCGCCATCATCTGTAAAACCTGATGGTGGACATCCAAGGCAATTGCTTTGATGCCAGGGCAAACCAGATCATGCCACTCTGAGGCTTATAACCCCTAATGCTTGGGTGAAAATCCAAAGTTCTGAGCTCAAGATCTACATGGTGCTCATCCTGGCCGCCTCCCCACATCTTTCTCTGTTCTCATAATTCTCTTATCACGAACATTTCAAACCCAAAATGGAAAGAATAGCCCAATGAATATGCTATACCTGAAATAAACAGTTGTTAATATTTTGTCCTGATATGCTGCTGAACCATTTGAAAGGAAGTTGAGGACCTCAAGAAAAACTATGACAAAACCTAGACAAGATATTAAAAAGGAGAGACATTACTTTGCCAACAAAGGTCCATCTAGTCAAAAGCTATGGTTTTTCCAGTAGTCATGTATGGATGTGAGAGTTGGACCATAAAGAAAGCTAAGTGCCAAAGAATTGATTCTTTTGAACTGTGGTGTTGGAGAAGACTCTTGAGAGTCCCTGGGACTGCAAGGAGATCCAACCAGTCCATCCTAAAGGAAATCAGTCCTGAATATTTATTGGAAGGACTGATGCTGTAGCTCCAATATTTTGGCTACCTGATGTGAAGAACTGACTCGTTGGAAAAGACCCTGATGCTGGGAAAGATTGAAGGCAGGAGGAGCAGGGGATGACAGAGGATGAGATGGTTGGATAGCATAACTGACTCGATGGACATGAATGTGAGCAGGCTCCTAGGAGTTGGTGATGGACATCTCTCCTGTTTTTCCTAAAGGTGTTCCCCAATCTCCCTCCCCCTCCCTCCCCATTTTATTGTCTCCTATTACATGTCGCTGTATGAAATTCTGTGTTTTGTGTCTGTGTACTTGTTTTGAGGTCTATTCCTCCTCCCCACCTCCACCCACAGTAGCTTCGGGAGAGCAGGGTCTGTGTCCAGAGAAGCGTGAACCCAGTTGACCTAGGCTCTTGCTAGGTAAGAGGCTCTC
The DNA here is from genome assembly GCA_006410635.1 of Cephalophus harveyi. Classification (NCBI taxonomy): domain Eukaryota; kingdom Metazoa; phylum Chordata; class Mammalia; order Artiodactyla; family Bovidae; genus Cephalophus; species Cephalophus harveyi. Next base: position 620,370 of record SJYT01053182.1, read on the forward strand.
CGCCTCCACCAACTCCCTTCAAGTAGACAGACTCTGTTATGAATTTTACCTTACCACAGGCTTGTACGTTTTAAGAAAAGCATAGTCAGTGCTGGATGTCTGATATGCAGGGGCACATACGTAAATACATGTTTTTCAGCTAAGGTTGCAATAACAGATGAGTTAGGAAATCAGGAAAAGACATGAGTATTAAAAAAAAAAACAACTTTCCGAAGGTATAATTCAGACACTATAGGATTCATTCATTTTGAGTGTACCACTGAAATGTTTTTAAATTTCCAGGGTTGTGCAACCGTTACCGTAATCCAGTTCTAGAACTTTCTCATCACCTCTCATAACAAGATCCCTCACAGGCAGGGATCATTTTAAAGCTCTCCAGGTGATTCTAACCCATGGCTGGGCAGAGGGGTGTGTGTGTGGGGGGGTCTTGGAAAACAGAGAGAGCCAGAAAGTGGCCCGGAGGGCGTGGAGGTTCCTGGTTGACAATGAAATAAATGAATCTACTTTTAATTTGAAAGAGTGCGAATAAATAGGGGTATGTGTGACTGAATCACTTTGCTGCACACCTGGGACTAACATAACATTTTCAGTCGGCTATAGTCCAATACAAAATACAAAATAAAAATTAGAAAAGA
>SJYT01053182.1:630855-678943 GCA_006410635.1 Cephalophus harveyi
GACTGAACTGAACTGAACTACTCCTTGGAAGGAAAGTTATGACCAAACTAGATAGCATATTAAAAAGCAGAGACATTACTTTGCCAACAAAGTTCCGTCTAGTCAAGGCTATGGTTTTTCAAGTGGTCATGTATGGATGTGAGAGTTGGACTATGAAGAAAGCTGAGCGCCGAAGAATTGATGCTTTTGAACTGTGGTGTTGGAGAGGACTCTTGAGAGTCCCTCGGACTGCAAGGAAGTCCAACCATCTCTATCCTAAATGAGATCAGTCCTGGGTGTTCATTGGAAGGACTGATGCTGAGGCTGAAACTCCAATACTCTGGCCACCTCATATGAAGAATTGACTCATCGGAAAAGACCCTGATGCTGGGAGGGATTGGAGGCAGGAGGAGAAGGGGATGACAGAGGATTCGATGGTTGGATGGCATCACTGACTTGATGAACATGAGTTTGAGTAGACTCTGGGAGTTGGTGATGGACAGAGAGGCCTGGCGTGCTGCTATTCACGGGGTCGCAAAGAGTCGGACACGACTGAGCAACTGAACTGAACTGATTCTAGGTAGTAATAGATGCTATAAAAATCAGGCAGGGTTTTGAGACAGAGAGTTCCTGGGCGGGGGCGGGGGGGGCTACTTTGGATTGGGGGGCCTGGAAGTCCTCTCTGAGGTGCGCCCTTTGGGCAGAAGCCTGAAGAAATTAAGAGTGTCTTCCACATGCCTATCTGGAGCAAACATGTTCCAGACAGAGGGAACAGCATGTGCAAAGTCCCTGTGGTGGGCACATGCTTGGCCTTCTCCAGGAAGGTGAGAGTGAAGGGAGGCAGGGAGAGAGGAGCTACAGTTGAGATGAGGAAGGGCTTTCTTGCCCACGGCAAAGAAATTTGTAGGTTTTTAAAAAAATTTAATTGCAGGATAATTGCTTTACAATATCATGATGGTTTTTGTATGGAAGTAACCTAGATGTCCATTGACCGATGAAGGCTACAGAAATTATAGTACATATATACAATGGAATATTACTCAGCTATAGAAAAGAATGCATTCAAGTCAGTCCTAATGAGGTGGATGAACCTAGAGCCTAATGTACAGAGTGAAGTAAGTCATTAAGAGAAACACAAATATTGTGTATTAATATATGTGTAGGTTTTGACATGGCATTCGAAATGATTCCTCTGGCTGCCTGTGGAGGATGAACTGGTCTGGGGGGACAGGGGAGAGTCATTGCAGGGAGACCAGAAAGCAGACAACTGCCACAGTCCAGGGAGAGATGATGGACCATTTGTGGTGGAGGTGGGAGGTGACCAAATTCCAGCTGAAGTTTAAGGGTAAAGCCAACAGGCTTGGTTGATAGATTGGATGTGGGGTAACGAGGAAGAGAAGCATCTAGACGAACCTCAAGATTTGGCCCAATTGCCTGGAAGGATGGAGTTGCCTTTTACTGTGAGAGTGACCAGCTTGGGTGGAAATGGGGGCGCCGGAAACCTGCGCCTTTGGCCCTGACGCTGGGGGGTCCTCTCTCTTAGCCCCTGCAGCCCCTGGCCGTCTGCGGACAGTCACCTTGAATTTACCCGGGAACCAGCACTGCCTTCCTGAAATCCTGTCTCTAAAGTTTGCAGGGCCCTTTTGACTTTCTCGTTTACAGACTCAGCCTGCATTTTATTCTGATGGCTGGGGCTCATTTTCCCTAAGGACAGGCAGCTCCTGCAGTTAAAGAGTAACCGGATGAACATTCCGGCAGCGCCCACAATGCCCCAGGCCCGTGGAGGCGATTAAGCCTGGCTGCCACCTGTCCAGATGGGTGGGTTGGAAAGTGCTACATCTGTTAGAGGGAGTTTGAATGTTAAAGAGGGATATCAATTGTAGGAAGGAAATTACTGAGTCTTCAAATGCCATCGACTGGGAAAAAGACGGATGAGGTTTTTATGGACGTGCTGTTTGTCCCAATAAAATAAAACATCTTAAAACCCGCCTTCACTGGCATCAAAGTACCGCAGTGTTGTCTAACACAGCAGTTTACATCTCAGTGATGCGTTCCTTAAAAACAAAAAGCAAAACAGTGCTTTCATCCCTCTATCTGGCTTTCTAAAGCAACTGTAACAAGAATATGCATTTATTTGTGCAATGAAATTTACAAAGCACCTACTAAGTGCAAGGCCCTGGGCTCAGAAGGGGAGAGAGATGAATCAGCTCTTTTTCTAAGCCTGCTTATGGCTGATGGGAGACATAAAGGGCACACAGGGTGCAGTGGATTAGCGCAGCGAGGAAGGTCCTGAGGTTCAGAGTGGGAAGGGATTGCTGGGGCCTGGGGCGGGGAGTCAGAAAAGGCTTTTTGGAAAGGACAATGTGTCCATTTACTTGCATTTGTTGGCATGGAACCGAAACCCCTAATGTATCTGATTTATACCTCAGAAGAATTTATCTCCCGTCACAGAGCCTACCCATCAGGAGGACTTCAGGGTGGGTTCAGTGGCTGGATCCAGGGATTCAGCATTATACACCACACCAGCCTCTCTGCTTTGCCATCCGCTGTTGTGGTTTCATTCTGAAGTCATTTCCCCTCTCGGTCATGAGATAACCCCCATCAGCAACTGGGACCATGAGTCTGCTTGCCGTCCGAAACCCCTAATGTATCTGATTTATACCTCAGAAGAATTTATCTCCCGTCACAGAGCCTACCCATCAGGAGGACTTCAGGGTGGGTTCAGTGGCTGGATCCAGGGATTCAGCATTATACACCACACCAGCCTCTCTGCTTTGCCATCCGCTGTTGTGGTTTCATTCTGAAGTCATTTCCCCTCTCGGTCATGAGATAACCCCCATCAGCAACTGGGACCATGAGTCTGCTTGCCGGGGTCCACTGGCATTGAGAGAGAAACCTCTCCTTCAAGTGTGGGGTATATACTCTGCTCTCTGATACAACTGGCCATCTTCGGCCATGCGCTCTCCTTGGGCCACTAGCAGCCTCTAGGGATGGCTGTTTACCATTGACTGATCAGGGTGACCCTAGAGCAGAGGATCAGATCGGTATCCCCTGAGGCTGCACAGGCACAGGCGGCCTTCAGTGCAAAGGGGGATGAGCATCAGCACGTCTCACTTGAAATCATGAGTTGCATGGTTTGTGAATTACATCTCAATCACACTGCAGTTAAAAAAAAAAAACACCCAAACAAAAACAAGGCAAAGTTGGACTTGTGTTTGAAAAGAATGTGGAAAAGGATATTGGTTGGTGGATTGGTTTTTACACTAGCAGAGATAACAACAACAAGCATAATTTAACAGCAACAACAATATTAGTGGGCAGCAGTTTTGAATGTTTTCTGTGATCCATTCATTGTATGTAGGGCTTTACAGGCGGAGCAGGACCTCTCCGAGCCAGCCTCCCTTACCTGACTCACCTGTTTACCTGAAGCTCGAATTCCTCTGTAAACATAGAGATGGATAAGCCTACAGCTTGGGGCCATTAGCTTCTGCCTGAAACGCACACCGGGTTGTCTGTTCGCTCAGTCAGTGGTTTTGTTCCCAAACCTGTTTAGTCCAGATGAACTGGAGATGGCAATTGCCTAGCTTACTTAGATATAACAAATGGATAACTGGAGTGCAAAAGAAGAGGGAGAAGCAGCTTCTATGCAGACCAAGATGAACTGTTGAGAAAGATTTGATGAGGGTACAAGTTTAAGAAAAAATTGGAAAAATAGATAAGAAATGCCAGCACCAGCGATGCTCTGCCCAGTACCAGAATCACTTGTACGTGTAGCTGCTGGGCGCTTGATATGTGGCTGGTGTGGCTGAGAAACTGAGCTTTTTATTTTCTTTAACTGTAATCAATTCACACGACTAAAGACAAATATGCAATTCAGTTACTGAGCAATGTTTCAATCTATTTGGGACAGGTTCTTCATATGCATCTAGTTTTTCAACTTTAAATTTTCTGAATCTAAATGTAGATCAATTGATAAACATAGAGATGCATTTGAGTATAAAATACAACCAGATTATGAAGATTTATATGAAAAGAGTAAACTAATAATTTTTATATTTATTATACAGTACAGTGAAATAATAATGGTTCAGATTTGTATGGTTAAAGAAAATATATCATTAAAATTAATGTCTTTTTAAAAACATTTTTTTCAAATATAGCTACTAAAAAATTTAAAATTACACATGTGGTTCACCTACTTCTATTGAACTGCAATGGTCTACAAGGATTCTGCACTCAGACTGCTTTGCAAGTGTCTTTAAGTCATGATCCTGCCATCAAGAAATGAAAACTGAACATAGTATGATTAGACGAAAGAAGAGAGATAATGGAGAATCCAACAGCTGGTTCACATTAAAAAAACTCATTGGCTCTGCCATGAAAATCTTTACTAATTAATAAACACGTATGTGTTTTCTGTTAAGTTATGTAAGAGTTGAAAGCAGTGAAAGTGTTAGTCACTCAGTGAGTTCGGTCGCTCAGTTGTGTCCGATTCTGCGACCCATGGACTGCAGCATGCCAGGCCTCCCTGTCCTTTACCAACTCCTGGAGGCTACTCAAACTCATGTCCATCACGTTGGTGATGCCATCCAACCATCTCATCCTCTGCCATCCCCCTTCTCCTCCTGCCTTCAATCTTTCCCAGCATCAGGGTCTTTTTCAGTGAGTCAGCTCTTCACGTCCGGTGGCCAAAGTATTGGAGTTTCAGCTTCAGCATCAGTCCTTCCAATGAACACTCAGGACTGATCTCCTTTAGGATGGACTGGTTACATCTCCTTTCAGTCCAAGAGACTCTCAAGAGTCTTCTCCAACACCACAGTTCAAAAGCATCAATTCTTTGGCACTCAGCTTTCTTTATTGTCCAACTCTCACATCCATACATGACTACAGGAAAAACCATAGGTTTGACTAGATGGACCTTTGTTGGCAAGGTAATGTCTCTGCTTTTTAATATGCTGTCCAGGTTGCTCAGGCTCAGTCGTGTCCAACTCTTTGTGATCCTGTGGGCTGTAGCTTGCCATGCTCCTCTGTCCATGGGATTCTCCAGGCAAGAATACTGGAGTGGGTCGCCATTTCCTTCTTCAGAGGATCTTCCCAACCCAGCAATGGAATCTGGGTCTCTCTTGTTGCACGCAGATTCTTTACTGTCTGAGCCACAGGGAAGCTCAGATTAAGGATTAACTGGTCCTTTTTTGCCAGTTTAGTTTTACAGTGGACCTCCTGCTGGTCCCAATTGCTCTGAATAAGAGGGCGCCTCCTGGGTTTCACAGTCACTCCTGGAGATCAGGGTTGATATGATGACTCCCACCTTTGAGATGGGGGATTCTGAGGCTCAGGGAGGGAGAACAAGGTGCTCAGGGTCTTCCAGGCAGGGAATCAAGGAACAAGGGAGACTTGCATCTTGTGTTACCTGACATCAGCCCCAGGTCAAGCTCTTCCCGCCCCGACACTGCTGGGGTCCTAGACACTGGGCCCTGGTTACCAGTGAATAAACCAATTATAACTCACCGCATGAGAGAGCCCCCATTTTCTTGGGGGCTTTCATCAGTCTCTCTTACCTGAAGCTGTTAAGGAGACCAGGACTGATTTCCTGGGACTCCCAGATTGTCGTCTTGAAGCAGAAATAATTCGTGAATGAACCACACGCTCCCCTTGGTGGCTGTGACTGTGTGCCATGTGATGGACGTCATGTGTTCATCCATTACATGCTTCATATGCTGAAGCTTTAACCCCAATGTGAGGGTATTGGGAGGTGGGCCCTTCGGGAGGCAATGAGGTCATGAGGATGGGGACCTCAGGATGGGCTCAGTGCCCTTATAGGAAGAGACCCCTGTGACAAGAGAGCCTGTTCTCTCTTCTCTGCCATGTGAGCAGACAGTGAGAAGGTGGCTTGTCTATGAGCCAGGAATCCAGTCCTCACCAGGAGCTGAATTGGCCAGTACGTTGATCTTGAACTTCTCAGCCTCCAGAACTGCAATAAAGGCTTGTGGTTTAGCTGCCCCGTCTCTGATAATTCGTTATGGCAGCCTGAGCCCACTAAGACTCCATGGTTCTCCCCTTGTCCCCTGGTTGGCATCTTGGGTGGATCCTGAAGCCTCTCTCAGCTCTAAGAACAGGTGCATATTTTAAGAACCAGGGAGTCCAGTGCAGGACCTGGTACCATTCAATCTCACAACAATCCGAGCGTCTCCTGCTGGGAATCCCCTCTTGGGAGTCCCTTTCCACACGTCCCTCGTTCATGGGGGTGGTGGTCACCGGCTTGCACTGATGCTTCCAGCATCTCTTTAGAATGAGTGGGTTCCAGTGTCTCTGGCTTTGGGACTTGAGCCAAGTCTCCTTCAGTGCCCAGGTGCACTGGATTTACTGTCTCAGGAGAGAGAGAGGGACCTTTTCCTGGAAAGAGGCGTCTGGAGCAATCCCGGTGTCTGGTGCTGTCTCCAAGGCTCCTCTTGCAGCGCTGAGGACGTAGTCAGTCCTTGGCGAGCAGTCAGGGGTCAGCTCTGGGGCCCCAGGGGGTGTCCTCCCTGCCCAGCCCCACTCTGCCCCTGTGACCTGTGGCTCCTGAAGGGGCCGTGTGACTGTCCAGGTGAGGATTAAACGAGCTAATGCACTGGAGCACTCGGGACCCCAGGTGCCAGGTGATAAGTGCCTTGCGAGGTCAGCCCATTGTCGTCAGCGGGTCACTAATCAGGGTCACAGATGAGTCTGGTCAAGAGGCCTCCCTGGAAACAGGTGTTTGGGTTTAGGAGGAGAGATTTCTGTAGGGACGCTTGGAGATTTAGCCCGTAATTGGCAGCTTTGCTTCCAATAGCTCTCGAGAGACAAGCCATGCAAGGTTGCTTATCTTTAAGCTGAGAACAGAAAGGGCTGTGGGGCCTGGCTCCCTGGGATGCCCCCACCCCGAGGTGCTGTCAGGAGGCCAGACGCAGACAGATCTTCCTAAACTCTGGGCTCAGGGCCCACTGCTCTTTCTCATCCTGCTTCTTAATTTAAAAAAATGATATCCAAAGCATCCATGACTGTGGACTCCTTGACACTTTGCTGTGGGCTAATCTTCAGGGTGAAGCATCATCTTTCTCGAGTGGTTTTGTCCTCTGTGTATCCTCTTTGATCTGGAGACCAGGAAGAAACATGTGTTCTCACTCAAAGCTGGAAAATGCATCCTACACTCAATTCTCTCCTTCCTCCCGCTAAGTGTTCAGCTAAGTGTTTATCTTTCTCTTTCAAGGGCGATGGATGTTTAATTCCTCGAAGGCTGTAAAGCAGGTTGTAAAGAGATGGAGTTATTATTGTGAGTCTATGATGATCAGGGCGCACTCCTTGCCTGCCCCAGTCCTAGGCCACTGTAATGGACTCCTTCAAAGGTAACCGACTCCAGCTGCTCTGAACAATTACTGGACAGGACAGAATTGACCTGCTTTGGTGAAGATCTTTTTATAAAAAATAATTTATTTTTTTGGCAGGACTGGGTCTTCATTGCCACAGGCGGGCTTTCTCTAGTTGCACTGGGTGGACTTCTCATTGAAGTGGCTCCTCTTGTTGCAGAGCGTGGGCTCTAGGGCATGCAGGCTTCAGGAGTGGTAGGGCAAAGACTTAGTTGCCTGGTGCCATGTGGAATCTTCCTGGACCACGGCTCGAATCTGCATCATCTGCATTGGCAGACAGATTCTTAACCACTGGAACACCTGGGAAGTCCCAGATGAAGATCTGTTATGGGCAGGCAGAGAAGAAAGCTTTAGAGAGAAAGAAGAATCACCAGGAGCCTGGCAGCCTATACCTGCTGGTCCCTCAATCTCATCTTTGACCAGTTCATTCAATAAATGCTTATCAAGGGATTTCTGCACATCCAGGATCAGCTGATGCTGGGAGAGTGATGAGAAGTCACGTGCTCTGCAAACTGTTGAGGGTTGCCATCTGTGGGATGATGAGCTAGTGCCTGCCCTGGGCTCACTGACGTCTGAAGATGCTGATGGTGATGGTGATGAGGGGGATGACCTCAGAGCATCCTTCTCAGCCTGCATTTCTGCAGGATAAAGGTCTGAACCAGGGGATCCCAGCAAAAAAAAAAAAAAACAAAAAAAACACACATGGAGCTGATAAGGTGAGGAATGAAGGTCACCAGAGTGTCCTCAAGTGCATTTGTGTTGGTGATGGTGATGGTGATGATGATGTCAACTGACATTTTAAGCCCTGCGTCCTATGGGAGGACCCTGCTGAGCACTTCACTGCATCTTCCTGCCCTCATCTGTCCCATGGTCTTGTGCCACAGGGGCTATCATTATCCTTGCTTTTCAGAGAAGAAAACTGAGGCACAGAGAGGTTACATAAAGCCCGAGGTCACACAGCTAGTGAGTGGTGGGCTGGGATTTGGACCCAGAGAAGCCGCCTGCAGAGGCCGTGCTCTCAGCACGCTGACTGTTGGGATGCGCTGTCTTCCTGCACAGAAAGGACTCAGGAACTGTTTCACTCTGTGACCTTCTTGGGTCACATTTCTTGGCATTCCAACACCTGACCTCCAAAAAGGCAAAATGGAAACACTTCCCCCCGGTGTTTCCTCCTTTCCAGACTCCACCCTCCCCTTCTGTGACCTCCCACTCTCTGCTCCTGGCTCAGAACAGGCAAACCCTGACCCCCAGAGCCTGTGGCGCGGGGCTGCAGAATCGTCAGGGGGTCTGGGCCACCACCTCCAGGTGAGAATGAGCAGGATCTGTCGCTTTACGACCCAGATGGTCTTTACAACCTGGATACGCTACACGCTGGGATCCGCCTGCAGCGGGGAAAACGAGGGGCTTTGAGCAGTGATTGCTGATTGAGAGGTTTCTCGGCTCACGTGAGACCAGAGAGGAAGACAATGGCCCCTCCCCGGGGTCAGGGAGCAGCTGAACCCGAGCCCCGCCCCGTGTCTGGGGGACACCCGCCCCTGCAGGGCTGAAGCAGCTTCCTGAGGCTGGTCCCCGACCCCCTCACAGAAATGCCTGCTGGGGTGGGGAGGAGCTCGGCGGAGGTTCAGTCCCGTAGCAGTAAAGACGGAAACAATCTCCAGGGTCCAGGCCGTTAGATATTCAAGTGAAGTCTGTCTGAGCTGTGTGGAATCCTGCCGTCTGCACGCTCAGGCTGCTGGTGCTGTGTCTACACGGTGTGTCGACACAGCCCAGCAAACCATTCTGACCACACAGAGCCCAGCAGCTGCTCCCCGAGTCTAAGCTGGCTGGAGAGCTGGGTCCTCCTTGGAATTCTGAGGAGTTTATGACTATGCCCCCCAACCCCCCTCCACTCACAAAGTCGCACATCCTGAGTCAGACCCTCTTAAGCCCGCATCCTGTCTGAGACCCCTCTGGCTCTGGGGTTCGCTGCACATGGGGCGGGCCACTGCGGGAGTTTTCTGGGTCTGGGGCCGTCCCTTGGGTGCTGGGAGGGGCTCCTCGGAGGGGAACTCGGGGCCCCGGAGCCCTGGGTCCTTCTCTTGGGCTTCAGCCAAGGTCAGGTTTCCCTGGGGATCAGGAAGGCCCCTCATGGTAGAGACCACACCTGTTTCTCCAGTTCCCACCCCTTTCTTGGCACTTGGTGGGCTCTGGTCTCCCAGGAAGTGGGTTTTTCCTTTGCTCAAATCACTGGTCATGACATTTGTTCATTTGCTTTTGGGAGGAGGGTATTGGACCCCCGACCCCATGATCCCATTTTTCCAGGAGGGAAGGGGCTCTGCTCGCCGTTTGCATCCCTAGGGCAGGGTCTGGCTCAACGTGTGTCTGCTGGAATATTAAATAAGTGAATGAGGGGTCCTGTCTGTTCCTTTCAACCCAGCGCCTGGCAGAAAGCCTGGCACTCAGTTGTTGCTAAGTCGCTTCAGTCGTGTCCAACTCTGCGCGACCCCGTAGACAGCAGCCCATCAGGCTTCTCTGTCCCTGGGATTCTCCAGGCAAGAATACTGGAGTGGGTTGCCATTAGCCTGGCACTCAGTAGGACTCCATAAATATTTGTCAGTTGCATGAGTGAATGAATGAAACTTCTCACTCTTCTCCCCCCCTGCCCCTCTATTGCTTCCTGAGGCTGGTCCCCGACCCCCTCACAGAAATGCCTGCTGGGGTGGGGAGGAGCTCGGCGGAGGTTCAGTCCCGTAGCAGTAAAGACGGAAACAATCTCCAGGGTCCAGGCCGTTAGATATTCAAGTGAAGTCTGTCTGAGCTGTGTGGAATCCTGCCGTCTGCACGCTCAGGCTGCTGGTGCTGTGTCTACACGGTGTGTCGACACAGCCCAGCAAACCATTCTGACCACACAGAGCCCAGCAGCTGCTCCCCGAGTCTAAGCTGGCTGGAGAGCTGGGTCCTCCTTGGAATTCTGAGGAGTTTATGACTATGCCCCCCAACCCCCCTCCACTCACAAAGTCGCACATCCTGAGTCAGACCCTCTTAAGCCCGCATCCTGTCTGAGACCCCTCTGGCTCTGGGGTTCGCTGCACATGGGGCGGGCCAGTGCGGGAGTTTTCTGGGTCTGGGGCCGTCCCTTGGGTGCTGGGAGGGGCTCCTCGGAGGGGAACTCGGGGCCCCGGAGCCCTGGGTCCTTCTCTTGGGCTTCAGCCAAGGTCAGGTTTCCCTGGGGATCAGGAAGGCCCCTCATGGTAGAGACCACACCTGTTTCTCCAGTTCCCACCCCTTTCTTGGCACTTGGTGGGCTCTGGTCTCCCAGGAAGTGGGTTTTTCCTTTGCTCAAATCACTGGTCATGACATTTGTTCATTTGCTTTTGGGAGGAGGGTATTGGACCCCCGACCCCATGATCCCATTTTTCCAGGAGGGAAGGGGCTCTGCTCGCCGTTTGCATCCCTAGGGCAGGGTCTGGCTCAACGTGTGTCTGCTGGAATATTAAATAAGTGAATGAGGGGTCCTGTCTGTTCCTTTCAACCCAGCGCCTGGCAGAAAGCCTGGCACTCAGTTGTTGCTAAGTCGCTTCAGTCGTGTCCAACTCTGCGCGACCCCGTAGACAGCAGCCCATCAGGCTTCTCTGTCCCTGGGATTCTCCAGGCAAGAATATTGGAGTGGGTTGCCATTAGCCTGGCACTCAGTAGGACTCCATAAATATTTGTCAGTTGCATGAGTGAATGAATGAAACTTCTCACTCTTCTCCCCCCCTGCCCCTCTATTGTCTTCAAGTCACCCCTCCCCGTCTCTCTCCAGCACCCCTGTTTCCTGGCCTTCTCGCTGGATTTGGGTCCCACACCCCAGGGCCCTGCTCTGACCACCTCCTTCCTGCCTGGATGACGGGTGACTCTCAGCCTCGGCGGCCAAGCACGGATGCCCCAGCTCTGCAGCCGCCTCCACATGCGAGGCTGATCGGGAGCCCTGTCCGCCCATGTCACTCGCCCCGCTGAGCCCGTGGGGTCGCAGAACCTCTTCTGATTGGCCCGCTGCCGTGGGTCACACTCCTGGGAAGAAGTCCCCCCGCAGACTGACCTGGTTCCCAGAGTCTAGGATCAGTCACCTACTTGCATCAGAGCTAAAAACGGTGTTATTTCCCCAAACTCAGCTGCACCTGTGGAGATAGAAACAAGACAGTCTATTTTTAGCAAGTGACAGACTGCACGCATGGAGCTATAATTAGCACCTGGTTCAAGGGGTGGAGTTTCCAACCTGATGGGGAGAGTTACTGCCCCGGGGGTCCCCTCAGCTCAGCACCCGTCTCTGGTGTGTGATATGGGACAGAGCCCGCTGCTGGGAGGGAAGACCCGGGTCCCAGGAGTCCCAGGAAGGGGATGAAGCTCTTGTGGGTGGTGCTCCCCACGCGTGCTTCCCTCCTTTCTCTTTCTGGCCCGCTGTTAGCAGAAGGCCTGTCCCGCCCAGGTCTGAATGGCGTCCTCCCGCAGGGGTGACGCGGCCAGGCCAGCGTGATCAAGATGCCCGGTCACCCTGGTGTCAGGCTGGAGAGTCATCTGTCCCCCATCTGCCCGGATGGGGGGCAGGGCGGGGGTGGTCCTCCAGTGTCCCTCTCTCTTGTTTCTTATAGAAGCAGAGAATCTGGCTGCCTAGAAAGTCTACATTTCCCAGACTCCCGTGTCACCAAAAGCAGCCTCCGGATTATAAGCACCATCTCTTTCTCTCTCCATTAGCTGGGAGAGAACAGAGGAGGACTGTCCGGGACAAGGATGAAGGCTGCAGCCTCAGAAATCAGTCTTGAGAAGGAGGTAGAGCCCCAGTTTCCTCCTCTGTAAAACGGGAGAGTAATTATACCTCTGTTTTCCATAAATTAGAATTATTTCATCTGCTAAGTGAGAGGAAATTCATTCCCAACTCTCCAAGGCAAAGGGGGATTTGTTGGGTCTGGTAAGTGGAAAAAAAAATTTTTTTTATGAAAGAGGCATGGCTGTTTGCCCTTGACCTGGGGACTCAAACATGCCTTTTCTGTGCTTGTTGTTCCCATAGCAAATTTGTTAACAGCAGTTTAACAATTCTGCTTTTAAAGGACCATAAAATATCATTGTAACCCATGTGTTGGCTGGTGGATGTGCTCAAATCTTGCATTTATGGGAAGTCCGCGGCCGCCGTCTTTAAGGTTTCTGTGATGCACGGAGCTGATGTCTCCCTGGCCCCGCCTGCTCTCATCTCCAGCCTCTGCTCAGTTCTTCTCCACTCTGCATCTCCCCGTGCCCTTCCTGCTTCCGCAGGGTCCATCACCAACGCGGCACAGCCTCCTCCTTGTTTTTTACCTCCTCAAATCCCATCTCCGATGGCAGCTGTGATGGGCACACTTTATTCATGCCTCTGGAGCCGCACAGAGGAGGCTCACTTTTATCGATGTGTTGGTCCCTTTGCATTTCTGCCAACTCCAGCATCAGGTTGTGTTGCTTAGCAACCCTGCAGTCCCTTCTACAGCTTCTTCTGGAGCCTGCTCCTGCGCCCCACTGCCCCCGTGCCGCTCACGTCCCTGCGTAGCTCCTCAGTTATTGCTTCGTGGTCTCCTTCCAGCCTTGGGACTCCACAGTTCACACCTTCAGATTATGTCCCCACACTGTGGGAGTTCCTCTCCTCTGAGCAGCTCTCATTCCAGCTGGTAAGAGATGTGTTTTCTCCCCATCAACACTGGTAATAATTATCGTGGCCGTTTACAGACTGTCTGCTGTATGCCAGGCATTGAGTCTCTGCCTTTCCCACATTCTCTCATTATTCTGCACAAGAGCCCCTATGAGGTGGGGCCCGTTTCCCCATTTTACAGATGAGGAAGCTGAGGGAGGATTCAGGAGAAGGGCCTTGATGGCCAGTGATGGAGTTGGGATTTTCCCAGTGCTGTCTCACCCAGGCCAGGCTCCCAACCATTGCTCACAGCTTTCTATTTTTTTATTGAGAGGTCATTGATACGTAACATTGTATTAGGTACTTAACATAGTGAGCTGATGCCTCTGTGTATTGTGAAATGATCACCACGGTAAATTTAGTTAACAAGCATCACCCGTGCATAGTTACCAAAATTTTTATTCTTGTGATGAGAAGTTTTAGGATCTACTCTTGGTAACATTCAAATGTACAATACAGGACCGTGAACTATAGTCCCCATGCTGTATGTTACATCTCCAGGACTTACTAAGATCTGTTCACTAGAAGTTTGTACCTTTAGGCCACCTTCACCCATTTGCTCACCTCCCAAACCACTTCAGTTCAGTTCAGTCGCTCAGTCGTGTCCGACTCTTTGCGACCCCATGAATCGCAGCACGCCAGGCCTCCCTGTTCATCACCATCTCTCGGAGTTCACGCAGACTCACATCCATTGAGTCAGTGATGCCATCCAGCCATCTCATCCTCGGTCGTCCCCTTCTCCTCCTGCCCCCAANTTTGGGGCCATGCTGGGTCTTCACTGTGGCACGTGGAATCTTTAGTTGCAGCATGTGACCTCTTAGCTGAGGTGCGTGGGTTCTAGTTCCCCGACCAGTGATGGTACCGGGCCCCCTGCATTTTGGGAGCATAGAGTCTTAGCTGCTGGACCCCCAGGGAAGTTCCGCTTACCCAGTTTTGTTCTTTCACAGGCCACTGTCTTCATTTCCCCACATCCACACACCACCAGGATGATCCTTTAATATTTTCTTTGATTAAATCTATCTTTGCTTTTACTAAGAAACGTTTATTTCAAAGGAAGGCTCCATCAGGAGCATAAACGGAAACCAGCGTGCCTCGCTGCCGGAGGATGATCACCATAGAAATAAACACGATACTCCTAAACACAGGGGCTGCGTGCCGCACCAAGCCTGGGGTCTGTTCTTTCTTTGTCTCAGAGGGTGATGAGAGAGGCTCCAAGAGGTGCTACAGGCGTATTAGCACCAGATCGCGATGTTGTCTTCGAGGCCACTGGAAAAAGTAAGGAAGGGTCACTATGGGGTTCGGGGCTCCTGGATGCCGCCTGCACTGACTCTGTCAACCACCTCGCGTTTGCCCCTTGGGAGACCCTGAGTCAGAAGGAGGGGTTGGGAGGAGTGAGAGAAGGCAGGGAGAATGGCACTGCCCAGGCCTGAGAAGGGAGGAGCCCGAAGGGGAAGCAGACAGAGGGCAGAGGAGGCTGCAGCGGGGAGGGGAGAGGCCTGGAGGCCACGCGGTTGAGTTTCAAGGGAGGCCGTGGTGAGCCACGCGAGGGCACAGAGCCAAGGCGTGGAGGGCCCTGGCCAGTGCTCCCGAAGTCCAGGAGAGGCAGGGGATGGGGACATCCAGCCAGATGGGGCCCTATCAGATCCATGAGTCAACCCCAGGTTGTCATTTATCGCCCCCCAGCTCCCAGACACCCCTCCCCAGTAGGTCCCCCCGGCAGCCCCAACAGGCTGAGTGGAAGGACAGGTGGAGACTTTGAGTCTCGTTTCCTGAACCCACGTGTCCGTCTCCCCTTGGTCAGCTCAGGAGAAGGACAGATGAGGGGCAGTGGCAGCCCCTGTGAAGTGCCCTGGATTGGATTTCTGAGCTCTCACCAGCCCCGAGGACCACACCGATGCCTGGGCCAGGGACCTCTGCCTGCCTGCCCGCTGCCGCCACGATCGAATCCATTGACTCCCCTTCTATCAACGCCTTCCCTGAAACAGGCAGGGCGTGATGGTTTCAACGATTTACTCATCTGGAGCCACCAGGTCATGACAGAGAAGTCAATAGGTGTGTGTTAGAAGGAGTTCCTTTAATTATTCAGGCTTTCTAAAGAACAGGGGAGATATTTTAACATGAATTAAAGCCCCTGGAGAGATAAGACCTGGGGTAGAGGTTGGGGGGTCTCTAAACCACCTGCCACCCAGGTGGGCCCTCCAGAACACAGGTGAGATGTACTTAATTCAACTCTAGGTATGAATATTGATCGAGCATCTTTATCACGCTGAGTCCCATTGTAGCCCTAAGGGCTCAGCGTTGACGTGCCGTGAGCTTCAGGGAGCTCACCGTTTAGTGAAGGGGGTCGGGCAGACAGAGAAAGGCCTTAAAACACTGCAGTATGATTATGGTTTAATGTAGGGATGACCAGGCTGCTTTAGGAGCAGAGCAAAGATGATCTGAGGCAATATTGCCAGGGACAGAATATTTGATGTTTAAATATTTTTTCCAAATCACTTTATTTTTATTTTTTGCTTCTTTGGGTACAAAGGAAGCCTTAACACAATCTAAAAATATAAAGACATTTACAAACTATATTCTGATCATGCTGCTGCTGCTGCTAAGTCGCTTCAGTCGTGTCCGACTCTGTGTGACCCCATAGACGGCAGCATTAAAACAAATCATAAAAGATGGAAATATCTGTGTGTCTTGATTGTGGTGTTTTTGTTTTTACCCCAGTGGACACATTTGTCAGAATTCACTGAGCGGGACACTTCAAATGGGTGCATTTTATTGGAAGGAATTCTCTCCCAAATAACTCCCAGATTAAGGCAAAAATCAAAACTAAAATTTGTGTTAGGAAAGGATGAAAGGGAGACAAGTTCATACCCAGGCCTGAGGGCATGGTTGAGCGGGGTGGGGGTGGAGGGGGAGATTTGGAAGAAAATTCATGTTCTTAAGAGCTTGCATTCTTCCAGAGGAAAGAACAGTTCTTAAAAAATAGGGTGGGGAGGAAGAATAAAATAAATGAAGACAAACTGAGAGAGGGAATTAATGAAGATAAGAACCCAAGTCAAACAGGCATATGGTTGGTGTCTAGAAGATGAGGTTTTTAGAGGATCTGGTGATGTGAACTCCAGTGAGGAAGTGTATTTTTCCATTTCAGGAGCTGGAAGGGTTTTCGGCAGGAGAGTGACATGTGGAGAGCTGGGTTGGGGAGGATAGCTCTTCTTGCAGGGAGGGGACCGGGGGGGACTGGAAGCTGGGAAAGTCAGAGTCTGTGCGGCTCCTCCCTCCTCCTCCTCCTCCTCCTGGGCTCAAGCATCTTCTTTCCTTTTCTGAACTATTGCAGAGAGTTTGGGTGCTAGCCCTGCCCTGCTTCTTAGTTACATAAAACAGAAATGAAGTTTTGAGAGGGTGGACCATCTCCCTAAAGCCCCATCATAACTGAAGACATCAGCCATCTGGTGGGGTCTGTGAACTTGCACACTGTCAGGGGGAGGCAGGTGGAGTGGTCAGGACAGGCCTGTCTGGATTCTCCATGATGAGAAAGGAGTTTCCCAGAGGGCACAGGGAGGGCTGCAGAGAACTCTGGGATGAGAAGAACCAGACCAGCCAGGTCCCTGGAGCACCCTGACGGTCTAGCTGCCCTTGACGGGATGTGACAAGGCAGGAAGGTGGGAGGAGAGCCAAGAGTGGAATCTTGGAGCGGTAGGGGCTGGAGCAAATTCCCCTGGGAGAAGGCCAAGAGTAGTTTCTGGGTGACTGGCTCAAATTCCCTTGGGGGTTGGTGTCTCACTTTAAAAAAATGTCTTTGTCTTCCAATGAGAATCTCACTGGGTGTAAATATTTACTGGAGTGTAACCAACATGAGAAAAGTGCCCAGATCACAGATGCAGTCTTGATGCATCAGCATGAGGTGAGGTGGGCACTCCTGTGGCCAGCCCCCCAATCAGAGACAGCATCATCAGGAAACCAAGGCCATCGGGATGCACTCCCGTGGGGGAGGGGTGCATCGTCATCTTCAGCATAAGGAGACGGGCTCCCAAAGAGCCTCCGTCTCTCCCAGCCGTTTCACAGGAGCACCCTATGTACAGATTTTTTGCATACCGGACTTCCGGAAATGGGACCTACTGGTATTTTCAGGTTGTAATTTCACCTTGATTCCACCCTGCTGGGCAACCAATAGTCCAAACTGCAGAATGTGAAGCTGGACATCTGGAAAAGATTGAGATATTTGTTTTAACCACTGGACAAAAAGCTGCCCAGAGTGTTGGGCGACTGAAGCAGGCCCTTGGCTCTCACGATGACGGGGGCAGCTGGCCAGCAGGGGGGCGAAGGGCTCCCAGGCCCCGAGACAGCCGCCGTGCCCTGGGAGCTGCTTCCTGGAAGGGCTGATCAGGCTGGGACCTGTGGATGGGCCCACGAGGGCGAAAGGGACTGGTCTGAGCTGGCATTCAAGTTTAACTGTGTCAGAGAGAGTCCCACTGTGACATCGAGGACGATGAACCCTGGGACCATCATCCCAGATCCATCTTTCCCCTCCCTCCCTCTCTCCCTCCCGCCTCAGTAAGAAAATGGATTATGGTTTCTGAAGGTAACAGCTTTCTCGTCCTCCCCTATGAATAGCCTAGCGAAGAATTAATTTAGATTTTTGCAATGTCGGGGCCTCTCTCATTAAATTACTCCCACTGTCTCTTGGAAGCCCTGGTAACTTAGTTTAATGATCTCGCGTTCTCTATACCCTTGAAAAATGCTTCGTGTGTCTCCCAGCACAGGCAGTCTTAAATCTGCCAGCAGCTTTGTGTTTCCTTGTCTTTGGCCCAGAGTCCGAGGGCCCATCACCAAGCTGCCCCCGTCCTCGCCTCTGCTTGAGGCTCCCCAGCTCCCTGGGTCCCTGGCCTTAGTTTCTCATTCTTTTTCTGTTTCCTCGCTCACTGACATTACCATGTTTTTCTCCTACTAAAAGCCTGACTATACCCACCATGCTTTTTTATAAAATTGAAATGATGACGATCTTATGTTCTTCTCTTGTTGGTTTATATTTGTCAAGACGGGACAGGCAGTCCCCACGGGACATCGGGCATCCCCTCGGCTGGTGCAGGTTGAATAAAGGATAAGCAATCGCTTCATTCACTGACACACAAGGGACCTTTCATTTCTTCGTAGAGATCCCTGATTGTGTGTGAAAGAAGTAAGAATTACACAGACACCCTTCACAGTCGGAAAATTCAAGTGAAAGAAAGAGTTTTTTTTTTTTTTTTTTGCATACCGGACTTCCGGAAATGGGACCTACTGGTATTTTCAGGTTGTAATTTCACCTTGATTCCACCCTGCTGGGCAACCAATAGTCCAAACTGCAGAATGTGAAGCTGGACATCTGGAAAAGATTGAGATATTTGTTTTAACCACTGGACAAAAAGCTGCCCAGAGTGTTGGGCGACTGAAGCAGGCCCTTGGCTCTCACGATGACGGGGGCAGCTGGCCAGCAGGGGGGCGAAGGGCTCCCAGGCCCCGAGACAGCCGCCGTGCCCTGGGAGCTGCTTCCTGGAAGGGCTGATCAGGCTGGGACCTGTGGATGGGCCCACGAGGGCGAAAGGGACTGGTCTGAGCTGGCATTCAAGTTTAACTGTGTCAGAGAGAGTCCCACTGTGACATCGAGGACGATGAACCCTGGGACCATCATCCCAGATCCATCTTTCCCCTCCCTCCCTCTCTCCCTCCCGCCTCAGTAAGAAAATGGATTATGGTTTCTGAAGGTAACAGCTTTCTCGTCCTCCCCTATGAATAGCCTAGCGAAGAATTAATTTAGATTTTTGCAATGTCGGGGCCTCTCTCATTAAATTACTCCCACTGTCTCTTGGAAGCCCTGGTAACTTAGTTTAATGATCTCGCGTTCTCTATACCCTTGAAAAATGCTTCGTGTGTCTCCCAGCACAAGCAGTCTTAAATCTGCCAGCAGCTTTGTGTTTCCTTGTCTTTGGCCCAGAGTCCGAGGGCCCATCACCAAGCTGCCCCCGTCCTCGCCTCTGCTTGAGGCTCCCCAGCTCCCTGGGTCCCTGGCCTTAGTTTCTCATTCTTTTTCTGTTTCCTCGCTCACTGACATTACCATGTTTTTCTCCTACTAAAAGCCTGACTATACCCACCATGCTTTTTTATAAAATTGAAATGATGACGATCTTATGTTCTTCTCTTGTTGGTTTATATTTGTCAAGACGGGACAGGCAGTCCCCACGGGACATCGGGCATCCCCTCGGCTGGTGCAGGTTGAATAAAGGATAAGCAATCGCTTCATTCACTGACACACAAGGGACCTTTCATTTCTTCGTAGAGATCCCTGATTGTGTGTGAAAGAAGTAAGAATTACACAGACACCCTTCACAGTCGGAAAATTCAAGTGAAAGAAAGAGTTTTTTTTTTTTTTAATTTATTTTTTCTTATTGAAGGATAATTGCTTTATAGGATTTTGTTGTTTTCTGCCAAACCTCCACATGAATCAGCCATCAGGTATACATATATCCCTTCCCTTTTGAACTTCCCTCCCATGAAGGAAAGAGTTTATGTTTACTCACATCAAAGAGAAAAAAAGAATTCTCTATAAAAAAAACTTCACCTGGACGTCATATTGCATCTCAGACCCCTACAGCCTCTGTGTCATCTAAAGGTCTGATTTGTTTCCCTGTGTCTCTAGGTGGTCCCTAGAGATCAGTTTCCTGGGGCCAGAGCAGGTGGAAAGGAGGATGGAGGGGGAGAATGGAACCGGCACCGGATCCAGAATGACAGAGGGGCTACCCCGGGAAGGCAGTTAGGAAAGGCCACTGTGTGAGCTCACAGCTGAGACGCTGGTCGTGGGGGCGTCTGGGGGAGCGTCCCAGTCTGGACAGGACCCGAGTGAGTTTGAGCCTGAGCTGGAGGAGCGTCACAAAGAAGCTGGCGTGAGTCTGGGCAGGCTGAGCGTGAACAGTGAGGCCACTGATAGATTCAGAAAGTTAGGAAAAGTCTAGATCAGGTGCAGGGCCTGTGGGCCTTGGGGGAGAGCTTGGGGGGGTGACTGGAGCTGGAGGCTTTGGGAGTTTGAAGCAGAGGGGGCACCTGCTCCAAAGAAGGTTTTCATAGCATCCCTACGGCTGCTGAACTTCCCAGGAGGCGCTAGTGGTAAAGAACCTGGCTGCCAGGGCAGGAGACGTAAGAGGCCTGGGTTCGATCCCTGGGTCAGGAAGATCCGCTGGAGGAGGGCATGGCAACCCACTCCAGTATTCTGGCCTGGAGAATCCCCGTGGACAGAGGAACCTGGCAGGCCACAGTCTGTAGGGTTGCAAAGAAGTGACTTAGCAGGCATGCACACAGGAAAGGGCACAAAGGTCCGTCTAGTCAAGGCTATGGTTTTTCCAGTGAAGCAGAGGGGGCACCTGCTCCAAAGAAGGTTTTCATAGCATCCCTACGGCTGCTGGACTTCCCAGGAGGCGCTAGTGGTAAAGAACCTGGCTGCCAGGGCAGGAGACGTAAGAGGCCTGGGTTCGAACCCTGGGTCAGGAAGATCCGCTGGAGGAGGGCATGGCAACCCACTCCAGTATTCTGGCCTGGAGAATCCCCGTGCACAGAGGAACCTGGCAGGCCACAGTCTGTAGGGTTGCAAAGAAGTGACTTAGCAGGCATGCACACAGGAAAGGGCACAAAGGTCCGTCTAGTCAAGGCTATGGTTTTTCCAGTGGTCATGTATGGTTGTGAGAGTTGGACTATAAAGAAAGCTGAGCGCCGAAGAATTGATGCTTTTGAACTGTGGTGTTGGAGAAGACTCTTGAGAGCCCCTCGGACTGCAAGGAGATCCAACCAGTCCATCCTAAAGGAAATCAGTCCTGGGTGTTCATTGGAAGGACTGATGTTGAAGCTGAAACTCCAATACTTTGGCCACCTGGTGTGAAGAACTGACTCATTTGAAAAGACCCTGATGCTGGGAAAGATTGAAGCCGGGAGGAGAAGGGGGCGACAGAGGATGAGATG
This sequence comes from Cephalophus harveyi, assembly GCA_006410635.1. Lineage (NCBI taxonomy): Eukaryota > Metazoa > Chordata > Mammalia > Artiodactyla > Bovidae > Cephalophus > Cephalophus harveyi. Next base: position 651,874 of record SJYT01053182.1, read on the forward strand.
GTTGGATAGCATCACCGACTCAATGGACATGAGTTTGAGTAAACTCGGGGGGTTGGTGATGGATAGGGAGGCCTGGTGCACTGCAGTCCATGGGATCAGAGTCAGACACTGAGCGACTGAACTGAATTGACACAGGAAAGTTCCTATGGCTGCCATGTGCCAAATGGCCTGTAGCGGGGGAATGGAGACAAGGGGACCAATGAAGGAGAAGGTGCTGAAATCACTCAGGAAGAGCCGATGAGGATCTGTCTAGGGTCAGCGGAGGTGGGAGAAGGGGGTGGATTCAGGATATATTTTGAAAGTAAAGCAAGCAAGATTTGCTGATCAATTGACAATGATGTGAGAGAGGAGTCAAGAACAAATCCAAGGTCATCCTGCACAATTCTGATGTGCTCAAAAACAGGAGAATTTACTAACAATGATCAATTTGCAATTAAGAGCCTGTTGGCAGATATTTTAGGCTTCCAGGCATTCTTTAGAATGTTCTAAGGATGAGAAACAAAGCTTCGAATGTGACCCACACCCATCTGACGTTCATCCTCCAACCCATAAAACGTGTGCTTTAACATCCAACATGAATCACTGAAGTTGTCCTCTGGCTATTTATGTGCTGGGAACCAGCCAGGCTCTTTGCTGCAAACCTGAAGACGGTCTGCGTCAGCAGGGAGATAGGATGGTATCGCAGGCAGATAGAGCAGATCGGGAGGTGTGAACCACGCCTGTCGTCTAGCCGTTCCCATGGATGGAGGAAGGAATCTTGGGTCCCGCCAGCTCCCAGCCGGGCACGGTGGTGGAACCCAGGCCACTGTTGTGGTGGGTCAGTCCGTGGGAAGCAGAGCCTCACGGGCAGAGTTGCTCAGGTGTGTCCATCCTGAGCAGGCGCCACGCGGTTCAGAGAAAGGCGGCCAGGGAGGTGTTCAGAGCGAGCTGACTTGTGGGTCGGGCAGGGAAGGTGGAAGAACGAGGGAGGGGGCCCCACAAGGAGACAGAAGACCTGCAAAGGTGCAGCTGGCAGGGACGATGATCCAGGCAGACGTGAGAGCCTGCAGACATTTAAACCCGTGAAGGCTGTTTGGCTGCAAGCAACGGATGCCCACCTCAACACAGAGAAAGATTCAGGGGACAGCTGGGATGTCCTCAGGCACAGGGAGGGCTGGGAAACAGGTGTGGGAAGGACACCTCCAGGGCTCCCCCAGGAGGTTTCAGCAGCAGCAACCGTGGGGCAGCCTGGTCCAGGCAACTCCCTTTGGAGTCCATGACCCAGTCATCCTCAGTCTGGGGACCGGAAGGAGAAGGAACCTCTTAATGTTACAGACAGGGCTTCCCAGGGGCTGCTAGTGGTAAAGAACCCACCTGTCAATGCAGGAGACGTTAAGAGATGTGAGTTTGATCTCTGGGTTAGGAAGATCCCCTGGAGGAGGGCATGGCAACCCATTCCAGTATTCAAGCTTGGAGAATCCCATACAGAGGAGGCTGGGCTACAGTCCATAGGATCGCAGAGAGTCAGACACGACTGAAACGACTTAGCACAGCACAATGTTACAGATGAGAAGCTGGAGGTCCCAGGAAGTCATTCAGTGTGGCCAGCAAGTGGCATGGGGGGATGGGTATCCAAGCCCATGGGTTCCAAGATTTATGAATTTTCTCCTGCAAAAATGTTTCTCAAGCTTCAGGCATCTCTAAGCTACCTTCATGATTTTAATTGTTTGCATTATACTATCTGTTATTCAACTCACCTTTACATCTATTTACTTAAACTTTCTATTCATGAGGCTCATGGCTAGTTTTAGTTTGGTTTAATGCACATCGAATACTCTTATGCTATTAAAATAAGTAATGTTCGTCTGAGAAGCATCCAAATAACCCCTGGAGGTGCATGCACCACATTCGGAGCAATCCTGCACCATAACTAGGGTACTTTTCTCTCAGGAGGATGATGCAAAATATTTGTGCTGTTGAACAACAAGAGTTCTTCACTTGTTTGAAGAAAAGCAAATAGCCTGAGTCCAGAGGGGCTGGAACAGGTGAGTGAGGAGAAGATGAGAGGATGAGGTCAGAGAGGTGGGGGGTGTTGAGATGGGAAAGGCTTTTCCTTCTGGGGTGTTGGGGGCTGTGGGAGGGTTTTGATAAAGAATGCGCGTGATGTGACTGACGTTCTGGCAGGAGCCCTCCGGCTGCAACGGGAGAAGAGAAATGAGAAGGCACAAGCAGGGAGACTCAGAGGCTAGAGAAATGATGCAGCTGATGGTGGCCTGGAGCAGAGCACAGCTAGGGAAGCGGAGAGCGTGACTTGGGTCCTGGTATCGTAGTCTGCAGGCTGAGATTTTCACCTTGACCTGTGCACCCACTAATGCTGTGCTCGGAGGCTGGGCAGGCGGGAGCACTCCTGGTTGGGAGGGTCTTGTCACAGGTTCACATCTTCCTGTGGTCAGAGGGACCAGAGATGCTCCCTTCCTCATATAAGTGAGTCAGGAGGTTGTGGGGTCAGGGACCACCTGGCCCCTGTGGGTAGTGGGTGAGGGTGCTGGAGACCCCTCTCCTCCTCGGGGAAGATCTCCAGGGGGCAGGGCACCTGCACAGTCCCCAGGGGTCCGGGCATTGGCTGGGCTGTGGGAGCAGGAACATCGCGGAGCGAGAATCACTCCAGGGAGGAGGCAGGACTTTCCTCACTGCCCTTTTCCAACGAGCCGCAGCAGATTCCTCTTTAGTAGGTGGAAGATGGACTATTTCATTATTTGTGGCACTTGGCAATCAATCTGGGAGTTTGGGCACTTCCCCTTCCTCTCACTGTTATCCATCACGTTTAATCATTGGTCTCCCTCCAGGAGCCGGGTGCTGGGCAGGGCAGCTGTCCCTGACTTGACAGTTTTTACTCTTCAGGGGCTGTGGGGAGGGGCTGGGCACAGAAAGGGGCAGAGCTAGGCGGGAGGGTCTCCACGGCAGGTGGGCTGGGGCAACCAAAACTTCAACAGAGGCCAGGGAATGGCCAATGAAGAGAGGTTACAGGAGGGACCCTCGAGAGGCCTCAAAGCCTGGCCTCATTGCCAAGAAAATCCCTCACGGGAGGGAGGAGACGGAACACAGAGAAGAAAAGAAATAGCCAGAGTTCTCTGCCAAGGGAGTGTCGCAGATTTTAATTCAAGATGAAATGTGTTCTTGTTTGTGTACAACTAATTTTCCTCCCAAATGAAGGGTTTTGTCTATCACTCAAGTGTTTCAGTAGCAACCGAGTCTCCCCCACTGTAATTAAGGTAGCATGTGCCTCTTGAGTTTGGGAAGCAGGCTGTTTGTGTTAATGAGTTGGGGAAGCAAGCCTGGCTTGGATTGGTTTCTGGGTCCAAGAAGGAAGAAAGCAACAAAGAAATGGAAGAAAACAAAACACCTCCAAATAGAGACTTGGCTCCTGCCAGGATGATGTCATCCGGAAACTGTGAGCAAGTTTCCCTGAAGGAAGGGCCTCGAGATTCCTGGTCTCATTAGAGAGCCAAGACCAGGAGGGTTTAGGGTCCGGAGTCACACATTCCCAAGCCTCTGGGCCTGGTGGGAGGTACATGTAAAGACGGCGGGTGGGCTGCAGTTTTTCACAAGTACATTGTGTTTGCATAGAAACTATATGGAATTGAAGGTAAATCCTTCAATTCCACACACATACACTCACACACACAAATACACTCATGTGTTTTCTTGGAACATATGGCTCTCTTAATTTAACTTTTGAGGGTTTTTTTTTTTTTTATGCTCAACATGACTAATTCCCAGAGAAATGCAAATCAGAACTACATGGAGGTATTGCCTTCCATCAGTCAGAATGGCCATCATCAAGAAGTCTTCAAACAATAAATGCTGGAGAGGGTGTGTAGAGGAGGGACACTTTCTGCTCTGTTGAGGAATGTCAGCTGGTGCGGCCACTGTGGAGAACAGTATGGAGGTTCCTTAAAAAAATAGAGTTACCATATGATCCTGCAGTCCCACTACTGGACATTTATCCAGAGAAAACTCGAAAAGATGCACGAACCCCAGTGTCCACAGCAGCACTGTTTACAATGGCCAAGACATGGAGACAGCCTAAACGTCCACAGATAGATGAGTGGATAAAGAAGATGTGGTGCAGCTGCACCATGGAATACTGCTCTGACAGCACAAAGAATGGCATAATGCCTCTGAAGCATCACGGGCCAGCCTGCTTTAGCATATTACGTGAAGTCAGAGAAAGACAAATGTCACATGATATCACTAATAGCTGGAATCTAATTTTAAAAAATGACACAAATTAACGTACTTATGGAATATAAAAAAACAGACATTGCAAACAACCTATAGTTAGCAAAGGAGAAATGTGGTGGGATGGAGGGGTAAAACTCAGGAGCTTGGGATGAACACACACACTCCTATATATAAACAGATAACCAACAAAGACTTATTGTTATATAGCACAGCTACTTCTCCAGAAATGGCAATTTGTTTGCTTCTGGTTCTGTGCTATTTGAATAACGCCACAGTAAATGCTTCTGTACATGTGGGTACAAACAGGATGGATTTCCAGCAGCTCAAGAGCTCAGTTTATAAAGTGTTTGTACTTCAAAAGTGCTTTTTTTTTTTTTACTAAATGTTGCCAGATTACCTTCAGAAAAAAACAAATATTCCACATTTCTACAAGAGTATAGGAAAGTGCACTTAGCCCTATAGCCCAGCTAGCAATAAGATTTATAGCCCTTGAAAATTTCTGGTAGTCTTTTAGGTACAGTCGTAACACAGAATTGGTTATGAAATATCCTGACTACTGGTGAGTTCAAACATCTATTCTTTTCCTTATTTTTCTTTCTTTACTGTTTGTTTATTTTTTTAATTGGAGTTTAGTTGCTTTACAATGTCGTGTCAGTTTCTGCTGTACAACAGTGTCTATCAGCTATGTGGTAGTGGTAGTCTTAGCCACTCTGTTGTGTCCGACTCTCTGCGACCCCATGGACTGCAGCCTGCTAGGCTCCTCTGTCCATGGGATTCTCCAGGCAAGACTGCTGGAGTGGATCAGCTCTGTGTATCATTATAACCCCTCCCTCTGGAGAGCTGCAGGGGACCAGAGCTACTCCTATACCCTTGAGCGAAGACCGGTCCTCCTCTACTGGGGGTGGTTGTCCTCTTCGACCAAGCTCGCAGCTTCAGGAGGGACGCACGTGGTGAGCGGTGAGGGAGGAAGGGGACACTCGCCTAGCCAGCCAGATCAGCTGAATCAGCCCCGGCGATCAAGGGGTGACAGATCACAACCAGATCACCCTCATGTCCTATCCCCTCCCTCTAGAGACTCCCCCTCACCCTCTCTCCTACGTCTCTAGATGGCCTTCATTGTTTTGTTTTTTTTTTCTTCTCTCTTGCTTTCTTTTAACGTTGGGATTTGCTCTTCTAAGAGCAAACGGTTTCTTTATAACCTTTGCCCCCTTTTCTGATTAAGAGTGCTCCATATGTTACAGAAATTAACCCTTTATTATCTGCTTTACACATAATTTTAGATTCCTAATTTATATGTGTATTTTATGCAACCTTATGAAATACAACATTTATTATTCAAATATGTCTTTTTCTTCTATATCTTCTGGATTCCTATCCTTGATTTGTAAGTTCTCCTTTATAGATGCTATATTGTAACTTGTAGTATCCTAGAATTTCTTGTAAGATTTTTATTTTACTTTTTACAAGGAAGTCTTTAACTCACTAGAATTTAACTTTCTATAAGCATGAGATGGGATCCATTTAACTTTAATTCTCTTACATGGGAGGGATTCCCCCGTGCCTTAGATGGTAAAGAATCCACCTGCAATACGGGAGACCTGGGTTTGATCCCTGGGTTGGGAAGATCCCCTGGAGGATGGCATGGCAACCCGCTCTGGTATTCCTGCCTAGGGAATCCCCATGGACAGAGAAGCCTGGGGAGCTACGGTCCATGAGATCGCAAAGTGTCGGACAGGACTGACAGACTCACACACACTCTGTTTGGGGGACACCTGATGTGCTGGCATCATTTATTAAACAGCTCTTCCTCCAAGGGATTCAAATTGTCCTCTTATGTTTCCTGGTAGCTTTTTGGAGGCTCAGCCAAAGAAGCAGCTCTGCCAGAGCCTGGCATTCTGCTTTCTCCATGAGATGGTAAAACTTGGGTGTGGACTTTTTCTCTTTAAGCAGCTTGAGTAAGTAGAGTGAACCTGAGTGCCTCGGGTTGGCTTGTTCATCCACTTCACATTAGTTGGCACCTACCAAGTTCTAGGTTGAAGAACAACGTCCATTGTACCTCCGTGTTTTCTTTTTTTTTTGGTTGAACATGAGACAAGCACGGGCTTCCCAGGTGGTGCTAGTTGTAAAGAACCCACCTGTCAATGCAAGAGACATAAGAGACTCGGGTTTGCTCCCTGGGTCAGGAAGATCCCCTGGAGGCGGGCATGGCTGCCCGCTCCAGCATTTTTGCCTAGAGAACCCCCGTGGACAGAGGAGCCTGGAGGACTATAGTTCATAGGGTCACAAAGAGTCTGACATGATTGAAGTGACTTAGCAATACTCGCGTGAGACAAACACAGGAGGTCCTCGTCAACCAGGAAAAATAGAGTCCCTTGAAGTGAATTTACTGAAGACAGGAACGGCAAAGTTCAAAATAAAGAAGGGGAAGAAGGGTATGATTGAAACGTGAAAAGTTTTCAAGTATTGTTTTGTACATTTAACAAAATTGATGCTACGATTGCAACCGTCCGCTGACACTGAGAGCAGTGGATGAAGTGCTGATTTGGGGGTGGGGGGTGCAATAATCTCCTGAACGTCACATTTCACGTCCGTTTGAACAAAAGATGTTCAGTTTTGGAAAATACTTCAGGGCTCATTGATTTCCCCAAAGGACTCTTAATTCTTTCATAACACAAATAATTCCCTTTGCATGTACTCATTATCGGCTCCATTGTTAACTGGTCTAACTGCCTGGTCGTCATGCATCCATGGCTTTACAAGCTGTTCTCGGCAACACTCATGAAATTCACGAAAGGCTGTAGCCTTTGTGAAATTTGCTTTTGCACTTTGCAGTTGGTTCTCATTTACTTAGGTTATGTAGGCAGATGTTTCTGTGTCATCCTCAGGGACACTGGTCTGGGAGGACGTGGCCGCGGGTGACACAGGGGTGACGTGCTGGTGTGAATCGGCAGGGGTGGAGCTGGGATTTTGTAAGTGGTCAGTTCACTGGGCATTTTATAGACTGTGAGGGCTTTGCTGCTCTATACAACTTTATGATAACTCTGGGGAGCCTCAGTTCATAAAGACTTGGACAATGAGGATTCTTTTACACAAAACAACTATAATCCACAACAGAAGAGAAAAATAGTGGGGGAATACTCTGGGTATTTGGGAAACGGGAGATTTTATTTTTGGGTGGGAAGTTCATTGAGAAATGGCAATGCGGGGGCGGGGGTGCTCCTAGGTGTGGGAAAGTGAAAGTGAAGTCGCTCAGTTGTGTCCGACTCTTTGCAACCCCATGGACTGTAGCCTAATAGGCTCCTCCGTCCATGGGACTTTCCAGGCAAGAGTATTGGAGTGGGTTACCATTTCCTTCTCCAGGAGATCTTCCCAATGCAGGGATTGAACCTGGGTCTCCTGCATTGTAGGCAGACGCTTTACCATCTGAGCCACCAGGAAAGCCTAGGGGTGGGAAGAGCAGGTTAAATGGTCCTTGAAATGAGAATTGGATTTGGACATGCAGAAATGCTGGAAGGGCATCCTAGCTAAAGGGAACAGCATAAGGAGACGGTGAGGAACAAGCGGACACGCACAGCCACGGGCTGTCACCCACCATCTCTTTCTTTCTGGGATCTCATGCACTCCCGAAGCTGGGGTCTTTATTCTCTTTTCTGAAGCATCTTTAGGGACCTCAGTTGTGCCTGGCACATAGCTGATCCTCCCAACATATGCAGAAGGAATGAGTGAGGGCTTAGAGAGCTACCTCTTTGGCTGCTGAGGGCCAAATTTAGAATCCTTAGAAGTCCCCAGTTCTAGACCGAATGATCTGACTTCGCCATCTTGCAGACCTTCCTCCCGTCGCTTTCTTGGCTGGTTCTGAAGCTGCTGCCGTTTGTGGCTGGGTCTGCTTTCTGAACAGCAGCACCGCTGCAGAGCGACTCTGACTCGTGGATAAAAGCTCCTGTTCCGGCAGGTGCTTGGCGGAGGCCCTTTGATGTTGTCACAGCCACAGATGCTGATGGCAGCCCTGATGGTAATAGTCCAATTACCCTGGCTGTCTCGCTCAATGGCATGACCGAGAGCCCACAGATTGCTCCTGAGTGTGCCTCTCTAGCGACAGATTATTCTGAAACCAGCCCACCTAGTTTGATCTGGAGAAGAAAACAGCACATCTATGTACTTTTCATTTTTCCTCTTGGTGGAGAAATTGCAATCATCTAGAAGTCATCTGATGGTCACCCAGATGCCGGAGACCCTGAGGACCCAGACTCCTGAGATCGTCTCCATCCTTGAAGGCCAGGGTTCATCTCTGCATCCCCAGCACCAGCACAGGGCCCAGCACGAGGCGGAGCTCAGAGCAGGGAGTGTGTGTTGGCAGCCCAGGTGAGGTCAGACAGGAGCCTGTAGGACGTCCCACAGGATGGGTGAGTGTGACTGTTTTCTGAGAGATTAAGGCCAGGATTTCTGCAGAGGGAGGCTCTGCTCAGTCTACTGCAGGCAGGGAGACTCGTCATGTCCTTTCATCTGTCATTGGGATGTCAGGTTTGAGTACCTGGTACTTTAAGAACCTTGAGTCCAAAGTTAGAAATCCAAATACAATAAGACCTGGTCATTCCTATAAATCCTCAAAAGTGCCTTCTGGTACAGTCACCCTAGTTAATGCTTCCTTTTGATCCTTTTGATTCCTTTTGATAACTCAAATCCTAGATATTTTACATTTGGTTGAAAAATCTGTGCTTTTTCCCTTGGAGACTTTATACCCCCAGACTGCCAGAAACTGTAGTGAGGATTGTATCTTGGTTTGAACTTCCTTAGTTTTACTAGCAACTAGTTTATCATAGTAAGATGCCCTCATTTAACTGGAGGTCCTTTTAGTCCTTGACTAATGATGAAAACAATAGAGGAAAGACTAGAGATCTCTTCAAGAAAATTAGAGATACCAAGGGAATATTTCATGGAAAGATGGGCGCAATAAAGGACAGAAATGGTATGGACCTATCAGAAGCAGAAGATATTAAGAAGTGGCAAGAATACACAGAAGAACTATACAAAAAAGATCTTCATGACCCAGATAACCACGATGGTGTGATCACTCATCTAGAGCCAGATATCCTGGAATGCGAAGTCAAGTGGGCCTTAGGAAGCATCATTATGAACAAAGCTAGTGGAGGTGATGGAATTCCAGTTGAGCTATTTCAAACCCTAAAAGATGATGCTTTGAAAATGCTGTACTCAATATGCCAGCAAATTTGGAAAACTCAGCAGTGGCCACAGGACTGGAAAAGGTCAGTTTTCATTCCAATGCCAAAGAAAGGCAATGCCAAAGAATGCTCAAATTACCGCACAATTGTATCCATCTCACACACTAGTAAAGTAATGCTCAAAATTCTCCAAGCCAGGCTTCAACAGTACATGAACTATGAACTTCCAGATGTTCAAACTGTATTTAGAAAAGGCAGAGGAACCAGAGACTAAGTTGCTAGTATCCATTGGATCATCAAAAAAGCAAGAGAGTTCCAGAAAAACATCTACTTCTGCTTTATTGACTATGCCAAAGCCTTTGACTGTGTGGATCACAACAAACTGTGGAAAATTCTGAAAGAGATGGGAATACCAGACCACCTGACCTGCTCCTGAGAAATCTCTATGCAGGTCAAGAAGCAACAGTTAGAACTGGACATGGAACAACAGACTGGTTCCAAATCGGGAAAGTAGTATGTCAAGGCTGTATATTGTCACCCTGCTAATTTAACTTACATGAGAAATGCTGGGTTGGATGAAGCACAAGCTAGAATCAAGACTGCCAGGAGAAATATCAATAACCTCAGATATGCATCACCCTTATGGCAGAAAGTAAAGAAGAACTAAAGAACCTCTTGATAAAAGTGAAAGAGGAGAGTGAAAAACTTGCCTTAAAACTCAACATTCAGAAAACGAAGGTCATGGTACCCAGTCCCATCACTTCATGGCAAATAGATGGGCAAATAGTGTCAGACTTTATCTTTTTGGGCTACAAAATCACTGCAGATGGTGATTGCAGCCATGAAATTAAAAGACAGTTGTTCTTTGGAAGAAAAGCTATGACCAACCTAAATAGCATATTAAAAAGCAGAGAAATTACTTTGCCAATTAAGGTCCATCTAGTCAAAGCTATGGTTTTTCCAGTAATCATGTATGGGTGTGAGAGTTGGACTATAAAGAAAGCTGAGGGCTGAAGAATTTATGCTTTTGAACTGTGGTGCTGGAGAAGACTCTTGAGAGTCCCTTGGACTGCAAGGAGATCCAACTAAGTCCTGAATATTCATTGGAAGGACTGATGCTGAATCTGAAACTCCAATACTTTGGCTACCTCATGCGAAGAACTGACTCATTTGAAAAGACTCTGATGCTGGGAAAGACTGAAGGCAGGAGAAGGGGATGACAGACGATGAGATGGTTGGATGGCATCACCAACTCTATGGACATGAGTTTGAGCAAGCTCCAGGAGTTGGTGATGGACAGGGAAGCCTGGCGTGCTGCAGTCCATGGGGTCACAAAGAGTTGGACACAACTGAGCGACTGAACTGAACTGAACTGAATGATTTCCCTAAAGATGGTGGAGGCATTCTTAAATCCTTGTGGGAGTACCATTCAAAGAGATGGTTTTATACTAGTCTCTGAATCATTCCATTCAAAGGCAAATAGTTCTTGAGACTCAGGACTTAAAGGTTTACAGTATAAGGTATCTTCTAAGTCCAGAAGTATAAATCAGAAAACGTTTCCAAATAAAGTTTTAAGTGAAGAATAAAGATTTGCTACCACTGGGTTTACATCTTCTACAATTGGTTAATGATACTCAAATCCTGCATACAACGGTTATCTCCATTTTGGGACTTTGTACTGGCAAAACTGAAATTTTACATGGGGATTGACGAAGTTGGATTAATTGGGATTTAAAAAATGTGGTTATCAGAGCCTGTATACCTCTCTTCAGATGCCTCTTTAAAGGCTATTGCTTTAACTTTGGAGCTTTGGTGCTTGGATGGAGTTTTATCACTACTGGGTCAATTAGCGGTCTTGGTTCTTTCTGGATGTCGCACTCACCTTTCCTAGCATTTTAGGAGCTTGTGGTTGAGGCTCGTCCCTAGCTCTGATAGTGCAGTTTCGGGTTGATTAGCGTAGGGTTGATCTGGGAGTGCTTTAATGCCTACTTTTCTCTGGTGAGAAAGCCATTTAATTTTGTGAGATCTCACCCTAAGAGAAGAGGGCATTCAGGCATATTTAGGAAGCTGGGCTTTAAACATTCTTTTTCCAGTTGTATAGATTCCAAGGTAGAAGGAGGGGTGCACATATACAAATCCCCTGGGTCGACCCTGACCATCTAGACCTACAGGCCTTTGTCTCAGCAGATACTGCCCTGCTTGAGACAGAGGACCTCCTGGGTGGACCTGAGCGCCCTGGTCAGTTTGAGGAGGGGAGACAGATCCCTCCTGACGGTCTGGGAGGGAAGGGCTCAGGGCTAGGGCTGGCCCTGTGGCCCTGGGAGGGCTGTCGGAAGCCTCAGCCTCACTGGCAGGGATTGTCCCTCCATATGGAGGGAACCTCGGGAGGTACTGGAGGAGCCAGATGTAATGAGCTGAGATCATTAGGCCCTGACTCAGGCAAGACAGGCCTTTTCTAAGGGTCTTCCCCTGGAACCATCATTTTACATGTCTTCTGCAAATATGTTTTAAGCGATAAATTTTTTAAACTGAAATATAGTTGATTTACAATGTTGTGTTCATTTCTGCTGTACCGCAAAGTGACTCAGTTATACACACTTATACATTCTTTTCCATTATGGTTTATTCCAAGAGATTGGATATAGTTCCCTGTGCTATACAGGAGGACTTCATTGTTTATCCATTCTAAAGTAATAGCTTGTGTCTACCAAACTCCCAAACTCCCAGTCCACCCCTCCCCCTCCTCCCCTCTTCTACAAATTCTTTTTCTGATAAAGACTCAGTTTCATTTTGCTGCTGAAAAACATACAGGATAACTTATGCAAGTTGAGGTCAATGTTATAAGCCTACTCCTTGCACCTGGCTTCTCTTGATCTAAAGAAAAGGGATAACCTCAGTGCAAGGCAAAGCTGATGGTGGGGCGGCCAGGAGGGCTCCATCTGGACGTCCATCCTCAAAGGGAAACACGCCCTTAGCGGGGTCTGAGCTTTGTAGTTGGCTGACTGGGTATCCTAAATTGTAATGCTCGTGATGGTTTACTTCCTGGCCAGCAAAACCAGGGAGGAGCCTCAAAGCTGCTATGCCTGCTGCCCCTGCCCAGCCTGCATGGCTTGGGCCTGACAGTAACCAGCAGGCTTGCCAGAAACTCGCTGTCAGCAGGATGCAGCCACGCTGGTGTCCCCTGGCAAACTCTTCAGTTCATGAGAGATGAAGGGAAGACCCAGGGCTTGGCCACCTGTGGCTCAGAGCACACTTTGTTCCCTTAGAGGAAGCACCCCAGGCTTCCCCCTCAAGTGCTCTCCTAAGAGATTCTAAAGGGTTAGATGGCCACCTCTGGGAATGAAGGTTTGGAGAAAACATGAGCAAGCAACTCCAAGGTGAAAGGTTTAGTCTGTATCACAGGTTTCAAACCCAAGGGCTGAGAACAGTTGATGGATCGCCAGTCTCTAGAAAATGGCCTTCCCTCGCTCCCCCAAATGCAGAGGGCCATCAGAGAGCTGCAACAGGCATCAGAGAGCAAGAACCTGAGAATTTGGGAACCAATTCCATCTCCTAGTTAAGGGTCTGGAAAGAAGCAAGCAGATGTAGTGGCGACTATTCATTCACGACTTGGCTGTAAGAATTCCCTGGAGTAGCCCCCAGGAGAAGGGAAAGTCTCCGAGAAGACCAGCGTGGGTTCAAAGATTCATGGAGATGCTTTCCATTAGAGATGCCTGTCGAGACCCGAGGCCTGAAAGTCACATACGCTATCCAGCTGCCAACAAATCCGTCGCAGCAGTTCCAAGACTGTAGCCAGTGTGGTCAGAAGTGCCCTGTCGTCTACCCCACGTGCAGAGGGCAAGCTTGCCTATTGCAGAGGAGACTATGAGAATCAGGACTGTCTCACTCGCCACCTTGGAAAACTTACCCTGAGAGGAGAAGGGCGGAAGAAATGGCTGTATCACCTTTAAAAAATGAAGTGAGGACTCTCAGACTCGGTTGAGCTTGAGAGAGGAATTCAAGAGTATACAGGTTGAAATACCCAAGCCCTCACTTCCTTTTGGAGCAAGTTGGGCTTTACCCTTCCTGGTAGAGGACCGTAACAGGTGCCTCCCCAGCAGAGACCACGGACGAGCTGGTCTAGATGTCTGGGCAGTTTTCAGGTAGAACCTCCTTAGACGCCATGACCTTCACCACCAACGTTTGTCCTTCTTGGCAAACTTTACTCTTTTTGTTTTTTTAAATGGAGTACAATGGCACCCCACTCCAGTACTCTTGCCTGGAAAATCCCATGGACGAAGGAACCTGGTGGGCTGCAGTCCTTGGGGTCGCGAAGAGTTGGACACAACTGAGCAACTTCACTTTCACTTTTCACTTTCATGCACTGGAGAAGGAAATGGCACCCCACTCCAGTGTTCTTGCCTGGAGAATCCCAGGGACGGGGGAGCCTGGTGGGCTGCCGTCTATGGGGTCGCACAGAGTCGGACACGACTGAAGCGACTTAGCAGCAGCAGCATTATTGCTTTACGGGATTCCTAGGTGGAGCTAGTAGTAAAGAACCTGCCTGCCAACGCTGGAGACGTAAGAGACATGGGTTCGATCCCTGGGTTGGGAAGATTCCCTGGAGGAGGGCATGGCAACCCATTCCAGTGTACTTGCCTGGAGAATTCCCACGGACAGAGAAGCCTGGTGGGCTACGGTCATGGGGTCGCAAAGAGTCGAACACGACCGAAGCGACTGAGCGCACTTATAACTGCTTTACGATGTCGTGTTAGTTTCTGCTGTACAATGAAGTGAACCCGTTATACACACACATATACATACCTGTACATATACACACATCCCCTCCCGCCTGAACCTCCCTCCTACCCCTCTAGATCATCACAGAGCACCGAGCTGAGCTCCCTGGGCTGTGCAGCTGTTTCTCACTAGCTATTTCACACATGGTAGTGGGCGTATGTCAATCCCGGTCTCCCAATTTACCCCCCTCCCCTCCCCCACCACGTCCATATGTCTGTGGACCTTTCCTGCCCTGCAGCTAGGTTCATCTGTACCATTTTTCTAGATTTTTCTAGGTTACACACACATGCCTTTATATACATTTGCTTTCCTCTTTCTGACTTATTTCACTCTGTATATCAGACTCTTACTCCATCCACATTTCTACAAATGACCCAATTTTCTTCTTTTTTTTTAAAATGACTTTAATATATAGACGCACACTTGAAAGCAGTTGAATGCTAACTCCCTGCCAGTTTGGCTCATATAGAAGAGGGTTAAAATTCTTGGAAAAATCAAAATGTGCCCTATTGTGTAAAGGCTCTTCTCCTTCTAGAAATGGAGGTAAAGATGGTTCTGTCCCTTTTCTCCTCTTTTGCAAAAGAAATTTAGTTGGAAAATAGTATCATAACTCCAAGACCCATTTTCAGGCCATATTCACCCCAGCTTCCCCTGATATTGAGACTGGGCAGTGTTACAGAAGAACCGTTTTCTTTTTCATAGCTCCGCTGCACCATATACAGCAGGAAGTCATAGAAAACATAATATGTTAAGACTTATAGAATAAAAGCATATAGCAAGAACCGGACAGATACAAACAGAATGAAGCACAAGTTTGCTGATAGAGTTCTATATCCAAATGATTCTTACACGTTAACTTCATTAGAAACATCATCTCCATCTTCAACATACTTCAACCTTCTCAGGCCACTTTCTAGTGGACATTTAAGGGCTATTTTCAAAAATCCACTAAAATTCTTACCAAGTTCTGTTTGTGTTTTGGAAGACTTCTTTGTTTTAAAGTTGCCCAAATATTGACTACCATATTTCTTATTTAAACTGCAAGCTATTATATAAAATTTCTTTACATAGATGTCTTGTTACTGCCTTACTCTCATCCTTCCTTAAGTACCTATTCATCTAATAGCATTGCCCCACCGGTCTTGATTCTCTTTAATCTCTGCTTTTTGTTAAATCACTCTAAAGACACACAGCTGTGCTTTTCAATCTGTGCTGACCACCCATTTGGAAATAGAGGATTTTTCCCATCTCCCGTTTCACTGATTCTAGTCCTCATATTTCCTATTTATTTATGAATTTTTTTTTATCGTGGTAGAAGTCACACAGGATAACACATGCTGTTTTAACCGGATTTAACTATACAGTGAGGGACACTAAGTACCACATCGGTGTGCAACCTTCATCATCATCCATTTCCCGAATGTTTCACTCCCCCAAACTGAAACTCTGTCCTCATTAAACACTGAGCCCCATTTCCCCTCCCCACCCTTCCTCTCCTGGCATCTACCAACATACTTCTGACTCAATGATTTGACTATTCTAGGTACGTCCTATAAGTAGAATCAAACAGTATTTATCTGCACCTACTTTATGTTAGAATGCATTTTTAAGGTTAACTTAATATATGTGATTAATATAATCATGATGGTGTGATCACTCATCTAGAGCCAGATATCCTGGAATGCGAAGTCAAGTGGACCTTAGGAAGCATCACTACGAACAAAGCTAGTGGAGGTGATGGAATTCCAGTTGAGCTATTTCAAATCCTAAAAGATGATGCTGTGAAAGTGCTGCACTCAGTCTGCCAGCAAATTTGGAAAACTCAGCGGTGGCCACAGGACTGGAAAAGGTCAGTTTTCATTCCAATGCCAAAGAAAGGCAATGCCAAAGGATGCTCAAACTACCGCACAATTGCACTCATCTCACACGCTAGTAAAGTAATGCTCAAAATTCTCCAAGTCAGGCTTCAACAGTACATGAACTATGAACTTCCAGATGTTCAAGCTGGATTTAGAAAAGGTAGAGGAATAAGATATCAAATTGCCAACATCTGTTGGATCCTCAAAAAAGGAAGAGAGTTCCAGAAAAACATCTACTTCTGCTTTATTGACTATGCCAAAGCCTTTGACTGGTGTGGATTACAACAAACTGTGGAAAATTCTGAAAGAGATGGGAATACCAGACCACTTGACCTGCTTCTTGAGAAATCTGTATGCAGGTCAAGAAGCAACAGTTAGAACTGGACATGGAACAACAGACTGGTTCCAAATCGGGAAAGTAGTACATCAAGGCTGTATATTGTCACCCTGCTTATTTAACTTATATGCAGAGTACATCATGAGAAATGCTGGGCTGGAAGAAGCACAAGCTGGAATCAAGATTGCCGGGAGAAATATCAATAACCTCAGATATGCAGATGACACCACCCTTATGGCAGAAAGTGAAGAAGAACTAAAGAGCCTCTTGATGAAAGTGAAAGAGGAGAGTGAAAAGCTGGCTTAAGCTCAACATTCAGAAAACTAAGATCATGGCATCTGGTCCCATCACTTCATGGCAAATAGATGGAAAAACAATGGAAATAGTGGCAGACTATTTTGGGGGGCTCCAAAATCACTGCAGATGGTGACTGTAGCCATGAAATTAAAAGATGTTTGCTCCTTGGAAGAAAAGTTATGACCAACCTAGACAGCATATTAAAAAGCAGAGACATTACTTTGCAAACCAAAGTCCATCTAGTAAAACCTATGATTTTTCCAGTAGTCATGTATGGATGTGAGAGTTGGACTATAAAGAAAGCTGAGCGCCGAAGAATTGATGCTTTTGAACTGTGGTGTTAGAGAAGACTCTTGAGAGTCCCTTGGACTACAAGGAGATCCAACCAGTCCATCCTAAAGGAGATCAGTCCTGATTTTCACTGGAAGGACTGATGCTGAAGGTGCAATACTTTGGCCACCTGATGCGAAGAACTGACTCATTGGAAAAGACCCTGATGCTGGGAAAGATTGAAGGCAGGAGGACAAGGGGGTGACAGAGGATGAGATGGTTGGATGGCATCACCGACTCAATGGACATGAGTTTGAGTAAGCTCTGGGAGTTGGTGAAGGACAGGGAGGCCTGGCATGCTGCAGTCCATGGGGTTACAGAGAGTTGGACATGACTGATCGGCTGAACTGAACTGAATATATGTCCTGCAAACAGATTGTGCCTTCCTTTTTTTTCCCCCTTTATTTTTAATGTGTTTTCTTTATTCCTTAGATTGACTGGTACAATCATGTTTTTCTTCCTTTTTTCCCCTTCATGTTAAAGCAGCAGGTGTGCAGTTGACATTCCCCAGTTTAGAACATTTTCTTCTTGGGATGACCAGAACAAAATGCCCAAAGTGGATTCAATAAGGTTTTGGCTGCCAGTATCCAATAGTTAGTTGTTTGCTCAGTCATATCCAACTCTTTGTGACCCCATGGACTATAGCCTACCGGGCTCCTCCGTCCATGGGATTTTCCAGGCAAAGGTACTGGAGTGGGTTGCCATTTCCTTCTCCAGTATAATTAGCCAACTCCTACCAAATAAAATGATCAGACATAGATAACCTAGACAAGAAACCCAAAGGCCTCGGACGCCAACCCAGGGTTTGAATATCTCAGCAGCTAAACCTTTTAGCTCCTTTCTTGGTCTTTCTTGGGGTGGACCTACTAAGCCATGATCCAACCCAAAGTTTTGGCCTCTAACTCAACCAAAATCTCCCCAAAGTGGGTCTCTAGCCCACATTACTGAAGAGATTATTAAATAACTTAGATACAGGCGGATTTTAACATGGTTACTCACCCAAAAGATGTCTGATCCAGGAGCTGTTTCTTCTCTCAAAAGTGATAGTAGCCCCAAGGAGCCTAGAGCACCATGGAGGCGGGGGCAGCAGGAACCCAGCAGCCAAAGCTCTAGACAAATTCAGTCTAATGGCCACTCGGGGGAGGCAACAGGGGCTCACACCCTGCTGAGGGCTACATGCTTGGGTGGGTGGTCACGAGACCTGCCAAACATTGCCAAAACTGTTGCCAAGCGAGGGCCTGCTGCCAACACACGCAAAAGCCAATACTATGGTACCAGCTCTTGGGAAAAGAAAGTCTTTGCATGAAATCGACCAGCAAGGAAATAGAAAGCAAGGCTGTCAAATGTTTCTGGGATCCAGGATTCAGGGTGAAAAGTGAGAGGTTAGGGGAATTTCAAAAGCTGAATGGCTCGTCTTGAATCAGTCTGCGTAAGCTATTCATGCTGCTGGAGGGGCTTCCCTGGTGGAGGCTTAGTGATAAAGAATCCACCTGCCAGTGCAGGAGATGCGGGTTCGAGCCCTGGGTCGGGAAGATCCCCTGGAGAAGGGAATGGCAACCCACTCCAGTATTCTTGCCTGGGAAATCCCACGGTCAGAGGAGCCTGCAGGGCTGCAGTCCATGGAGTTGCAGAGAGCTGACTTAGCCACTGAGCATGCGTGCTGCTGGAAGCCAGCCTTTTCTTACTGAAGGACTTCTTACTCCATAAAGGGCTCAGGTGGCAGCATTTCTGTTCTTTGAGTTTCGTAGACTGAAGATTCTTGGTTCCAGGGTTATTCTGGAGACATGGGTTCCTGTCTTGCACATGCTTAGTGCTGTCTCTGTAAAATAACTCTCAGCTGTGTTAATCAATCAACCTACTTAAGGAGGCAAAACCGGTTTAAGCTGGTCAATGTTTTATGTGCTGTTTCAGGAACTCCTTTTTTCCAGTTTCTGTTTCCTTGATTTATCCCCCTCACCCTTTGAGTAATTCCTAGCTTTCTGGTACAAGACAAAATCTTTTAAAAAAAAAAAATCAAAATCATGAATGACAAGAAAGAAGAGTTCATTGTCCTAGGAGATGAGTCCAGACAACCAAAGGCAGTCCACAGTCGTTTATAGAATTACAGCATTAAAAGGGGGGGATGCTCTAAATTTGAACTCTCTATTAAACTATATTTCTGCATCAATGTTAACTATTTTTTAAAAAAAAATGTGGATCATTTTTAAAGTCTGTTGAGTTTGTTACAATATTGCTTCTGCTTCATGTTTGGGTTTTTTGGCTGCAAGGCATGTGGGATCTCAGCTCCCTAACCAGGGATTGAACCCACACCCCAGGCACTGGAAGCTGAGGTCCCAACCACTGGATGATCACCAGGGCAGTCCCCAATATTAACTATCATGAGAGTTAAAATGAATGGACACTGTGCAGATTATTTTCTTAAATGACATATACACAGAAGTGTTTAGGCATTAAATATCATGTTTGTACCACACTCTCAAATGATTTAGGTTAAAAAAAAAAAGGGAAAAAAATCCAGACACATAAATAATACACAGAGATTGAAGCAAGCATAGCACAGTGTTACCAGCTGGTGACTGAGATAAGGGAGGGGGATATGTGGGTGTTCACTGTGTTATTCTTTAAAATTTTCTGAAGCTTTGAGATCTTTCAAAATAATAAGTTGGGGGAAGTAAAAATAAAATAAATCAGAGAACAGGAACTGTGGTTGGGGACAAGCCCTCTGCCTGCCCTGTAAAAATAGCTCCGATCACAGCTGCTTCTGTGTGACATGAGGAATCACACACCATTTGCTTTCACCAACCAAAGGATACATCTAGACAGGTTTGGAGAGCAATTGTTCCCCTGTCATTCAGAAGAAGGATAAGAAAAAGAGGAAGAGAATGAAGCAATGCAAAAAGGAAGGATGGAGGGGCGGAAGAAGGGCAGGAAAGATGGAAGGCAAGAGTTGATTGATCTGGGGCAGGCACTGCGCTGTATTCTTTCTTCTACATTATTCATGTGTTTCTAACAACAACCTTTAAAAGACAAAAAAATGAGGCTTAGAGAAGTGAAAAACCTGTCCTTTGGCCATAAAATAAAAACTGTTTATCTCAGATAATGATGTCCAGTATATAAGATTAAACCAATTAGTCACGAGAAGGCCAGTATATATATACAATGGAATATGACTCAGCTATAAAAATGAATGCATTCAAGCCAGTCCTAATGAGGCAGATCAACCTAGAGCCTATTATAAAAAGTGAAGGAAGTCAGAAAGAGAAAGACAAATATTGTATATTAATACATGCATATGGAATCTACAAAGATGGTACTGATGAACCTATTTTCAGGGCAGCAGTGGAGATGCAGACACAGGGAACAGGTTTGTGAACACAGCAGGGAGGGAAAGAGTGGGATGAGTTGAGAGAACAGCATGGAAGCAGATCCGTCACCATATGAAAAACGAGAGCAAGCGAGGATTTGCTGTGTGACACGGGGCTCAACCCAGTGTTCTGTGACAGCCTAGAGGAGTGGGAGAGGGTGGGAGATGGGGGGGCTTCGGGAGGGAGGGGACGCATGTAAGCCTGTGGCTGATTTGTGTTGATGTGTGGCAGAGGCCCGACACAATATTGTAGAGCAACTGTCCTCCAGGACTGCAAGGAGAGCCAGCCAGTCCATCCTAAAGGAGATCGGGCCTGGGTGTTCATTGGAAGGACTGATGCTGAAGCTGAAACTCCAATACTTTGGCCACCTGATGCGAAGAGCTGACTCATTTGAAAAGACCCTGATGCTGGGAAAGATATGTAAGCCTGTGGCTGATTTGTGTTGATGTGTGGCAGAGGCCCGACACAATATTGTAGAGCAACTGTCCTCCAGGACTGCAAGGAGAGCCAGCCAGTCCATCCTAAAGGAGATCGGGCCTGGGTGTTCATTGGAAGGACTGATGCTGAAGCTGAAACTCCAATACTTTGGCCACCTGATGCGAAGAGCTGACTCATTTGAAAAGACCCTGATACTGGGAAAGATTGAGGGTGGGAGGAGAAGGGGACGACAGAGGATGAGATGGTTGGCTAGCATCATCGACTCAATGGACATGGGTTTGGGTGGACTCCAGGAGTTGGTGATGGACAGGGAGGCCTGGTGTGCTGCAGTTCATGGGGTAGCAAAGAGTCGGACATGACTGAGTGACTGGACTGAACTGTATTTTGTTCTATGCTTCTTGATATTGAGCAATTATAATCTTTGATAATTATTAGTTACTCAAGAACAGTTCGGAGAAGGCAATGGCACCCCACTCCAGTACTCTTGCCTGGAAAATCCCATGGCCGGAGGAGCCTGGTGGGCTATAGTCCATGCGGTCTCTAAGAGTCGGACATGACTGAGCGACTTCACTTTCACTTTTCACTTTCACGCAGTGGAGAAGGAAATGGCAACCCACTCCAGTGTTCTTGCCTGGAGAATCCCAGGGACGGGGGAGCCTGGTGGGCTGCCATCTATGGGGTCGCACAGAGTCGGACACGACTGAAGTGACTTAGCGGCAAGAACAGTTATGTTTTGTGAGTATTGTTTAATTGCCACCACCAATAGAATGATAGTCAGATGTGTTCTTTCTATAACACTATATAAGTAATAAAAAAAGGGCGGGGGGAAGGAAAAGATGGCCAAAATTTCTATGAACATAGAGATTTCTAAAATCCTGACCATGGATTATTGTTTTTTAAAAGAAAGCTTTGTAGCAGGAAGGGCTGCGTCCTTTAGGGACTAAAGCATTAGCAAAGATGCCTGGGCCTCTCATCTAGGCTAGACCTCAGGCCTAGAGGGCGAGTCCAGGAAAACTAAAGGGTTTCTCCCTCCGTTTGAAAAGCTCCTAAGACCGTTAGGATGCACACAAGTTTCCCCCTTCTGCTGTGTTGCAATGTGGTGGCTGGTATGTGAGAATTAGGATATTTAATTTGGGTGAAAGCGGGGGTGTTCCCCTCCTTCCCCCATGCCGCCCCTGCTCCAGGGCACCTGCAGAGTGGGAGGAAAGGGCACACTTGCTGGCATTACCAGCATCCTCTGAAGACACTCTCTGCTTCTGCTCCGGGAGAGACAGAAGCAAGTTAGCTAATTATGGCAGCTCAGGGAAGGACTCTCATGTTCAGGCAATTCTCTGTGTGCTTCTCACACCGACAAAGAATGTGAGAGAGGGATTGTGTCAACATCTCAGAGAGAAAAAAATGTCCTTGATGAGAGAATTAAAATGGAAGACATCTTGATCACTCCAAGGTCAAGAGCCAGTAGCATCTTCCCAAACCAAAGTTTCTGTCATTCTTTCAGGAAAACATTCATTCAGGTCCTAAGATCTGTCAGATGTGACATGAAAAATTGGGGAAAGGAGAACAAGGAGGCTCTTGATCAAAAGGTCAAACAGACATGGTAGATTTCACCGCCTGTGCACACCTCCTGGAGTCTGGCGTCTCTCGGGATCCAGATGGCAACAGTCTGGGGAGACAGACAGACATGCGTGTGAAACAGACAGGCCAGGCAGAGCCAGTTTGCTGGCGGTCGAAGCCTCACAAGGTGGTGGATCTGACTGTATTCTCGATGCTCCTTTCTGAGGTCATGTCATCCTGAGGGTCTCCTATCCTCCCCTCCCCACCCCCACTGCAGTCCTGGCCTGGGGGACTAACTGACCACTGGCCGCAGTGGGGACCAGAAGCAGTGGGGCTTCAAGGTGCGGTAAACTGTCCAAGGAGCTGATCTCTTGTCTTCTTCTTGTGTGTGTTTGGCCCACAAAGGATAGGCTGATGTGTTAACACCTTCCGTTGCCTGGCAGATTCAGCTAGAGTCAGAGACCTGAGATCTTGGGACCGCCCAGTGTCTGATTGCTTCCAAGGCACATCATTTCAGCACCCAGGACAGCTCCTGGCACGTAGTGAGCCTGCAAGGTGCATCGAGTAAGGAATGAAATTCTGGGGACAACCCCCGTGGTCCAGAGGTTGGGAACCCCCACTTCCATTGTAGAGGGCACGTGTTCGATCCCTGGTCTGAGAACTAAGATCCTACATGCCACATTATGTGGCCAAAAAATGTACAAGAAAAGAATTTTTGCTCTATAACAAGACCAAAGGTGCTGTTAGTGGATGGAGGAAGGCTGAGGAGAGGAGCAGAAATGGTCTTATTTAGCTCAGTGGTTTCAGGGTTCACGATCCCCTTGTAGTGAAGTGGGTGAAAGAAAAAAGCTAGGGTCTGCACATGGGAGCCCCTACAAGGGGGAGAACGAATTTGATAACAGGGATTTTCACCCAAAAGTCGGGGATGTACATAAGATGTGACTGCAATGGTATGTTAGTAACTGGTCCTTTAGGGGAAAAAAAATAAAAAAGCTTATTTGATGATTTCCATGGTGTCTATTCTCTCATCATGGCTGATCCCAAGCTACCAGTTAGTAAAATTGCTGAACGTTTCACAGTTGGCTCTCAGAGCTGTCTGTCTTCTGCTCACCACTGGGTGTGAGGGATCAGGTGGGTCTCCATTAGGGGTCTCACGGCACAGGTAGGGTGGGGGCAGCGTGGAGCTGTGGCTGAGTGTGCACATCTTGCTGCACAACAAGGGGTGTTCCTTGAATGAATCACCCACAAAGTCACAGACAATCAGGATCTGGGTGAGTCAGACCAATTAACACTGAAGAAGAGGAAGCAGCAGGGACCAGGAGGAGGCAGGATCTCCAAGAGAGAATGAGGGCTGTGAGAGGGTTAGGAGAGGCCCCAGGGAGGCTCCAGAAGCCCTTGAGGCTTTTTGAAAATGAGGCTCCTTTGATCAGGCTGCAAAAGTCAAGCCTGGAGGGAAGGATGTCGACTGTGCTACAATCTTATCAGAAAAATTATGCAAAAAAATAGTGCTTGATTCATCCTTTGATTATACTAAGAATTAGGGCACCCTTGCCACTATCACCTAAAAGTTGTTAAATATGAGGTAATAAAGTTACTTTTTATCAAATGCATTTTCATTTTTTTTTTTTCTAGACAAAGCCTGTAGATCAGAAGAGGTGGTTGAGAGCAGGAACTCTGATAGTGCCAATTACAAGCTGGGCAGCCTTCCCGTGCCTCCGTGTCCTCACCTGTAAAATGGGGATAACAATAGTACAAGTATCCATGGTAGAGAGGATCCAGTGATTTAATAGGACCTAGAGGGATGGGATGGGAGTGAGGAGGGAAGGAGGCTCAAGAGGGAGGGGAGATATATATATATATACATATACATATATAATTATGACTGATTTGAGTTGCTGCATGGCAGAAACCAACACAATCTTGTAAAGCAATTATCCCCCAATTAAAAAGTAAAAAATAAAATAAATAAATCTTGAAGAATGTGTGTAGGGTCCTGAGAACAGCACTTGGCCAAAAGTAAACCCCAGGTACACATTTCTTAAATCACAAAAATTTTGCTGTAAAGCTTCGGTACCCAGTTTAATTGGATTTGCCTCAAATATGACCTTTTAAAAAAATCTGTTTGGGTCATCCTGGGATAATAAAGACCTCATGTCACGTATGTGGTCTTTACTGGGAAGGAAAGTCACCATGGTGTTATGACAGCGACTTTGGGGGCCTGATCTAGACCCTGGGCCAGGATGTGGGGATGATGAGAGACACAGAAGAATTCCCCAAGGAGATGGTGTTTCATCTGAGACAGGACAGGGGAGCTGCAGGTGACTAGGTGAGGAGCTCGGGTGGGGGAGGGGAACATTCCAGGAGTTGGGGGTGGATGGCATGAGCAAAGGCCCTGAGGTGCTGGGAGCCCAGTATGTCCTGCCAGGACCAAGAGCACACAGAGGTGGGAGGTGAGACTGGCAAGGGGCAGGGACCTGTGGAGTCAGGGCTCCAACCTAAGGGCTGTAGAAGCCTCTGGAAGGTTTGAAGCAGGGGTATGGTGACTGGGGTCAGATTGCCCTTCGGATGTTTCCAGTTATAACAGGGAGTTCTCCTTGTCCAGGGCTGTTCTTTTCCATCTGGTTCCCCATCACAGCCTGGTTCATAGCTCAGAACCTGGGTGGGATGGCAGAGCTCAGTTTTAGGCCTGGGTCACATCTCAGGAGAAACTTGGAGAGAAGGTCAGGAAATATGCAGCAGGAACCCCTGGTGTGGCCAGCAGGGGTCTGAGAGTCTGTCTGCAATGGGACTTGTCTGGACCCACCAGCCTGATGCTGGGTTTGAGGAGAAGCCTCAGGACCATCTGCAGTCACGGGGGCCACGGAGGGACCAGTGAAGGGTCAGGATGGAAGCCCCTGGCTTTGGGAGTGTCGGCTGGTGAGCACCGGCTGGCTGGGAAGGTCAGATCCCGCCAGGGCTGCAGGCTTACATGGGGACCCGGGAGACACAGGTGATCTCTGTGCAAATACCTTCGGTGCCCATGGTTCACATCCCTGCAGTCCACGGGGTCGCAAAGAGTCAGACACGACTTAGCAACCGAACAGCAACAGAAGACCTGGGTCAGGATGGGGGGATGATACGAGACACGGAAGAATCCCCCAAGGAGGTGATGTTTCATCTGAGACAGGACAGGTGAGCTGCAGGTGACTAGGTGAGGAATTCGGGTGGGGAAGGGGAACATTCCAGGAATTGGGGGGTGGATGGCATGAGCAAAGGCCCTGAGGTGCTGGGAGCCCAGTATGTCCTGCCAGGACCAAGAGCACACAGAGGTGGGAGGTGAGACTGGCAAGGGGCAGGGACCTGGGGAGTCAGGGCTCCAACCTAAGGGCTGTGGAAGCCTCTGGAAGGTTT
Source organism: Cephalophus harveyi (assembly GCA_006410635.1). Classification (NCBI taxonomy): domain Eukaryota; kingdom Metazoa; phylum Chordata; class Mammalia; order Artiodactyla; family Bovidae; genus Cephalophus; species Cephalophus harveyi. The sequence goes on from SJYT01053182.1 coordinate 677,627, forward strand.
GAAGCAGGGGTATGGTGACTGGGGTCAGGTTTGCCCTTCGGATGTTTCCAGTTATAACAGGGAGTTCTCCTTGTCCAGGGCTGTTCTTTTCCATCTAGTTCCCCATCACAGCCTGGTTCATAGCTCAGAACCTGGGTGGGATGGCAGAGCTCAGTTTAAGGGCCTGGGTCAAATCTCAGGAGAAAGTTGGAGAGAAGGTCAGGAAATATGCAGCAGGAACCCCTGGCGTGGCCAGCAGAGGTCTGAGAGTCAGTCTGCAATGGGACTTGTTTGGACCCACCAGCCTGATGCTGGGTTTGAGGAGAAGCCTCAGGACCATCTGCAGTCACGGGGGCCATGGAGGGACGAGTGAAGGGTCAGGATGGAAGCCCCTGGCTTTGGGAGTGTCGGCTGGTGAGCACCGGCTGGCTGGGAAGGTCAGATCCTGCCAGGGCTGCAGGTTTACACAGGGACCCGGGAGACACAGGTGATCTCTGTGCAAATACCTTCGGTGCCCATGGTTCACATCCCTGCAGTCCACGGGGTCGCAAAGAGTCAGACACGACTTAGCAACCGAACAGCAACAGAAGTGTGGCGTTATTACAGTTCCTTGAGGGGATAACCCCCTGTCTGCCTGTCTCATCTGTGCTTATTGTGGCTGAATTACCTATTTCATTTATTAACACAAGTAGTATTTGCAGTAAAAAAAGAGAATTAGCTAAAAAGAGGGGAAGCAGTGGAATTCCATCACGGGGACGTTCATGGATAATTAAGGGGCCGACGCAGGGCTGCTCGCCAGTGAGGCCCTCCCCCGCCGCCTGTTGCCTTCCCCATCACGGCGCGGGCACGACTTTGTTTTTGAGCATGAAGAGTCTCTTAATTAAATCTTATTTGTCAAGAAGGCGAGATGTATTTGTGTTTCCTCTGGCTCTCATTGTTATAAACTTTGCAGTGTTTTCTCTGAAAAAATGCTCCTTTTCGGCTTGACAGAGCCGGGCTGTCTGCTTGTCTCTCTTCTATTGTGAGAGGAAATGCTACAAGTTCTTTGTCAGGTAATCAATTATCCTCCTTAAAGGATCCCCGAAGTCATCATCTGAAAATTACAGCTTCTGAAAAATAGTAAAATGCCCACTTTAACATATTGTCACCTGTCGGAGTGGTTTTGCCTCCCCCTCAGAGTCATTAAGCCTGTCAATTGCCCGTGTTAATGACCTCTGGCTCTAAGTTCGGTCCCTTCTGCCCATCACTTCTGGGGCTCTGATGTTGACACTGTATCTCGCTCAGCTTCTCAGATGCTCTGTAATGATGCCCCAATTAGTGATGTATTCTTCCCTTTCT
>SJYT01053183.1:0-90425 GCA_006410635.1 Cephalophus harveyi
CTCTGCATAGAAGTTAAACAAGCTGGGTGACAATATACAGCCTTGACGTACTCCTTTTCCTATGTGGAACCAGTCTGTTGTTCCATGTCCAGTTGTAACTGTTGCTTTCTGATCTGCATACAGGTTTCTCAAGAGGCAGGTCAGGTGGTCTGGTATTTCCATCTTGCCGGGAGCCAGCACAGGAGATCCCACCCATGACAAGATCATGCAGGACTCGAGGGACTCTCTGGGCCATCCAACTCATGACAAGGTCATGTGGAAGAGTCCCGATAAGCAAGGCCTCAGGACTCGACGGACCCCCTGGATCTGCTGGAGCATCTACCCCCAAACCAGAATCTCTCTGTCTTACTATTTCATGTCTTTCACCAGCTCTTCTGACAACAGCAGGGGTTGTCCCTCGACCACATTTCTCTGGAAAGAGTTAACTTAGGGCTTTAGTTTATAAATCTCCTGGGCATGAAAGGAGTGTTTCAAACCCCCTGTTAGCATCCTAGCTTACTTGGCAGGTTTATCCAGACTCTTGAAACATTGTTGAGCCTATGCTTGCTGCCAAGATCTCACATCCCTTATCCATTGTGTTCCTGGGAGTGCATATAGTTAAGATATAGAAATAACAAGCAGCAGCCTTAGCATTAGCAACATTAGACTTTGAATTAATAAGTTCTTTCTTTGCTGTAACCTGCTGAATCTTTGCTCCATAAAAATGTAACTCTGTACTTTAAGGGTGACGCAGGCTAAGAATTTAAGAAGAAACACTTTAAGGGAAAATCATTGTTCTGGTGTTCTGGCTGACCAACCTTTATCAAAAGGAGGTCATGGAATATCAACAGGCCTCTGGAATAGAAGATGATGAACAGAACATAAGACTTTTGCAGGAAGGAACCTGATATCGATAGAAGTTATTACTGATGGAATGTTGAGTTGACTCTGCATTTTTCACCTTGCTGTATGTATAACTCAGGGTATAAAAGCCTCGAGAAGAATAAAGTAAATGGGCCTCACTCACCAAAGAAGCCTGATTACCCCATGTCTCTTTCTTTATCTCTTTATCTATCTTTCTTCATTCACCAACGTCGTCCATCCTGAGGATAATCCTGGACTCTGCTGAGGCTGGTCCACCATCTCTTTCAGAATTTTCCACAGTTTACTGTGATCCACACAGTCAAAGGCTTTGGCATAGTCAATAAAGCAGAAGTAGATGTTTTTCTGGAACTCTCTTGCTTTTTCGATGATCCAGCGGATGTTGGCAATTTGATCTCTGGTTCCTCTGCCTTTTCTAAAACCAGCTTGAGCATCAGGGAGTTCATGGTTCAGTATTGCTGAAGCCTGGCTTGGAGAATTATGAGCATTACTTTACTAGCATGTGAGATGAGTGCAATTGTGCGGTAGTATGAGCATTCTTTGGCATTGCCTTTCTTTGGAATTGGAATGAAAACTGACCTTTTCCAGTCTTGTGGTCACTGCTGAGTTTTCCAAATTTGCTGGCATATTGAGTGCAGCACTTTCACAGCATCATCTTTCAGGATTTGAAATAGCTCAACTGGAATTCCATCACCTCCACTAGCTTTGTTCGTAGTGATGCTTTCTAAGGCCCACTCGAATTCACATTCCAGGATGTCTGGCTCTAGATGAGTGATCACACCATCGTGATTATCTGGGTCATGAAGATCTTTTTTGTACAGTTCTTCTGTGTATTCTTGCCACCTCTTCTTAATATCTTCTGCTTCTGTTAGGTCCATACCATTTCTGTCCTTTATCGAGCCCATCTTTGCATGAAATGTTCCCTTGGTATCTCTAATTTTGTGTTAGGTGCTGCCATTTTACATTCTACTTTCAATATACTATCCCTAAATTTGAAACCATCACACAAGTCAGGTATTATGTAATTTTTACCATTATAGTGATGAAGAAGCCAAGTTTTAGATGATTTGGTGATGTGGTGAGGGGTACAGAAAGGGTGAGCACTGAGCCAGGATTCAAACCAGTATATATGCCTGACTCTGACCGCCAGATGACTGAGTAGTCCTCCCAGAGATCACATGACCCACAAAGCCAAAAATATTTAGTATCTAGTCCTTTATGGAAAAAGTTTGCCAACCCTTGATCTAACAAAGGGCCCAAGCAGCCACAGCATCATGTTGGTAAGGACTATTACAAGGGAAAGAAGATTCTGAGATGATCCCAGAATACTTCTCTAGAGGGAACATTCGAGCTGAACCTAGAGGAGAAATTTACTGAGCCCAGAAAGGAGAGGGTTCCAGGCAATGGGCACTGCAATCACACAGCCACACATGCAGGAAACAGTATATATTATAGCCAGAGAATGCTGAGAATTTCAAGCAGTTTAATATGGTGAAGGGTGCAAGATGGGAAGAAGGAAGAGGGCAACAGAGGAAGCAGATAAATTAACAGAGACTAGTATAAAAAGTTCATACAGGAAGCACATTAAAGAGTTACAGTAACTGAATGCAACTGGGACTCCTCCTTGGTTTTTGAGGAGGGAGACGGCAATCTCACTTGTGTTTCAGAAGCTTGAATCTGGAAGCTGGTAGGAGAAACAGTCTGAGATATTACATGAAAAGTTAAGCTTCCTACACTCTCTATATATTATGGAAACTTCTAAAACCTCAACTTAAACATTGATTTGAAAGCATTCACCCGTGAAACAATGGCTGCCTCTGTACAGTACACTTGGCGACACTAAGGAGGAGGAGGCATTTCACATTAAAACCTTGTGTATAGCTTGAATATTTTAGAACAAGCATTTCAGATTTTTATAATTGGACAAGAAGAATGCCAAGCATTATTCCCAAGGAAATTTCTGACAGCCAAATGGAGTGAATGAAATATTTAGAATGCTTGAGTTTCTTGAGTTCATTAAAAATAAATAAAGCTACAGGAACAGCATCATTCCTGATATCCATAAACTACATTATTTTCCCACACAGGCTCAGGACTATATGAACACAGTGTGAAAAAGCAGGTACTATGTCCCCAAAGTAGCATCAACATATTAATCAAATTTCCACTTAATATAAAAAGTTGAAGTTTAAAACAGTTATGAGCTTCCCTGGTGGCTCAGATGGTAAAGCGTCTGCCTGCAATGCGGGAGACCCGGGTTTGATTCCTGGGTTGGGAAGATCCCCTGGAGAAGGAAATGGCAATCTACTCCAGCACTCTTGCCTGGAAAATCCCATGGATGGAGGAGCCTGCTGTCCACTTTTTAGAGGAGGACAGTAAGGAGACACAGATCACAGGTGTGCCTTATACCAATCAGCCACACAACTGGGGGGAAAAAAAGCTATACTTCATCTTTCTCAGTTTTAAAATGAGGTAGTCCAGTTAATTCCTAAACCCCTTCCAGCATTAATATTCTATTATTCTAAATGTACACAGTTGTGTGTCTAAAATTGTAGTTTTCAATTCCACTTTTTTCAATGATACACACTGCACAAGCTAAAAAAAAAAGTACAAGAGGACAGACAGTTGAAAAGCAAGTCTTCTCTTTCATCTCCCACCTGTGTCTCCTAATTGCTTCCTAATGAAACTTTCTTGAATATTTTCCTCCCTCTTTATTAACACAAATAGTAACTCATCACCACAGTTCCACCTTTTTTCACACAAACCATGGAGATCATTTCATCACTACATACCGAAGAGGCTCCTTTTAATGACCACGTGGTAGTTTTAAAAACTTATTTTAGAAAATTCCAAACATACACAAAAGTAGAGAAAAAATATAATGAACCTCCAAGTATCGACTGTTTGCATGCTTAGTCACTCAATCATGTCCAACTCTTTGCAACCCCATGGACTGCAGTCAGTCCATCAGGCTACTCTGTCCATGGGACTTTCCAGGCAAGAATAATGAAGTGGGTTTCCATTTCCTTCTCCAAGGGATCTTCCTGACTCAGGGACAGAATCTGCGTCTCCTGCATTGGCAGGTGGATTCTTCACCCTGAGCCACCACCCAGGAAGCAATATAATAAATACTGATGAAAAAATTTACACAAACAAAAGCTTTTGGGGGGATCTTCAGTAATGTTTAAGAGTGTAAAAGGATTCTGAGATTAAAAAAAGAAAAAAAGCTTGAGAACTGATGGAAAGGCTAGGAGAGTTTCCAGGTCACGATGGTAAATAACAAGTATGGAGGATGTAGGGCTTTAAAAAAATATACCACAACATCACTATTATACCCAGCAAAATTAATAATTTATTATAATCATCTAATGAACAGGCCATATTCAACTATTTCCAATTGCTTCAAAAATGCTATTTTACAACTGGCTTATTTAAATGAAGACCCAAACTAGGTTCATACACTGCATTTGTCTCCTAGGTCTTCACAGAACTGTTCAGCTTCTTTGGCATTAGTGGCTGGGGCATAGACTTGGATGACTTGAGATACTGAATGGTTTGCCTTGGAAATGAACAGAGATCATTCTGTTGTTTTTGAGATTGCACCCAAGTACTGCATTTTGGACCCTTTTGTTGACTATGAGGTCTAATCCATTTCTTCTAAGGAATTCTGGCCCACAGTAGGAAATATAACGGTCATCTGAGTTAAAGTCACCCATTCCAGGCCATTTAGTTCACTGATTGCTAAAATGCTGATGTTCACTCTTGCCATCTCCTGTTTGACCACTTCCAAATTTATCTTGATTCATGGATCTAACATTGCAGGTTCCTATGCAATACTGTTCTTCACAAAATCAGACTTTACTTTCACCACCAGACACGTCTACAACTGGGCGTTGTTTCCACTTTGACTTAGCCTCTGCATTTCTTCTGGAGGTATTGCTCTGCTCTTCTCCAGTAGCATATTGAGCACCTACTGACCTGGGGAGTTTATCTTTCAGTGTTATATCCATTTGCCTTTTCATACGGTTCATGGGGTTCTTAAGGCAAGAATGCTGAAGTGGTTTGCCATTCCCTTCTCAGGTGGACCACGTTTTGTCAGAACTCTCTACCATAATTGGTCCATCTTGGGTGGCCCTACATGGCATGGCTCAGAGTTTCATTAAGTCAGACAAGGCTGTGATCTATGTGATCAATTTGGTTAGTTTTCTGTGATTGTGGCTTTCATTCTGTCTGCCCTCTGATGGATGAGGATAAGAGGCTTGTGGAAGCCTCCTTGTGGGAAAGGCTGGCTGTGACTAAAACTGGGTCTTGCTCTGCTCTGGTGGGCAAGGCCATGCTCAGTAAATCTTTAACCTAATTTTCTGCTGATGGGTGGGGGTGTGTTCCCTCCCTACAGTGGCCTTACATGTAAGATGGCAGAGTAGGACGGGCGCCCATCTTCTCCTGTGAGAACACCAAGATCCACAACTAGCTGCTGAACAACCATCAACAGGAGAATGGTGGATCCCACCAAAAAAAGATACTCGGCATCCAAGGGCAAAGGAGAAACCCCAACAAGATGGTAGGAGGGGCAAAATAGCATTTAGTACTTCATTATAAAAGTTTTTAAACATACAACTCAGTTCAAAGAATCATATGGTAACCACTTATGTGCCCACCACTAAGATTCTACCAGTAATTTTTACAAGTTTTATCTCATATCTTTTTGACATGAATCTTTAATCTCAGTTGTCTTGCTTTTTGTCATTGTAAGATATCTCAGGCTCGTGTTAAGTATTTCTTGTTCCAGATATGAATTCAGCTATTTCTCTAAGAAGCCTTGGCTCCTTTTAGTGGGAAATGATGTTTAGAGACCTCAATTTGAATAATGGCTGCCACTGTGTTGTCACTGTTCCTTAGTGTCACCGTCACTTTTTCAATAACAGACAGGAAATATGTATTATTAGAAAAAAAAATAATAATAATAATTGAAAAGAAAAATAAGTTACGGGTCACATGAATATTTCCATTTCTTATTTAAAGCCTCAGTTCAGTTGTTGAGACATGTCCGACTCTTCGCAACTCCATGGACTGCAGCACACCAGGCTTCCCTGTCCATCACCAACTGCCGAAGCTTACTCAAACTCAAGTCCATCAAGTTGGTGACGCCATCCAACCATCTCATCCTCTGTCGTCCCTCTCTCCTCCTGCCTTCAATTTTTCCCAGCATCAGGGTCTTTTCCAATGAGTCAGTTCTTCACATCAGGTGGCCAAAATACTGGAATTTCAGCTTCAGCATCAGTCCTTCCAATGACTATTCAAGATTGATTTCCTTTAGGATGGACTGGTTGGATCTCCTTGCAGTCCAAGGGACTCTCAAGAGTCTTCTCCAACACCACAGTTCAAAAGCATCATTTCTTTGGTGCTCAGCTTTCTTTATAGTCCAACTCTCACATCCATACATGACTACTGGAAAAACCGTAGCTTTGACTAGATGGACCTTTGTTGGCAAAGTAATGTCTCTGCTTTTTAATATGCTGTCTAGGTTGGTCATAGCTTTTCTTCCAAGGTGCAAGCATGTTTTAATTTCATGGCTGCAGTCAACATCTGCAATGATTTTGGAGTCCAAAAAAATAAATTTTGAAGCCCCCAAAATTAAAGCCTACTAAGCTTTTTAAAGGGCTTCCCAAGTCGTGCTAGTGGTAAAGAACCCACCTGTGAACGACCTAAGAGACATGGGTTTAATCTCTGGGTCAGGAAGATCCCCTGGAGGAGGAAATGGCAACCCACTCCAGTATCTTTGTCTGGGAAATCCTACGGACAGAGGAGCCTGGTAGGCACCAGTTCACGGGGTCGCAAAGAGTCGGACATGACTGATTTTAACTTCTTGTATTTTATGCTGAAAATAATAAGATAATTATCTATTTGAGTTGTCCTATAATAGTTTCAAATTAACAGTACTATTAACCATAAATCAACTAAGTACAATTTAAGATTTCTCTGAAGTCACATGAACGATTTATTTTTCTGTAAAACGCTGTCCCTAAATTGATAAGACAGGCAAATTCGTTTATTTCTGTCATTTTGATTATTAACACTGTGTGTTTTGTTGTAAGACATATAATTCATGCACACTGGAATGTATAGATCATCAGGGTACAGTATGATGACTCTGACTCATACAACACTTGAACCCACACACCTACTAAGATGCATGTTTCCATCTCCCCAGAAAGTTCCATGTGCCTCTTTCCTGTCTATATCCCTGACTCAAAGACAGTCACTATTGTGAATTATACTATCACAGATAGCTTTGTTTGTTCTGGTCCTTCATGTAAATGATATCTCACAGGAGCCACTGGAGAATTTTATAGTATACAGATGTACCATAATTTATTTAACCAGCTCTCTTGATAGACATTTTGGGCACTTCCAGTTTCTATTGTTAAAACAATGCTACAGGGCTTCCCTGGTGGGCTCAGTGGTAAAGTATTCACCTGCCAATGCAAGAGACACGGGTCTTGGATCCTGATCTGGGACTATCCCACATGCTGCATAGTAACTAAGCCCATGCACCAGAACTATTGAGCCTGTGTTCTAGAGTCTGGAGCAGCAACTATGGAAGCCCATGCACCCTAGAACCGGTGCTCCTCAACAAGAGAAGCCACCGCAATGATAAGCCCGTGCACCACATAACCCCTACTTGCCACAACTAAAGAAAAGCCAGCGCAGCAACGAATACCAGCACAGTCATAAATAAATAAAATTATTTTTAAAAAGCTACAATAAATAGCCCTATACAGGAACCATTTTCCATATGTGAATACACAAGTAGAATTCATACATTAATCTACTTTCATTCAATGAATATTCACTTAGTACCTACTTGGTGCCAATCACTGAGGCACTGTGGGTAGAGCAATGAGCAAAACAAAGACCCTGCTTTTGTGGAACATACAATCTAATAGATTAATCTGGGGAGAACTGTAATGTCTTCTACTCCATGAATAAGGTATAGCTTTCCATATACATAGTTCCTTCAAATTGTTCCTTTTATGACTTGAATTAGATAGCATAATTAAAAGGTCCTAGCCCAGTCCAAGATTGCAATGAAATTATCTCATGCTTTCTTCTAGCAATTTATGGTCTTTTAAATGTGTATACTTCCTATCTATAATGGAAATTATCCTGATAGTGAAGAATCCAATTTTATATTTTTCTAGATGACTGGTTGTTCCTACATTCTGTTCTGTTGATTTGTCTGTCTACTCATGATCTAGTTCAACAGTTTTATATATATATATTTTTTAATTTGGCTGCACCAGGTCTGAGTTGGGGCACATAAGATCTTCAATCTTCACTACAGCATGTTGGATCTTATACTTTCAGCATATAGGATCCATTTCCCTGACCTGCAATGCAGGAGAGACCTGGGTTTGATCCCTGGTTTGGGAAGATCCTCTGAAAAAGGGCATAGCAACCTACTCCGGTATTCTGGCCTGGAGAATTCCATGGACAGAGGAACCTGGCAGGCTACAGTCCATGGGGTCACAAAGAATCAGACATGACTGAGCAACTTTCACTTTCCCTGACGTGGGTCCCCCTGTGCTGGGAGCTCCGAGTCTTAGCCATACACCATCAGGGAACTCCTAACATTCTATTTAACTATTATAACTTTGCAATATGGTTAAATGGACTAGACATCACCACTCTCAAACTTCACTTTTTTTTTTTTTTTTTTTCAGAATTTTACTGGCTATTTCTCTATGTTTCCTTATCCATTTGAACTTCAGAAATTGCTCTTGTGGTTTAAAGAAAACTGCTTGTAATTTCTTAAAAAAATCAAGTTAAATTTATAAACTCACCAAGAATTTGCATCTTATGGTATTGAACCTTTCTACTTAAGAGTATTCAAATCCTCTCAACAACACTTTTATTTTCTTTGCACAGATCCTGTCCATTTCTAAAGGTTATTCTTTCCTGTTATTGATATAACTCTATCCTATTGCTTGGGCTTCCTAAGTGGCTCAGTTCAATTCAGTCGCTCAGTCGTGTCTGACTCTTTGCGACCCCATGAATCACAGCATGCCAGGCCTCCCTGTCCATCACCAACTCCCAGAGTTCACTCAGACTCATGTCCATCGAGTCCGTGATGCCATCCAGCCATCTCATCCTCTGTCATCCCCTTCTCCTCCTGCCCCCAATCCCTCCCAGCATCAAAGTCTTTTCCAATGAGTCAACTCTTCGCATGAGGTGGACAAAGTACTAGAGTTTCAGCTTCAGCATCATTCCTTCCAAAGAAATCCCAGGGTTGATCTCCTTCAGAATGGACTGGTTGGATCTCCTTGCAGTCCCAGGGACTCTCAAGAGTCTTCTCCAACACCACAGTTCCAAAGCATCAATTCTTCAGCACTCAGCTTTACACCTACTGATGCAGGAGAGGCAGGTTCAATCCCTAGATCAAGAAGATTCTCTGGAGAAGGGAATGGCAATCCACTCCAGTATTCTTGCCTGGAGAATCCCATGGACAGAGGAGCCTGGTGGGCTATAGCCCATGGCGTCACAAAAGAGTTGGACATGACTGAGTAAGCATGCATATATATTGCTTATTATTTTTAAAAAAGTCAAACTTTTACCAGTTGGTTACTACTAAAATAATATTAATTCCACACATAAACACAATTACAGGACTAAGAAGAAATTATTTTTAAAAACAAAAAAGAAATTTTTACTTTACACTAATTATTGTAAACCATGATGTTTCATTCAATTGCCATATCTTGCCCAGCTGAACTATACTGCCCAGATAGAGACATGAACAGATGGACAGGAAAGACACACCTTACAGCGGGTCCAGAAGAGCAATAAGCAGGGGCAGGCAGGTCACAACAACTGTTCTTTTGCAATTGTGACTACATATGTGTGAATTCTAACTTATCATTCTTACAAAAATGAGAACAAATAAAAAACAGGCCAGATATACACGGTGCACCAGGAACAAAACAAACATTTAACTATACAAAAGTTAAGATGGAAAGATAATTTTTAAAAAGAAAACAGTTTTACATAATTTCACATACTATATTTCACCAAGTTTTATGTTCCCAACTGAACTAAATTTAACTGTTAAACTTTCATTTTACTACAACTTACACTTTATTTACTCTATTTAGGAAGATCAGGGAGTTATCACCAGAAATCACAGAGGAAAACAAGGCAGCAACTTCATTAAGACAGAACTCTCAGCTAAGAGTCCTTTACTTGAAGACAATCCAATGCTTTAAAACTCAGAATAAAAAGAAGTAAATGTGGAGAGAAGGGGTTCACTACAGACCCAAGATGTTTTAATTACTCCAAATCTATAGAAAATGAGTATAAATAAATCTTACATAATCAAACATCGACTCTAAGAGTCATAAGAAAGTGATAACACAGGTTGTCTTATAAGGAAAGAAATTGAGTACCTGGGGGATAAGTATAGAAGGATGAGTTTCACTGTATCCCACTTATGCCTTCTGAATTTTGAACCATGTAAATATACTACCTATTCAAAAATAAATTTAACTTAAGAGCTCCTTAAACATTATAAAATGATCAAATGAAGAAAACTCTGAATCTTCTACAAACCACATTTAAAGGCATTGTCATTATACACTCAAATTTCCTACATATGATAATTGGCTCTATAAATGCATCTTAAAATGTAATGTCAGGAAAAATCTATTTCTGTATGAATTTATATGTATTCTTTTTATCAGTCATTAAAAGGCCATTACTCCTACCATCTTCTCTCTTTTTTTTTTTTAAGCTAACCCATAAAAGAGCTGTATTTAGCAGCCAACTGCCCATTCTTGGAATATCTCTTCCAGAGATTTTTTTTTTTACTTACTAGACTACTGATTTATTATAAAAGGATATAACTCAGGGATAACCAGATGAAAAAGACAGCATACAGTAAGCTATGGGAAAAGGGCACAAGCTTCCACATCAGTCTGGAAGTTTTCCGAACCCTCTCTTTTGGGGTGTTTATGGAGGCTTCATTACACAGACACGATGGAGTAAATCACTGGCTGTTGGTGACTGAACTCACTCTCCAGCCTCTCTCCTCCCCAAAGATGAGGTCAGAGATTTTTCTTAATTTTTAACTGACCTGTTTTACATATTTTTTAATTTTAAAAAATTACTTTTTTGGTCACATTCAGGATCTCAGTTCCCCAACCAGGGACTGAACTCATGGCCCCTGCAGTAGAAGCTCAAGTCTTAACTGTGGACCACCAGGGAAGTCTCTGTTCCATATATTTTTACGGAAAGTTCTCTTAAATCTAAAGAATTCTCTTAAACACAAAGAAAATCAAAATTATAAATTAATCTTGACATTTCTTTTTTCAACCATCAAAAAAGGCCAAGTCAAAACTTACTCTGCCCAACTTTGGAAAATCATCATTCCTAAACAACTAATCTGGCCACATTTCTACAGTGCCTCTAAAACTTTTACTTTAACAATTTGATCCTAAATGTGTCTCTCAGTTAGACTTCAAAGCATTTGAAGAATGAAATGGCCTCCCAACACCCACCCAATGAAGTATGTAGAAAACAGTCTTTTTATTCATGAAATCATAATGAATTATCATTCATTTGCTATTTAAAACAGACAACTCTAAAAGGAAATTTTTAAAGAGAAAACTTAAAAAAATTACTACAATCTTAAAACTAGTTTTTAAAAAACTGAAGTACATGTAACAAAATTAACCATTTTAAAGTGAACAATTAGGTGGCATTTAATATATTTACAATGTTGTGAAACCATGACCTCTAGTTCCAAAACATTCTGTCACCCCAAAATAAAACCTCATAAGCATTAACAGCATAAACATTAACATCACCAACTCAATGGACATGAGCGTGAGCAAGTTCCAGGAGTTGGTAATGGACAGGGAAGCCTGGCGTGCTGCAGTCCATGGGGCCTCAAAGAGTCAGACATAACTGAGTGACTGAACTGAACTGAAAGCATTAACAAGTTACTCTTCACCCCAGACCCCAGACCTTCAGCTTCTGTTAACCATCAATCTGCTTTCAGCATCTATGGATTTGCCTATTTTGCATATTTCATATAAATGGCATCATACAATATGTGATCAGAGGTCTGGCTTCATTTACTTAGCGTGATTCTGAGGCTCATCCTCAGTGTAGCAAGTATCAGTACTGCATTCCTTTCCGTAGTTAGTAACAGTCCATTGTATGCATACACTACTACTGAATTATCCGTTCACTGATGGACATTTGGTTGTTTCTACCTTTGGCTATCGTGAATAGTGTTGAACATCTGTGTAGAAATATTTGAGATCCTGTTTTCAGTTGTTTTGGGTGTATACTAGCAATGGAATTGCAGGGTCAAACATAATTTTGTTTAGCTTTCAAGAACCACCAAACTGTTTCCATAGTGACTGAACTATTTTACATTCCCATCAACAACATACAGGTATCCAATTTCTCCACATCCTCATTAACATTTGCTATTTTCCATTTTTTAAAGTGGGATGAGGTGGCAAACTAGTTTTAAGAATGTCCTAATAATTACCTAACTTCTGAAGGAAGGCAGAACACCTGGCCAGTAAGAGTGGGAAGCAGTAAACTCACTCCCACCACCGCCCCCCAAGAAAACCCTCAACCAACCACACTCTTTCCCCCAGGAAATAAGTAAAAAAGGATTGGGCGTCAAGAGAACGACAAGACAAGGCACAGACTGGGAGGTAACATCAAAAGACGTATTTGATAAAGAACCTATGCAAAACATACAAAGAACTCTTAAAATAAGGAAAAGAGCAACCTAATTAAAAAATGTGTAAAGGACTTGAACAGTCATCTCACCAAAGAAGATACACAGATAACAAATAAAACATATGAAAGATGCTCAACCTCATCTGTCATTAGGAAACTGCAAATTAAAAAACAAAAAAGAGAGAGATACCATGACCCACCTATTTGAAGAGCCAAACTCCAGAACACTGAAAACACCAAAGGCTAGTGAGAATGGCGAGCAAAAAACCGGAATTCTCATTCAATGCTGGTGGGAATGCAAACTGTGCAGCCACTCTGGAAGACAGTTTGGTGGTTTCTTTAAAAACTTAGCATACTCTTACTAAAGGATTCACCAATCATGCTCCTTTGTGTCTACCCAAAGGGGCTGAAAACTTGTGAACACAAGGTTGTAAGTATGTGGGGGCAGAGGGTGTATGGGTACGCTGTACTTTCCATTTGACTTTGCTGTGAACCTAAACCCGCTTTAAAAAATAAAGTCTATTAGAAAAATTATTAGAGACTTCCCCGGCAGTCCAGTGGTCAACACTCCACACTTCCACTGCAGGGGCACGGGTCTGACCCCTGGTCAGGGAACTAAGATGCAACATGCTGCACAGTATGTCAGTACTGCCCTGACAGTACATCCCCCCCCACAAAAAAAATCAGTATTAAAATACTTTTTAAGGTATTAGATATATTTTAAAATGCTATTGCTGGATTCCTTTAAAGGACCAGTTAAAGCTCAACCTGAACTCACAGAACTATTAGTAACAGTCGTAACAAACATTTCTATTGTAATTTAGAATGTCTCAAGTGCTATGCATGCAAATATAATCTAACTTACATCCCACAATGACCCAAGGAATGAGATGATGTTAGTGGACATATTTCTATTTTACACTTCAACGAACTGTGGTTTCAAGAGGGTAATTCAGACATGAACTACAGATGTGACTCTAAAACCATGTTCTTTCCTCCACACCCAACTCCGTCTGACTGCTATAGCGCTCTCCACCATTAGGGCACATTCATGAAAGTCTGCCAAGTCTGCAGCTGAATAAAGGGCAAACTACACTTGCAGCTTCAGTTCTAGAGCAAGTGGTTTAAGTGTGCAAAACAAGCTCAATATACACAGGAACAACCACAACACTCAAAATCAGCAAAAATATCATCTTCCTCTCCACTCTTGGGTAACTGAAAGCCAACAGATGTTTATAACCAGTTTATGGTCTGTGAGCCTGCATTATATAGCAGCAGGTGTGCCAAGGTTCATTCGATGCCAAGGCAGCCTGGCCAAGGAGTCCTCCAGATCCACACACTTACCTCAAGAAGGGGAAGGGGTTACCTGGGCCCCTTTGCAAGCTAACAAATACTGGCATTTAGTCACTTCCACTAGAGGAAGGTAGCTATGCAAGATATCTTTGCAAAAGTGACAAACAAAGGGAAATAAAAAGACAAAGGGCAGATGTAACTCCTCATTCACTAGCAGCACTGATAAAGAACTGAAGTTTTATCCTAGCCCATTAAAAGGAGCGACAGAGGGAAGCAGGCTCGTCACATAAGGGTAAGCAGTAAACTCAGCAGTTGTGGGAGATTAGGGAGTCTTGGCAGTGGGAAGTGGGCCCAAAATAGATGCATTAAACACGACGAGGTGAGCATTCTGACCAGCACATATTTTTAGTAATTGCACATTTATAACTTTCACGTGTCCAGTTCAAAATTAGTCTAGCTATCAGTCTCTTGAAAGGCCAGTAAAATGATCCCTACCCCACAATCACCCTCACAAATAAATAAAAAATAATGCAGTCAAAGGCCAGCATCGATTCTGCCGCTGCACTGGATGGAACCCTACAACCCATCTTGATAGTTACAGCTGTCACACTCACCTTCACTCACCCTGCACCCATGCCTCCAAGCAAAAGGAACTTGCTTCACGCAACCTGCTTGATTTGTGGGTGGGGGAAATGGGGTGGCAGCCCAGAGAAAGCAGGAAGAAGGGAAATGTGGCAGAGACTCCTGACTGTCTCCCAATATCTCTTTCCAGCTTCATCCTTGGGAAGCTACACAAGGATCCATTTGCTAACTAACCAGATGGAGTCAAGTTCTTAAGAAAGACTAAACTTCACCACACCTTGTTTCAGACCACAAATGTCTCTGCTGGTATTTTCTACTGCTGCCAAATTACTATATTACCAAGGCTGATTTTATCTATCTCTGTTGGACATCAATTAACAAGTTTAGATGACTGTAAAAACTCAGAAAACAAGACTGGCATAGGACACTGTAATAGCTCTTAAGTTGTTTTAATTGTCAGTCATTGCAAATATAACTGAATTTAAATGAACTAAGGTTTTGCTCAAAATTCTCCAAGCCAGGCTTCAGCAATACGTGAACTGTGAACTTCCTCATGTTCAGGCTGGTTTTAGAAAAAGCAGAGGAACCAGAGATCAAATTGCCAACATCCGCTGGATCATCGAAAAAGCAGGAGAGTTCCAGAAAAACATCTATTTCTGCTTTATTGACTATGCCAAAGTCTTTGACTGTGTGGATCACAATAAACTGTGGAAAATTCTGAAAGAGATGGGAATACCAGACTACCTGACCTGCCTCTTGAGAAACCTATATGCAGGTCAAGAAGCAACAGTTAGAACTGGACATGGAACAACAGACTGGTTCCAAATAGGAAAGAAGTACATCAAGGCTGTATATTGTCACCCTGCTAAAACAGTGGAAACAGTGTCAGACTTTATTTTTTGGGGCTCCAAAATCACTGCAGATGGTGACTGCAGCCATGAAATTAAAAGACGCTTATTCCTTGGAAGGAAAGTTATGACCAACCTAGATAGTACATTCAAAAGCAGAGACATTACTTTGCCGACTAAGGTCCGTCTAGTCAAGGCTATGGTTTTTCCAGTGGTCATGTATAGATGTGAGAGTTGGATTGTGAAGAAGGCTGAGTGCCGAAGAATTGATGCTTTTTAACCGTGGTGTTGGAGAAGACTCTTGAGAGTCCCTTGGACTGCAAGGAGATCCAGCCAGTCCGTCCTGAAGGAGATCAGCCCTGGGAATTCTTTGGAAGGAATGATGCTAAAGCTGAAACTCCAGTACTTTGGCCACCTCATGGGAAGAGTTGACTCATTGGAAAAGACTCTGATGCTGGGAGGGATTGGGGGCAGGAGGAGAAGGGGACGACAGAGGATGAGATGGCTGGATGGCATCACTGACTCGATGGACGGGAGTCTGAGTGAACCCCAGGAGTTGGTGATGGGCAGGGAGGCCTGGTGTGCTACAATTCATGGGGTAGCAAAGAGTCGGACACGAATGAGCGACTGAACTGAACTGAACTGAAGGTTTTGCTCTCACCCAGAAGCTCAGGCCTTGTTCTCCAGCACTGAAAAAAAAAACTGCATTATTTTCAGTATTTCCAACAGAAGTTTAACCTGTTCTTTCCCTTCTGTAGCAGCTTTTAAAAACATAAGTACTCATATTTTAAAAGATGTATTTTTACTAATAACTATCAAAATTGCTGACAATGTATAAATCTATTTAACAAAAAGTCAATATGTAAATCTGACCCATTGTTTGAGATCCTATCCATCAACACAAATGATTACCATGTCATACCCTGTAATAGATCACTAGCTGAATACAGGATAGAGAAGGAATACCAGTATAAAAATATAAGTTTACAAGGAACATAGGCATATCTCTGCAAATTTACTTCAAAATTATTTCTACCTGGACTTCCCTGGTGGTCCAGTGGTTAAGAATCCACCTGCCAATGCAGGGGACACGGGTTTGATCTCTGGTCCAGGAAGATGCCACATGACACAGGGCAACTAAGCCCATGTGCCACAACCACTGAGCCTGCCTGCGCTCTAGAGTCCACGCTCCACAACAAGAGATGCCCGGGCACCGCAAGTAGAGAGCAGCCCCCACTCACTGCAGCGATAGAAAGCCCACACAAAGCAACGAGGACTCAGAGCAGTCACAAATACATAAATTAAAAAAATTATTTCTATCAGATTTGCACACTGCATTCAACTGATGAAAATCTGTAACATGCTGTTCCTATACTTCAAAAGCTCATATTCAAATTAATATTGAAGGTGTAAACACTCTAAGTATTCAGTAAGCCACTGCTGTGTTTTTTTTTAACAAAACCTCTATCTTTTAATGGGTGACCCCTCAAGAGTTTTGAAAACAAAACTGTTATATTTGCTTTCATTATATTTTAAATACTCAGAAGTAAACTACCATGACTGCCTCCAAAAAAAGCTAACAGCAAAAAGAAAAATATGATGAATGATAATAAAAAATGATAAATCAAGTTCCATCTTAACTTTTTATTAGTGGGAATTAAAGGTTATTCATATCTTCAATGTTATATACTGAAAGACACTTGCAGAAAGTATCCTGAAATCTACTGACTTTCATCACTTAGAAATAAAATTACTCTAAAATAATGAAATATACTAGTAATTTTTAAAAATTTTCCCAAACATCATGCCATATAAGCAAGTTTCGTGTTATTTTGTAAAACATAATACATAGTTTCATCTCATTGTGCATTTTAATATGCATTGGTATCAAACTGTTGACAAATCATGGTTTCTTAGGCAATTACTTAAAACTATGTGAATTATCTGGTAAATGAAAGAAAGGAAGAAATATATACTGACATTCACTGAGTCATTAAAAAACTCTCTTGAGAATGTGTATGTGTCAGACTCCTGTCCAGGCACTTGGTCACACCGTGAGCGAGACAGAAGAGATAGCTGCTCTCAGGGCCTCTGTGTTAAGGGAGGGACCCATGTAAAGGGGAGCACGGTAACATTAGACAGCAAGAGGTGCTAGGAAGAAGAGGACAGAGCATGGTGTGACAGTGTGCGACTCGGAGAGCTGCGTTAAAGGGAGCCAGGGAAGACCTCTCTGAGAAAAGCCAATCAACTGATCTGAAGTGATTCATCTTTTTTACTTAAAATATTTATTACATGCCACCTCAGAATGGTGGAGAAGGCAATGGCACCCGACTCCAGTACTCTTGCTTGGAAAATCTCACGGACGGAGGAGCCTGGTGGGCTGCAGTCCGTGGAGTCACTAAAAGTGGACACGACTGAGTGACTTCACTTTCACTTTTCACTTTCCTGCATTGGAGAAGGAAATGGCAACCCACTCCAGTGTTCTTGCCTGGAGAATCCCAGGGATGGGGGAGCCTGGTGGGCTGCCATCTATGGGGTCACACAGAGTCGGACATGACTGAAGCAACTTAGCAGCAAACCTCAGAATGATAAAGAGATATTTTTTTAATTTCTAAAGACGATTACAGCTAGCCATGAATTGGGCAGAGGCCCAGAGGGTCTTCTCGGGGAAGTGTAAGCAGCATCAAGCAGCTAACTGGTAGAGGATCCAAAGACAGGAGACTAATCCTGACTTATTCCTGGAAGGACTAACTCACACGCCTGTGCTAAGATACGTAATACTCCTAATCTCAGAGACAAATCCAAGATTTCCTAGAGGCAGTTTATTGTAAGTCTTTTACCTGCAAGATTAAAAAGAAAAGAAATAATGATTGCATAAGGCCCCAAAACAATATTTAGAAAGAATTTTTTTTTTTTTCTAGTTTATTTTAAAGAATTGGTGACTCCTCCAAGAACATGGCAAGTGTTACTCAAAGTCCAAAGAAAATGCTTCTTGCTGCCTGTGCCTGTCCATTAGGACAGACTTTGCTGCCTTCTTGGTACCATTGTACGAGACACCTTCAGGAGATTCTTTGAACCCAAACATGACTATAACCTTTGCTCTGAAGAAGGGATAAGAGAGCACATTTCAAATTCAGCTTAGTTCTTTGGCCTCAGGGTGAGAAGCCATGCTGTCATTTAACCTGCAGAAAGCCACAAAGTCTGCGGAGCTGGTAGGAGAGCAAAACTGGTAGCCTTCCTTCTTCCCATGTGGTCTTCACACTGTGGAACCACCAACCATTCTTCCAGTTCAGGATCCTTCAGGCATCCTAGGTTCAAGTCAGAAACCTAGAAGTCACCAGAGCCAATTTCTCCGTCTCCGTCACCGCTCATATCTGATCTGTTACTAGGTCTGGGGGTCTTCCTCTCTACATCTCTGAACTCTGTCCACCTTTCTCAGCTCCTCTAAGTTGACTCCAGGCATTTACTTGGACAGTACTATAGTAACTGCCTAACTCATCTCCCAACATATGTACTCTCCCTGTCCAATCTGCTCTCTCTTCTGCAGTCCAAATCATCTTTTAAAACAAAATCTAGTCAAGCTTCCCAACTACCCCTGCTCTTATTAAACCCCTTCAAATGCCTTCCATTACTTTTAAAATTACAACTATAATCAGATAGGTGAAACTATAGATGAAACAGGATTGACCAAGTACTGATGAAACCTAGGTAAGTACACTAAGTGTCTCTCGTCTGTGTATATTTGAAATTTTCCACAATAAAGTTAAAAAATAATTAACAACCTAAAAAAAAAAAAAAACACCTAAAGACAGACCATGGTTGACAAAGATTCCATGGTCTGGGCCCCCCCAGATCTCACTTCATCCTTGTGCTCTGCACCTCTGAAGCACTGGCTTAATTTTGTTCTTCTAACTGCTCTATGGGCCCTCTCACTACAGAGTGTTCTCACATGCTTTCCCCTCAATCTGGAATGCCCTCATCAACTCAAACTCAAAGATAAGGGTAACCTTCCTAAAAGTCATCCCTGCCCACCATTCCCATATCAAGGCCTTTCGTCAAATGGTGCCCGCTAACTGATGGTCTTTTCGTAGACAATGACACCAAGTCTGCGGTCAAACATTTCTGAATGTGACTAACTATATACTTCATTAGAGTGGAGTCCATATTTCTGCTTATCAAGTGGACACTAAGCATTCTGTACAGCATCTGGCAAGGAGCCAGCATTTTAAAAGCAGTTGTTGAATGATTACTATCTAAGACTACCAGGGGAATTGTTTTCAAATTCTTATAATAAAACACATGATAAATTTAAAAGAAAATAGTTTGTTATTTTAGTCTCAATTTCCTGCAAGTTGCTACAGAGAAATCATTCTTACTTATTCCCTTTTAGAGAGTCTTTCCTTTGAGATATTGGAGTACTCAACATTCCTGTGATGGAAGTATCATGATTACCAACCAAAAATAACAGCATAAATCCACACCTTGGTCCTGTCTCACTCTTCTTTAATGGTTGCTTCTCCTCTTCCCTCCCCCAAATCAACATCAAAGGACTGGAAGACACTTGGGGATAAATTTCCTGCCAGATCCCAGGAACTTCCTTTCAGTTCCTGCTCCAGATGGCAGGCAAGTGGATTTCTATCAGGGATGCCTCAGCAGAGGCCCCAGGACTTCGCTCCATTCTGCTTCCCTTGTGATCACCACGAGCATTCCTTCTGCAATGTATTCCATCCATCATCACAGGGCCATTCACTTTGTATCATGCGGTAAACTGACATTAAAACAGCTTATCTTTTTATTTTATCAAAACTTCTCGGTGACAGGCATAAAGCAGAAGCTGGAAATTAAATCTGATTTAAATGACATTGTTTATCATTCATGTAACTAGAAAGTGACATCTGGAACATTCATTCAGTATTTCTTAGAACGTTTTTAAGACCCTAAGAAACAAAAGGCCAGCAAGGAGACTAAATTTATCAAAATATCTTCTAAACAAAAAAGCACATGAAGCACTTGGCACGGGCTTCATGAATTATTCAGACATCATTAATCCAAGTTTATAACTGAGGAGCCAAGTAAAAAATTAACTTTTATTCTATGCCCTGCTAAGTAAATCAACAGTAGAGTTAAAACAAAACAAAACAAAAACAGTGAACACCCTCAAGCACTTGTTCATATGAAAATAATCTGTGTTAACTACAGATCACTCTTGTCAGGTAAAGCCAAACAGAGAGGAACCCCCCACCCCACCAGGAAATACTCTAATGCTGTATAAATATGTACCCGTGAGTCAAGAAAGCCCCATGATATGTTGTTCCAACTGATAACTGGCATAATTACTGGCAAGTAAGCCTGAATTAAGAAGGTTCTTCTTAAGAAAAAAAAAAAGGTCCTACTATACTTTTAAATCATATTTTTAAACATAAAATTGGCCACTAACACTAGAGCAGGAAAGTAAACAAATTTTAAAATTCCTTTTAAGGAATTTCTTTGCAGTAACTATTCTTCATAATTACTAAAATCATAAGAATATCTACTCAAAAGCTGAATAAGGCTCTGAAATTCCCAAGTTCAACTAAAGAAAAGATTTAACAGGAATTATTTTTCAATCTAGGAAGGCAAGTTCTTAAGACTACTTTATCATTTGCTAATTATACAACCAGGGCTAGAGGGGAGACTTTCTGAAAACTAGATCATTCTCTACCTGCAGGAAAGGCTGCAATTCAATTTTAGACAGCTGGAGCCCATCTTTAAGGAAAGACTTGATAGCCTATTACAGTGTTTATTTGCCAACTGTCACTGGTGTCAGATGTTTGCCCTTGTATTTAACTAATTCCCCTGCTACCATTAGCCCCATTCTGGTGTTTATTGAATGCTGAGCAACCTGCCTACATACACCAGACCACTTATTAAGTAATCCCTCTTCTGTGGCTCTTTACCTGGTAGTTACTAGAAGACTTAAGGTGGTACCCTGTACTGTCAATTAATCATATGCACGGTGACACTGACCAAATGTTTAAATAAGTCATTCGGTGTGTCTTACACTAGCCTCAAGTATCAGAGCCCTTGAGAAGGCTTTCATGTCTATCATTCCACACAGCTAACTTTCCTTTGGTAGAGACCTTGGTGTCAAATTCATTGCATAATTTGCCTGCCAATATCTTAAAATGTGTATAGACTTTTTTTTTTAATCAGTCATCTACTTCTTTATCTGTCAGCATATGGCCTATAAGTGGAATTAGGTGACACCTTCCAGTTCTTCTGTACTCCCAGGGAAAAGCTTTGCTTATACATGTGGGTTTTCTGGTAAAGTCTGAGCTTTAACCCCAGCCATCTTCAGAATTATTAGTCCAAAATGCAGTGCCAATTCTGTAGAATAGGTTGTGATCTTCCTGTGCACAACCAAGACAATTATCATTACCAGAAAGTTCCATCATCAATCCAGGATGCAAAAGGAACACGCTAAGGACACTAGAACTCAACCTACAAGAGTGTAAGAGCTGGGACAGGCAGGGAAGCAACTGCGACAGTGAGCTGACTGGTCTGACCACTCCAGCAGGGCTAGGCAGCTCCTTCTGAGCACGGTCATTGCCTACCTGTAAGAGGTGACACCACCAGGACGAGCGCCACAAATCCCGACTCAGCCACGCAGGAAAGCTCTCTCCACGTGAGAGAGAGAGAAGGGGTCATCACCCATGAATCGTCTTTTCAAACTGACCCATGAAATAAGACCAGCAAACTGAGTCACTCTGCTGTACGGCAGAAACCCAACACTGTAAAGCAACTGTACTCCAACAAAATCAAAATCAAAATCACAATTCTACAGCACCGTTTGTGAACATGAAAAAAAAACATGAGGATGTATGTACGGCATGCTGAGGATCAAAGAAAGAACTGCAAAAGTGTGGATGATGCGGAATTGGTTTCCATTGTATTTTATTGCTTCTCCTAAAGTTAACTGTTTGAAGGCTTTTGCATTGATTATACACTTTAATAATGGAGATAAATTAGGGCTTCATTCAAAAGAGTAAATATTAAGTAACATAATTTCAAATGTATTAAAAAAAATTCATGGATTAGGCAAAATCCTTAAACAGTTCCAGGAATGGATGACTTGACAAAAATGTGAGTTAAGAATTTGCCTGCATTTCTTCCTTATTTAGCAATCATTTGAGGGAGTTTCCTGGTGTTCTACTGGTTAGTATTCAGGCCTTTCACTGCTGTGACTCAGGTTCAATTCCTGGTCAGGAACTGATATTCTACAAGCTGCACAGTTCAGCCAAAAAAAAGAAAGAAATTATTTCACCTTTTACAGATTTGCATTTTATATCAAAGTTAAAAAACACATTTTATATAATTGATGGTTGCTGATTTCATTAGTGTTATTAGCATATAAAATGCTTGATGTAATCAACTGGTTTTACCCTTTCAATTTCCTGTTAATAAAATTTTCTAATACCTTTAAACATTACTTAAAAAAAAAAAAAAAAAACCTGCAAGGTATAATATGACCATTAAAACAAGGATAATCCTAAGGTAAAACCTGTCGTGAAACCTAAGCATTCCAGCACATATAAAACATCACACCCTAATCAGACAGTACATTTAAAGATGTTCCTTGACATGGAGGATGCTGCTGCTGCTGCTGCTAAGTCGCTTCAGTCGTGTCCAACTCTGTGCGACCTCACAGATGGCAGCCCACCAGGCTCCCCTGTCCCTGGGATTCTCCAGGCAAGAACACTGGAGTGGGTTGCCATTTCCTTCTCCAATGAGTGAAAGTGAAAAGTGAAAGTGAAGTCGCTCAGTCGTATGGGACTCTTCGTGACGCCATGGACTGCAGGCTACCAGGCTCCTCCATCCATGGGATTCTCCAGGCAAGAGTACTGGAGTGGGTTGCTATTTCCTTCTCTACATGGAGGATAAGATGTTATAAATTTAAATAAACTTAAAAGAAACTTAAGTATATCTCATTCATTGAGAATCCTGAACAAAAATGGAAGCTCTGTAATGATTAACCCTAGAATTCACTTGATAAAACCAAATGTGAAATTTGTAAGTAGCCTAATTTGCTCCTGTATTACATTAGCCCATCTGTCCCTTTGCAGCTTCTTTGCCATTTCACAACTATACCTGATGTGGTGTGTTACCCTTAAATACACAACCCTCAATCTCTTGATATGTTTTGCTGAGAATACAGAACATCCATGTGTTTCCATCCCTACGTTCGCCTACCTACCAGCATCCATGCCCATGCGCCTTGCCTCTCCTCCTGGTCTAGAGGCAATGTCTGCACTCCAGCCCCTTCATCTGTGCATGAGATCTTCTCTGTGCCCTACTTAAGAACACTGCTCTGACAATTCTCCCCATTCTCTTCTACGTCATATTTTACTTCTCTCCCAGATCAGATCATTTCCATCAGCATAAAACATGCTTTAATTTCTCCCTTAAGAAAAAACAAAACAAAACCTTCCCTTGACTCTACATCCCCCATCTATCTACTAGTCCTCTTTAGAGCAAAATTATTCAACAAAATTGTCTATAATAACTGGTATTTTTTTTACCCACTCTCCCCTTGAACCCACCATAAACAGAACTTCATTCCCTTATCAAGGCCCCCAATTAACATCAACTGTCAGTCTTCATCCCACATGCCTCATCAGTAGCCCTGTCACGGTAACACTGGCTCTGCACTGAATCACTCTTTCCTGGCTTTTGGAACACATTCTCTTCTGATGTTCTTGCTCCCTTGCTTGCTACTCTTTCCGTAACTCCTCGCCTCTAGATCATGCAGTGCTGCTGGACTCGGTCCTCAAGTTGTCTTCTCTTTTATACCTACACTCACTCTCTTTGTGATCTTGTCCAGCATTGTGATTTAAAACACAACAGATAGGCTGACAACTTCTAAATTTCTATCTCCGACCCATACTTCTCCCCTGAACACCAATTTCTATGTTGATCTGATCTTCTCCCCATCCCAAACCTGCTCCTTCAGTAATATTCTCCATCTCAAGAAAGGTACCTCCACCCTTCCAGTTACTCTGGTCAAAAACCTCAAGAGCCATCCTTGACCCAACTCAGATCTCACACTCAACCCATTAACAAAATCTCATTTTCAAATATAATCCAATTGTGACCTCATAGCACCTCCATTGCCCACATCCCGATCTAAGCAATCCTGAGCTCTTACTTTGATTAAAGCAACAGCTCCGAACTGGTCTCCCTGGTCCTATCACTGCTGTTTTGCCCACATAAAGCTATTCCCAACACAGAAACAAGGGGTGCCCCCTTTAAACTCAGACCACAGCCTTCCTCTGCTCAAAACCCTCCAATAATTTCCCACTTGACTCCAGATCCAAGTCCTCATATTTCATGGCCTAAGTCCTTACAAAGACTTGGTTAAATGATATTGTATCTTGTAAAGCTCCTAACACAACACTCGGCTAAAAAAGCCCCCGACTAATAACAATGCCCTTCCTAAAGCCACCGGAGCTTCACACCAGGCTACATTTAGGATCACTGACAGCAACAGTTCTCAAAGACTCCTGAACGGCCACAGGCCTCTGAGGAGCCATTACTATTTTCATATCAACGCTAGGATGTTATCTGCCTTTCCACTCTTATTCTCTCATGTGTACACAGTGGAGTTTTCCAGAGGCTACATGACTGGCAAAGATGCCATCACTCTGATAACTAATGGAAAGTGTGCTTGTACAGTCTTGTGTTATCTGGAATTTTCTAAGATAACAGGTTAAGGGTAGAAATACTGTTTTCAGAGATTAGCTCAGTTTAATCTCAGTTTTCCACTCTTATCAGCTATCATCACTTACACATACTATAATTCCTATAAAGTGAATATTATCTAACACATCATTAATTTCAAATTCAGAAGCTTTGCTTATACCTACACAAAAACACAAGTACATTTTGTTTTATTTTGCAATGCTTTTAAAACTTTTATAAATTTTAAAATTTTATCTAAAACTGCTAACACTTTATGCCTGCAACATTTTATTCCAAAACAGAGAAAATGTATCTATAATAACTTTTCTAGATTTAAGAATGAATTGTTTTCTTAAAAAAGGAAGGTTAGAAGACTCAATTTCTCAAACCACAGCTGTACCATTCATGTCTAAAGATGCTGAAAAAGATGAAACTGACCATATCAGGGAGTTGTCTGATTCATGAAAGAGAAATCTATGCCGAGAAAACTGGATGAAACTGAAATAAGAAACAAAAATATGATGGCTTGATAGATATTAATTACTTATCTTATTGTGTCTTATACAACAAGACATTTTCCAGTATTACTACTGAGGTAACATTCTGGGACTAATCATTCAAAGTTTTTTTTTTTTTTAAATAGTATTTTACACACCATGATCAAGCGGGATTTATTCCAAGGATGCAAGGATAGCACAACATCTGCATATCAGTCAATGTGATATACCACATTAACAAAATGAAGGGTGAACATCTATATGATCATCTCAATAGATGAAGAAAACACACTTGACAAAATTCAACATCTATTTATGATAAAAACTCTCAACACAGTGGGTATAGAGGGAATGTACCTCAACATAATAAAGGCATATATGACAAACCCACGGCCAACATCATACTGAATGCCAAAAAATTGAAAGCTTATCTTCTAAGAACAGAAACAAGAGAAGAATGCCTACTCTCACCACTTGTATTCAAGATACTACTGGAAGTCTTTTAGGCAATTAAGCAAGAAAAAGAAATAAAAGGTATCCATGTCAGAAAGAAGTAAAACTGTGACTATTTGCATTCTAAACACTATAAACACTCTATAAAAGTTCTATAAAGTTATAGAACTCTAAAAACACCACTGAAGTTAAACAAATTCAGTAAAATTGTAAACTACAAAATCAATATATAAAAATCAGTTGCATTTCTATACAACTGTGTAACAATCAGAAACACCATTTACAATTGCATGAAAAAGAACACCTAGGAATAAATTTAACTAAGGAGGTGAAAGATCTGGACAAGGAAAACTGTAAGAAACTGAAGAAGACCCGAATAAATGGACAGTTATCCCATGTTCATGGATTAGAAGAACATTGCTAAAATGTCCATTCTACCCAAGCAATCTACAGATTCAATGCAATGTCTATTAAAATTCTAATGGCATTTTCCACAGAAATAGAAAACAACAATCCTAAAATGTACATGATACCACAGAAGACTCCAAATAGCCAAAGCAATCTTGAGAAAGAAGAACAAAACTGAAGGCCTCAAGCTTCCATTTTCAAACTATATTACAAAGCTACAGTGATCAAGAGTATGGTACAGGCATCAAAAGAGACATAGATCAACAGGAAAGAAAGAAAGTCCAAAAATAAATCCATGCATTTATGGCCAATTAATTTATGACAAAGGAGCCAAGACCATAAAATGGGGAAAGGACAATCTCTTCAATAAATGGTACTGGGGAAACTGGACAGCCACGTGCAAAAGAATAAAAGTGAGACACCATCTTATCCTATACATGAAAATCAACTCAAAACAGATTAAAAATCTGAAACCATAAAACTCCTCGAAGAAAACATAGAAGATAGCTCCTTGGCATCGATCTTAGTGATGAGTTTTAAAATCTGATATCAAAAGCAAAGGCAACAAATGCAAAAATAAACAAATGGAACTATATCAAACTAAAAAGCTTCTGCTCAGCAAAGAAAATCAATAAAATGAAAAGGCAGTCTACTCAATGGGAGAAAATATTTGAAATCATGTATCTGATAGTGGTGATATCCAAAATACATAAAGAACTCATACAACTCAACACTAATAAAAAATCTGATTTTTAAAAACAAGCAAAAGAAACATTTTTTTTCAAGATGACATCCAAATGGCCAGCAGGTACAGGAAAAGGTGCTAATCATCAATAAATGTCACTAATCAGGAAAATGCAAATCAAAACCATGAGATATCAGTTCAGATCTGTTAGAATGGCTGTCATTAAACAGACAAGACATAACAAATATTGGATGTGGAGAAAAGGGAAATCTGTGCACTGTTTGTGGGAATACAAATGGTTTAGCCACTAAGGGAAACAGTATGTAAGGTTCCTCACAAAATTAAAGATAAAACGACCATATGATCCACCAATTGCACTTCTGGGTATTTATCCCAAGTAACCAAAATCACTATCTTGAAGAGATACCTGCACACCTGTGTTCAATGGAGCATTGTTTACAATGGCCAAGACACAGAAACAACCAAAGAGTCCATGAGTGGATGAACAGGGAAAAAGGTGACACACACACACTCAGGAATGCCGTTCAGCCATACACAGGAAACCCTGCTCTTTGTGAAGTAAGTCTGAGACAAATACTGTATGATCCCACTTATATGTGAAATCTAAAAAAACTGAGCTCGTTAAAAACAGAACAGATTGGTGGCTGACAGAGGTGGGGGTGGAGTGTGACTATGGCCAAAAGGCACCAATTTTCAGTTTTTTGTTTCAGGGGGGTTTTTTTGGCCACGCCACATGGCTCATGGGATCTCAGTTCCCCAACCTGTAACTGAACCTGGGCAATGGCAATGAAAGCCTGGAATTCTAACCATGAGACTATCAGAGAACTCCATAAACTTTCCGTTTTAAGACAAATTCTAGGGATGTCATGTACAGGATGGTAACTATAGTTAACAATATTGTATTATATATTGGAAAGTTTCTGAGAGAGTATATCTTAAAAGTTCTCATTACAAAAAAAAACAAGTATGACTATGTTACAGTGGAGAAACCAGAAAGACCTCACCCTTATCAGGTCATCAATAACATCAATACTGATGTCCACCAGTACTAAGACACATGGACATCAAGGACCCTTTGATATGCTGCAATGACCAGGGCACATCACTTCTGTGATATTACTGCCAAAAATGCATGACCTCAATCTAATCAGGAGAAACCACCATCAGACCCAAGTGAAGGAACATTCTGCAAAATAACTCACTACATACTCTATGTGAGACTCAATTTTCTTCAGATACTTCAAAACAAAATACTGAAAGAGTCTGAACACAGAAGCAGTAATGAAAACCCAGCTATCTTCAATTTATCCAGACATTAAAGGGATTTGTAAAATATCACCACTCTTTTCACTAAATCTCATATTTGCTTCTCATTAGTGAGCACTGGGGGAAGAGGTGGTAAATGGAGGGTGGTCGTCCTTTAAGATGGTTAGTTGCCATATTCTAAAAAAGATGTGTATTCAAGAGAATGGAGAAAGATAGCCCAATCATTACTGTGGTTGCCAATACTATCTTCTTTTATGATCTAAAGTGTCATTTACAACAACAGTGCAACATTTAAATAACTTTTCCATCCCCTCAATGGGTACACAGACATTAAAATGTATACACAGAGTTCAGATTATTAAAAATGTTTATTAGACAGGAAAAAACAGATTATAAAATTATATTTAAATAAGTTATAATGTTGTAAAAACTAAAAGCCATAATGATTAACAGAAAATAACTTCATCCTTATGTTTTAGAGGAAATTATTTGGCGGTTGAATGGTATTTATCCTCACAACTGTAGGCCTACTATGTGAAGAGCAACATGCAGGTACCATGGAAGATAAACTCTGAGAAACATATTCAACTCTAATTATAATCTAGAGGGTTCAAAACAGGAGATGTTTTTCCCACATTTGCTATGGTGAATGCGAAATATCTTTATAATGGAAGAAACCTAATAAAACTGCCTTCAAAAATATTTGGTTTTGGTATTCAGAATTTGCCCCAAATATCTATGTTTCTGATAAATTCAGCTTCTTCCCACAACACACACGTGCTAGCTCCAGGATGCGTGATCAGCTACAGCTAAGGGTGACAATGAACAACAGATGCTGCTGAATTTGGTACAGATTATGCTCCTATAACTGCATTACAACCTCTCATTCCACCTGCTTTGTTTTGATTTGAATGCTGGTGTGAGGAGTCAGTTTTAGAAACATTTTTATTCGGATTTCTCCATTCCATCCATTTAACTCTTTTTGTGGATCTGTCAGGAGAAATCTGTATTATTTCTACCTTTGTACATTATTTTACCAGAAATAACAAAATAGACAGATATGAACACCCTTCTGGTTTCAGGCCCCTTATCTCCCTGAAGTGACTGGATAGACCATGTCTTAGGCTACCTCTATGTCCACAAATTTAAGATTCTACTTGGCTGGTGCAAAAGTTCACTGCAATTTTGCATTGCTGAACTTGGCCATTTGATATCATAATACATTCTTAAATAAATGTGTTTATGCTATACATCACTTTAATGCACCTTTCTCATTTTTATTTTTTGCTAATGACATTACTTGCTATTTTATATTTATTTTAGACTATAGAAATGATGTTAGTCAAAAAGCAAATTTGAGTGATTTTTTTATTCAAATTCAAGATGGGTCGTAAAGCAATGGAAACAACTCGCAACATCAACCCACGCATTTTGTCTAGGAACTGCTAATGAATGTACAGTGCAGTGGTGGTTGGTCCAAGAAGTTTTGCAAAGGAGATGAAACTCTGAAGATGAGGAGCACAGTGGCCTGCCATCAGAGGCTGACAGCCACCAACTGAGACCATCATCGAAGCTGACCCTCTTATAACTACCTGAGAAGTTGCCAAAGAACTCAACGTCAACCATTCTACGGTCCATTCAGCATTTAAAGCAAATCAGAAAGGTGAAAAAGTCTGATTAAGTGAGTGCCTCATGACCTGATCGAAAATTTTAAAAATGGTCATTTTGAAGTGTTGTCATCTCTTATTTGATGCAACAAGGAACCATTTCTTCACTGGATTGTGACATGCAATGAAAAGTGGATTTTATAAGACAACCAGCAATGAATGGTTCAGTGGCTAGTTGGACTGAGAAGAAGCTCCAAACCACCTCCCAAAACCAAACTTGCACCAAAAAACGGTCACGGTCACTGTTTGGTGGTCTGCTGTCCATCTGACCCACTACTGAACCCTGGCAACACCATTACATCTGAGAATTATGCTTAGCAAATGAATGAGATGCAACACCTTCAGCCGGCACCGGTCAACACAATGGGTCCAATCCTTCTCCACAACACCCCACCACATGTCATACAACCAATTCTTCAAAATTGAACTAACTGGACTACAAAGTTTTGCCTCATCCGCCATACTCACCTGACCTCTCACCAACCAATTTCCTCTTCAAGCATCTCAACTTTTTGCAGGCAAAACACTCCCACAACCAACAGGAGGCAGCAAATGCTTTTCAAGAGTCTGTCAAATCTCGAGGCATGGATTTTTATGCTACAGGAATAAACAAACTTATTTCTTGTTGTCAAAATGTATTGACTGTTAACAGTTCCTATTTTAATTTAAAAAGATGTATTTAAGCCTAGTTATAATGATGATGCTGTGAAAGGGCTGCACTCAATATGCCAGCAAATTTGGAAAACTCAGCAGTGGCCACAGGACTGGAAAAGGTCAGTTTTCATTCCAATCCCAAAGAAAGGCAATGCCAAAGGATGCTCAAACTACCGCACAATTGCACTCATCTCACACTCTAGTAAAGTAATACTCAAAATTCTCCAAACCAGGCTTCAGCAATACATGAACCGTGATGTGCAAGCTGGTTTTAGAAAAGGCAGAGGAACCAGAGATCAAATTGCCAACATCCGCTGGATCATGGAAAAATCAAGAGAGTTCCAGAAAAACATCTATTTCTGCTTTATTGACTATGCCAAAACCTTTGACTGTGTGGATCACAATAAACTGTGGAAAATTCTGAAAGAGATGGGAATACCAGACCACCTAACCTGCCTCTTGAGAAACCTGTATCCAGGTCAGGAAGCAATAGTTAGAACTGGACATGGAACAACAGACTGGTTCCAAATAGGAAAAGGAGTACGTCAAGGCTGTTTATTGTCACCCTGCTTATTTAACTTCTATGCAGAGTACATCATGAGAAAAGCTGGGCTGGAAGAAGCACAAGCTAGAATCAAGATTGCTGGGAGAAATATCAATAACCTCAGATATGCAGATGACACCACTCTTATGACAGAAAGTGAAGAGGAACTAAAAAGCCTCTTGATGAAAGTGAAAGAGGAGAGTGAAACGTTGGCTGAAAGCCCAACATTCAGAAAACGAAGATCATGGCATCTGGTCCCATCACTTCATGGGAAATAGATGGGGAAACAGTGGAAACAGTGTCAGACTTTATTTTGGGGGGCTCCAAAATCACTGCAGATGGTGATTGTAGCCATGAAATTAAAAGATGCTTACTCCTTGGAAGGAAAGTTATGACCAACCTAGATACCATATTCAAAAGCAGAGACATTACTTTGCCGACTAAGGTCCGTCTAGTCAAGGCTATGGTTTTTCCAGTGGTCATGTGTGGATGTGAGAGTTGGACTGTGAAGAAGGCTGAGTGCCAAAGAATTGATGCTTTTGAACTGTGGTGTTGGAGAAGACTCTTGAGAGTCCCTTGGACTGCAAGGAGATCCAGCCAGTCCATCCTAAAGGAGATCAGTCCTGGGTGTTCATTGGAAGGACTGATGCTGACGCTGAAACTCNAAGAATTGATGCTTTTGAACTGTGGTGTTGGAGAAGACTCTTGAGAGTCCCTTGGACTGCAAGGAGATCCAGCCAGTCCATCCTAAAGGAGATCAGTCCTGGGTGTTCATTGGAAGGACTGATGCTGACGCTGAAACTCCGATACTTGTCCACCTCATGCAGAGTTGACTCATTGGAAAAAACTCTGATGCTGGGAGGGATTGGGGGCAGGAGGAGAAGGGGACGACAGAAGATGAGATGGCTGGATGGCATCATTGACTCGATGGATGTGAGTCTGAGTGAACTCTGGGAGTTGGTGATGGACAGGGAGGCCTGGTGTGCTGCGACTCATGGAGTGGCAGAGTTGGACACGACTGAGCGACTGAACTGAACTGATAATGATTTTTAAATTCACAATCTGAAATCACTATTACTTTTTCACCTAACTAATACAACCTTAGGTCCTACCTCTTTCCATATAAAACCCCTTCAAAGTAAAGCCTCACAGCTCCATTTATGGATTAAGTACTTTCTTTCCCAGCTCCTGTATTTTTGGATCACATTACACACTGAAGTCTATCCTACACAGTTGTGTTAGGCTGTTACAATCAGAGTCTCCTGCACAATTTGTATTAAAGTAGTGACAGCAAACTTCTACTCACCCTTCAATACTCAGATTTACTTCTTTCCCATTATTTCCAACTTCCCAATTCAGCAACAGTCACTCCTCTGTCCCCAAAGCATTCTGGACAAGGCTCTTTTCCAACACAGCTATATGCTGATCACGGTGATTCCTTCAGTGGTTCTGGCCTTAGTAACAATGGCTAACAATTCCTGAATGCTCAAAATGGACCTGGGGCACTTTATCTTTCTTCACTTGGGTTTCACAACAACTACAGTAATTCAGTTCAGTTCAGTTCAGTCGCTCAGTCGTGTCCGACTCTTTGTGACCCCATGAACTAACTGCAGCACACCAGGCCTCCCTGTCCATCACCAACTCCCAGAGTTCACTCAAACTCACGCCCATCAAGTTGGTGATCCCATCCAGCCATCTCATCCTCTGCCGTCCCCTTCTCCTCCTGCCCCCAATCCCTCCCAGCATCAGAGTCTTTTCCAATGAGTCAACTCTTCGCATGAGGTGGACAAAGTACTGGAGTTTCAGCTTTGGCATCATTCTTTCCAAAGAAATCCCAGGGCTGATCTCCTTTAGGATGGACTGGCTGGATCTCCTTGCAGTCCAAGGGACTCTCAAGAGTCTTCTCCAACACCACAGTTCAAAAGCATCAATTCTGCAGCACTCAGCTTTCTTCACAGTCCAACTCTTGCATCCATACATGACCACTGGAAAAACCATAGCCTTGACTAGACTACAGTAATTAGGCACTATTTATTACCATTTTACAGATGATAAAATTCTTAAGTCAGGTTCCCACTCTTCCTATCCTATACAATATACTCCCAAATCAGTCCCCAATCTTGGAACATCTACCCTGTTCCCTTTCCCCTCTCTAGCTGCTCTTTGAAAAGAGATAAGGAAATGTATAAAGCAAACACCATATATTTTATCCTCTTTTGAACCCACTAGCTTATAAATTACCAGAGCTCTACAAGTGTCTCTCCTGCTCATAGTTTATCCTCTGTGGTGCTCTATACACAGTTAGGCCGACCAACTGTTTGTAACGATACACACCATTCAACCCCCAACCTTAAAAACTACCATTTCAATCAAAACCAAACCACAGCAACTCTTCCAGACTTCTTCTTGCCTCTCGAATTCCTATCACCAGACCACTTTCAGTAAATACACTTCACTGCTCTTTCTCAGAAGGATGGCGTCATCTGGAACGAGTTTCCTCAAATTCCCACCAGAACAATTCAGGCTCTAGGTTTCGTCTTTTATCCATCCACAATCTCAGAAGAAAGTAAGTACATTTCTTTTCTTAAACCTGTCCTAATCAACCAAATCTACAAGTCCCCTCTCACTGTTGCACTGGAGCCGCTTTCTAGAGACGCTGTCCAGCCTATCTCGCATTCACTCTGTTCCAGGTCTGCCACTACTGCCTGCCGTTCCCCTCTGAAATGTCCTGCTGCCTCTCTGGCTGCAGTGCGGCCCGGGCTCGGGCCTGCCCTCAGCTTTTCTCTCTGCGCATCTTCTCTCAAGCTGGCTCTCCATTCTCCCCATCTCAGGCCCTAACACTCAGCTCTCTACCCACAGCCCTGACTTACTCATTCCACCTCTAATCCCATGGCATCAGTTCACCGCATTACTTCAGATCTGACATGACCAACACCAAAGTTCCATCTTCTCTCCAAAAACAACTTCTCTTCTAAATTTCCATTTTTCCTGTCACCCAGACCAAAATTTAAAAGTGACTTTTAACCAAAACACCCTTCATCTTTAACATACCATCATTAAATCTGTCCATTCCTTTGACTGCAACACCTCTTACTTCTTTCCTTCACTTCATTGCCTGCTGCCATGGCTCTCAATTCTAGGAGAGAGAAGCATTTTCTCAATCTCAAGACTTTCCACAACAACTCTTTGAAGGACACTTATGGTTCCCCAAAGTCCCCAAACCAAAGTCCTAATCCTCCTGAAGTCAAGGTTCCAGACCCTCAACCTTCCCCTTCCTCACCACTAGGCCCACCTGAGGTTCAGACACTCAGTCTCGGGCATGCAACAAGCTCATTCCAACCTCCAATCCCAATCACAGTGGACCCCCTTCTCCTAACATACCTTTCCCTGCCTTCCTATCTATCTAAATTCCATCCATTTCTTAAAGCCCAAGATTGACTCTTTCAGTATTTTGCCTCCAACCTGAGGTACTTGCAAAGCACAGCCGGGTTTTTTGTTTTTTTTTTGGCTGTACCCCCATGGCTTGTGGAATCTTAGTTCCCCAACCAGGGATTGAACCTGGGTCCCGGCTGTGAAAGTGCTGAGTCCTAACCACTGGACCACCAGGAAAAGTGAAAATGAAAGTTGCTCAGTCGTGTTCGACTCTGCGACCCCATGGACTATAGGTCCGTGGAATTCTCCAGGCCAGAATACTGGAGTGGGTAGCCTTTCCCTTCTCCAGGGGATCTTCCCAACCCAGGGATTGAACCCAGGTCTCCCACATTGCAGGCGGATTCTTTACCAGCTGAGCCACAAGGGAAACCCAAGAATACTGGAGTGGGTAGCCTATCCCTTCTCCAGGAGATCTTCCCTGACCGAGGAATCGAACCGAGGTCTCCTGCATTGCAACCGAATTGCATTCCGTTGCAGGCGGACTGCCAGGAAAGTCCCTACTTCTTTTTCTATTTGCTCTAAGTACTTTAAGTTCTGCCTTTTCGGTTTTTCTATCTGATTCCACCCAGAATACACAGCAGCCATTTGTTCAACTGTACCGACACGGCTAAAATAAATTTAATCAATCAGTTTAGAAAAGCATATTCCTGGAGACCAGGGAACACACTCACAGTTTTAAAAATCATCCCTGCACCTAGAATACTTTGTATAAAGATGCAATAAATTCTTGTTAACCAAGACAGAACCTGGAGACTACAATGTGCATTTTAAGAAGCATCCTAGTTTTCATAAGCTTTCATTTTTAAAATTCAGTTTTTATCTGTTCCTTGACACCCAAAAGGCTTAAAATATAAAAATTCACACATTCTCAAACATTCTTTAGGTTAATTCTAAAAAAAGAAGCTATAGGCATCAAGGGTAGGAGGGTATGATGAAGCTGGGAAGCATTTCATAAAAATATCAGTTCAGATCAGTGTTAGTTTCACTTGCTCTAATTTGACTAGATTATTTTTTGGCCACTTAAAATAAATTTTACAAACTTTAGCATGAAAAAAATTTTACCACACACACAAAAAAAAGGCGGGGATGTTAAAATCTGCTCCATAAATAAAATGAAAAAGCTCTCCTAGAAAAATAAATACAAATTCTGACTCAACACATAGACGTCTCTTCCAGGGCACTGGATTAGTAAGGTTAACTTAAAAAATGACCCAGGAGATGTATTTGACAGGGTTCTTGGGTTGCTAGAACAGAAACCAAGTCTGGGTATCTGTAGCCTACTGGAAGAAACATCAAAGGGTCAGAAAACTGGAGTGAAAGGGACTACAGGGCCAGGCCTGGAAGATGGGCCTATACCCTGGCACTCTAGGGCTGGCAGCAAGAGGCACGGCCTGGCCAACAACACAGACATGTGCTCAGCATACAGCTACTCCGCTCCTCACCTCCCTCAGTGGCTTCCTCAGAACCCAGTCCCAAGGGCTGAGCAGCCGACCTGCAGAGCCTGAGTCCTGCCCCCGCACGGGCCCATCAGAGAAGGAAGAGGGCACGCTGGCCCATTTGGTTTCTGAGCTGTTGAATGGCCTCCTCCTCCTCTCCAAGAGGGGCTTTCTCCAGAAAGGAGAGAATGCTCTGAGGAAGGAGGAGCTGGCCAGAGATCCTAAAAATAATAAACACCTATCCTTCTCTCCACAGACACCCACTTCCAAAATTATTCACAGAACGACATAATATTAATCCATACTCTGATTTTCTGCCTGAAAAATCAATCCTTCAGGATCCTCGGAACCCTGCACCACAGTCCCATTGGGTTCTTCTCCAGATGCTCTACTGTGAACACTGTTGCCTCAATGGTCCTTGGCCACCTCTGCTCAGTCTGACCCCAGCATACTCTCCCCAAGTCCCCTGCTCAAGTCCTCTGCCCCAAGTCCTTCCAAGCTTCACACCTTCTCAAGCCCAAGAATTCACCTCCCTTACTCTTTCTCCCACAGCACTGTATTTGTACTTAAAAAAAAGTTTTAGCATCAAAGCAGAGCAATTCACAGGGATTATTTTTTAAATAAATATATGTTGCCTCATTACTTTTCTTTTATGCACTTAAAATAACTTCCTCAATATGCAATAAAGTACTAATTGTTAACGGTACATAGTACTTATATCATGAAATAAAAAATAAAAGTCGGATCTTGAAGGATTTTTCTGGTTCCAGTGGCAGCCCCAAGTTCAAAACTGGTAGGGTTCTCTGTTGACTTTTTTTGTTTTCAAGTCCGTGGGAATGAGGAGGAAAAATATCCTTTTTCTTCCCTCAGACACTAGTTGGGTTGGTCTCCCCTCTTAATTTTCTTTTTCCCAGCACAGACTGGAGCGGGGGCAGAGCAGGGAGAGAGGAAGAGGATAAGAACTATCTTCATCCAGAGAAAGGCTTCTCTTTCCTGTTCTGCCGTATCAATGGTAGCTGCTCCACAGCGGATGATCTGAGGAAGAAGGCAAGGTGGTGGGCCACCTACAGTGCCGCCGTCACCGAGTACGCTGTGTGCCCTGTCCGGTGCCTCTCCTAACACTGAAACTGCCACAAACGATTAAACCATGGATCACTGAACTACACTATTTTAAGATCTACTTCAAATATCACACTGTACTGTAACTCCTGCCTTACTTATCTAACTCCATGCCAGACCTCACAGAGGCCTTATTCACTGAACACAGCACGGTGCCTAGCTGAATTAATAAGCAAACAACTGAGGTTCAGAAATTTCCCCAAACCACATTCTTACTACAATTTTCTCCAACCTCAAGTTGCAATGAAGTAGAAATTGCCTTTTTCTGGGTTATATATTTACATAGCTGACACTGAATACTGACTTGTGCCAGTCCCTAGATTAAGTGTTATATATAATAAATAATTTCACTTAACCTTCCCACAGTACAATGAAATAGAAGATGAGGTGTAAAGTAATTTGCTCAAGATCAGAGACTAGTGAGTGTAAGAGCCAGGGCTTCCTCTCTGACTGACTCCGGGACCCAAGCACTTTACTACCTCAGACATCAAACCTCAAACTCCACCCAAGGGGCCTGGGCAGTGCCTGTGTGTCTGAAGTCCATCAGATCATTCTGACAGAGACACATCATGTTTCCAAAGTAAAGAGGTAATAACATTTTCATCTCCACAAAGAAATAGGCACTCTCCCATTTTTCTTGAAACATGGAACCCTTTTTCTCTTCTTTTCATTTTTGAGAGGAATTTACAAGGGTACAAGAAACACTTCCTCCTAACTCTACCTTCAAAAGGGAGAACATGACTTGGGAGAATGGCACTGAAACATGTATAATATCATATATGAAACGAATCGCCAGTCCAGGTTCGATGCATGATATTGGATGCTTGCGGCTGGTGCACTGAGACGACCCAGAGGGATGGTACGGGGAGAGAGGAGGGACGGGGGTTCAGGATGGGGAAAACGTGTATACCTGTGGCGGATTCATGTTGATGTATGGCAAAACCAATACAATATTGTAAAGTAATTAACCTCCAATTACAATAAATACATTTATATATAAAAAAAAAAAGGGAAGAACATCTTAGCCACCACAATAAATGGGAGCTGACCCTGGGCGCTAGTATCACAGAGATAAAGACAAGATTCCTTATTTGAAAATTTTCAATATTAGTATGTTGGATACTAATATATTTTAAATTCTTAATCATCTTGCAGCCCCAACACAGCCGTGAGCCAACAGTCTGTGGTCCTCAAAATGTTTCAGGACAGACAGGCTTTCAAGGGCTACACATCCAGGCATGACCTTCCATGACCTACCTGGCCCAATGTCTCCCACCTGGAATATTTTCGTCAGCTACCCAAATCCAACCAAGACATTCAGGTGTGGTGTCATGCACCTCAAACAACTGTCCCTAATATTCTACCTCATTTTCAGTCTCCTTCAAATTCCTCTCCATTGCTTCTCTAATTTTACACTCTAATCTGCATCTTCCAACAGTTTAAAGCTTCTCAAGAGCTCAGATTCTGTATTCTACACTTCTCTTTTTTTTTTTTTAATTAGAGGATAATTACTTTACAGTATTGTGATGGTTTCTGCCATACATCAACATGAATCAGCCACAGGTATACATATGTCCCCTCCCTCTTAAACTTCCCTCCCACCTCCCTCCCCAACCCACCCCTCTAGGTTGTCACAGAGCTTTGGACTCCCCATCTCATACAGCAAATTCCCACTGGCTATCTACTTTGCATATGGTAATGTATATGTTTCAATGCTACTCTCTCAAATCATCCCACCTTCTCTCTCCCCTACTGTGTTATTTATTCTACACAGCTTAAACCCCTCAGTTTGAGGTATTCTTTACAGACACCACAATTACTTCTGTACTTAAAAAAAAAATCCTTTTTGAAAGAAAAAGTCACTCAAGAGTGCCTATCTGAAGAATGATACCAAATTAGTTTCTTATTAAACAGTTGTCAAACCAATGAAAATACCATAGAAATATAGTTATTACATATAGAGACTAACTCATTTTACCAATAAAATCTAAAGGTTTCATCTATTATTAAACGCAGTCTATCCAAACTACAAAATCTCCAGGGAAGAAATCACCATTGCAGTGATAAGTGTAAAAACCCTAAGTCAGGGCTCAGCACACTCAGTAAATGATGACTGAATATAAGTCTAGTAAATAAGTCATTTAGTAAACAAGCAAATAATCAAAAGTTCCAATTACTAAAAATATATTAGCTCATGGTATTCATTATAAAAAGTGTTTTACAAAAGCATATAACTTTTCTTATGGCATATTTTACTAGGATTCTTAAATATTCCAAGAAAGATCACCACTCTTCCTTTTTATAGAAGTAGCAGCACTGTATGCATGAGTTCCTATCCATTTCTGTTCATCATTGCTAAGCTGCTGTCATAAAGCAAATGAGAAGTGTTAAATAACAGACTTCCAGGCAGTTCTTTAAAAGGACTTTTTTCTTTCCTCTTTTACGAACAAAGAGATCAACTAACTATATACAAAGAAAGTCTACCTAAGGGATCATTTCTTTTTTATGTTTATAATACGCTTTTCTTCTCTTTATAACATTTTCTTCCACTTGCTTTAAATTTTTATTCTTTCTGTAATAAGCTTTACCCTGGAGTAGAAATTCACTCTTTATCTCCTTTTGGAAGTGCTCACAAAATACCACAACATAAGATAATGTTTTATGACACTTGAGTTACTAATTTCCCATTTTAAAGGAGGTTAAAAAACATCCCGCACTGCCTACAATTTGTTTTATTAAGTGCATTTGGACAAAGCACACAAAAAAATACGTTCTTACCGTGCCTCAGATACGTAACTAGATTCACAGAAACAGCCCGTTTTTGGTTAACTGCACTAAGCGAGCAGCAGCAGAACATAACTTGAACAGTAAGATGTCAAAAAGAAATTTTAAAAATCACTTCATGTTTGTTTTGCGAATACTTTTGGTGCTCACATTTGAATATGGGCGTTTCATTCTAGTAATTTGTTTCCATTTCAAATTAAATCAGGAGGTTACACAGGCAATGACCTTTTTCAGTCATACCTTCCCACACCCAGCTCTCCCTGTGAGGGAGTGTTAGAGAGACAGAAGTTAAAGGCCTTGTCTGTGAGAAGGGAAAAAAACAGTTTTCTTTCTTCTTGAGTAGGAAAAACCCAGCTTTTCCCTACTGTGTGCTTCTTCCCTGTGAGTCTCTACTGCTCACACAGAAGGCTTCTGATCAGTAATACTTGGCTCTGACGTCTAAGACTTCTGATCAGCAAATGTGTGTGGGGTTTTCCACACCAAGCCAAGTCTCTGCAATGCCAGCTGGGTGTCCCACAATTTAACTCAATTCTGCCACTATCCTCCCAGAGAAAGTGTCTACCTGGAGACCCCACAGGTTACGGTCTCAGTCCTGCGAGACTATCCCTGCCCCGCTTCAGACGGTGGTCCTCAGCACAGGTTATAACCTGTGCTTCTGACCAACCAGCTACAGATCAGAGGTGCCAATGACCCCTCTCCTTGGGTTCCTCCCAGACCTCAGGGAAACACTTCCTTACATTCACAGTTTATGAAAGGACACAGGTGAACAGCCTGGTGAAGAAAGGTCCTGTCTGGTCAGAAGGGTCCTGCATGCAGGAGGCTCTGCTCCCGTGGAGTCTGGGCGCATCACCCTCCCCGTGTGGATGTGTCTGCCCACTGGAAGTTCTCCCAGCCCCACAGAGGCTTCACTATACAGGCATGATCAAACATTTAACTCCATTTTCAGATTTGCTGAAATTTTCAAGCTTCAAATCATGGCTTGGTCTTTCTGGTGACCAGTTCTCATCCAAGAACCATTCAGGAGCCCACCCAGAGTTGCCTCGTTAGAAAAAGACACTCCTATCACACAGGTAATTACAAGTTTCAGGAGTTCTGTGTCAGGAACAGAAGTCAAGGACCAATATTAGAACAAGAGACACTCCTAGTGTTTTTGTCACTTTGGAA
Organism: Cephalophus harveyi; assembly: GCA_006410635.1. Classification (NCBI taxonomy): domain Eukaryota; kingdom Metazoa; phylum Chordata; class Mammalia; order Artiodactyla; family Bovidae; genus Cephalophus; species Cephalophus harveyi. The sequence goes on from SJYT01053183.1 coordinate 41,189, forward strand.
ATTAGAAGAGTTTAAGGAGCTCTATGCCAGGAACCAGGAACAGAGATCAATATATATATTTTCTATTATCTCACTGTCTGTCTCAGAAGGAGCTGAAAAGCCACAACTCCACTCAGAATTCTCCCTCCTCCCCACTCCGCAGCTGGGGACAAAGGCACACAGCTAAAGTGAACAGCTGCCTACCATACACCATCCTGAGAAGAAGACACTATGGCTTAAAAGGTCAACTCTGAGTAGTCTAAAGAATGAGATTTCAGAAATGAGAAAATACACTCTGACCCAGAGGACTGCTGAGCTGCTTTTCAGAAGCTTGAAGGCAAGTAGCTTCCATATGACAGCACTCTCCTGACACACACAGCCCACTGACAACACATCCCCCTCAAGAAAGAACTGATCTCTCTCTCTCTCTCTCTCTCACACACACACAACCACTCTAGAAGGATCCCTGGCATTTAAGGTAAACAAACCTCAATAAAACTAGGTAAGTATTCAAAAATCATAGGTATTCTAGAGGCCTGGGTTCAAATACATTTCTGGGAAAAACTGGCAAGCTTTTGCTCTATTAAACAAAGAATGTCGTCCAACCTTTTACTTGCAATGCACTGCAGTACTAACTTGTATAAGCTAACTACCTGACTTGTGTGTAACAGCCTACTACACACACACGTGCACACAGAAAACCTCTGAAAGAAGAATCAAGAGTGAGAAACAGGGCTAGAGAAGATGGGTGGGAAAGAGATTTCACTCCATACCCTTTGCAAGTTTTGAATTGTGTACTGTGTGCATAAACATTACCTATTCAAGGTAGTCTTTCTGAGTAAGTTACCCTAAAAAGAGTGTAAAGAAACTTTAGGGTCTCTACTTCACATCCTTTCAGACCTACCTCTTGAAAAGACTACAGTATTTTATCTCTACCTGTACAATATTTAAATACACTGGTATTTTTGTTCGTTTACTGGTATTTACATCAGACACTTCACAAAAGCAATGGCTTCCATTCTGTCTTGTTCATGAACAGTATCCAACCTGGAAGTAGGCACTCAATGAAAGTTTGTAGGACAAATGAATAAATGAATGAATAAATCTAAGAATGAACACTTGGATTTCCCTGGTGGTACAGTGGATGAGAATCCGCCTGCCAATGAAGGGGACACGGATTCAATCCCTGGTCTGGGAAGACTCCACATGCCATGGAGCAACTAAGCCCAAGAGGCCCAACTACTAAAGCCCGTGCGCTACTAAAGCCCGTGCACCTAGAGCCCACCTGCAACCAGAGAGGCCTCCGCATCGAGAGAAGCCACCGCGACGAGAGAAGCCCGCACTGTGCACCTAGAGAAAGCCCACCCGCAGCAATGAAGACCCAATGCAACTGAAGGTTAATTGACTGATTAAAAAAAGAATGAAGACCTTTTCCTATTCAAAAGGTCAGGAAGAAAAGGCTTCAAAAAGGCTGGGAAAAAGAATGAACACTCTTGAGGATCTATGTTACCTCAATGCAAAAATTCTCAAAATGGATTCAAGTTTTCATGAGTGTTGAAAGTATTTTACTCAGAACCTCAGGTGTATATATTTTATTACTAAATTTTAAGTTTGAACTTTATTTCCAAATTCAATTCCTTATTCTTCTTTTACCCATATATTATCTTTTTTTGTCCATGATGGTTTCTTTGTTCCGTTTCATGTTAACCACCATCAACCAAATCCTTTAGATTCAGCACCCATAAACTTTACACCTTGTTTCTATTACTCTGACCTACATAAAGAAAAAAGGGATGATGACAGGAAAATTTTATGAGCATCCCTATTAATCTTTATTTTCAAATTAACTACTTTAATATTAACAAAACTTCAGAATCCAAATTTGACATACATTTTTGACAATGAACCACTATCAACAAGTCATTAAAACAGTATCACTACTTGATTATAGTTTGTTGGTATGTTTATTTAATTGTTAATAAGACTTTCCAGGCTATCAGCAAAATGAAAATCCTTTTCCCTAGGCATCACTAGGGTTGGGGATCAGTACAGCATATCAAGTACCCAACACAAATCCTGTGAGATGGCACAGACTTTCAAGTTCAACATCTGAAAGAAATCCTAAATGTCCTATGATAGAACCATGCAAAGAGATTCTGAAAAGATTTACAACCAAATACACACACACCTTCTGTAAGCTGATACTCAAGATTATCAGACACCTTGTCACTGGTGGTGGTTGGTTTAGCCGCTAAGTTGTGCCCGACTCTTGCGACCCCATGGACTACAGCCCGCCAGGCTCCTCTGTCCGTGGGATTCTCCAGGCAAGAGTACTGGAGTGGTTTGCCATTTCCTTCTCCAGGGGATCTTCCTGACCCAGGAATCAAACCAGGTCTCCTGCATTGCAGGCAGATTCTTTACCGACTGAGCTACGAGGGAAGCCCACCTTGTCACTAAGAGTGGAAATAAAACAAGAGCTGGGAGACTTCTCTGAGACCTATCTATCAACACTTTAGATAGATACACTTTAGATAGATAGATAGACACCAGCATTTGGTATCTTTTGGTTATTTTCAGTTCCTCCACTAGACTGCAAGCTTCCTGAAAGTAGGGACTATATGTTCACTCATTCATTCATTCACTCACACAGTCAACAAATAATATTGAGCATCTACTACTATTTTAAGCACTGAGGACACAGGAGTGAATAAAAAAGATAAGAGAGACATACATCCCTATCCTCAGGGACTAGCCTGCATTCAGGTGAGAGGAAACAGACAATACACGGAATGAATACACAGTATGTCTCCGATGGTGATATGTGCTGCCAAGAAAAAAAGTGTTAACAGATGCACAAAGGACTGCTGTTATCTTATACAGGGTGATCATTAAAGACCTGTCTGATAAATTTAAGGAAGACCTCAGGTGAAGGAGGGAGCCATGCAGATACCATGGGGGAGAATCAGTACAGAAGCTAGAGGGCTGGAAGAGTGGCGTGAGAGAGAGGGAGGGTGATGAGATGAGGTCAGAGCTATGGCAGGGGACCAGATCACCAGAGCACAGGTTAAGACTTTGGATTTGCTGAGACAGACCACCACTGGAGCAGAGGAGTGACAGAATCTGACTTCTGTGTCAGAAGAATCACTCTACCACTGTAGCAGTGAAGACTAGAGGGGTAAGGGCACAAGCAGGGAGACCAGTCAGGAGGATAAAGTCATAATCCAGGCAAGAGGCAATACCGGGTTAGGCCAAAATAATGCAGTGAAGGGAATTCCCTGGCAGTCCTGTGGTTACGAAGCTGTGCTTCCACCGCAAGAGGCAGGGGTTCAATCCCTGGTTGGAGAACAAAGATCAAGCAAGCAGCGCAGCACAGAAAAAAAAAAAAGTGTGCTGAAGGAGTAAATAAACAAACGTGGTTCTTGAACAAGAGCCTTGCCTTTTGCTACTATTTCTACTATCGTTTCTACTAAAGTAGATACACAACACTTTATTTATTGAAAAATGAGACTCACCCAAAAGCAAAAGATTAGGGCAAGAAGTAGAAAAGAATAATGAAAATCGCAGTACAATTTCAGACTAGAATCCACAACTTGGGAAGCAGGTATAAGAGGAGGTAATGGGAGAAACATCTAACTGACTAACTTGTATTTACTAGGCAGGCACAAGGGAAAGAGTATGGGGATGCCCACACGAGTGCGCATGCATACACACACACACACACACACACACACACACACACTCGCTCGCGCTCTCTCTCTCTCTCTCTCACACACACACACACAAAGCCTCAGGAAAGATGTAGAAACACAAGGATCAGAAATGTCCAGTCAGCTGGATCCATGCACTCGTGGTGACTCTAGAGCAATGTGATGCTATACAATCCCCGAGATATGCTACAAAAGGACTCCCCAACCGGCCTGGGCTCCCCTGGAAGCTCTTCACCATGGTTCTCACCCCTGGGAGTGCCACCTGAGCCTTACTTCCCACTGTGGAGCCTGGGGGAAGGTCCTTTCACCTGCTCCCCTGGGGGCATTTTTACTGACAAACACTCTGGCTACCAGAGTCTCCACTCACTGAGGGTCTTCAATGTCAGTCATCCCCTCACCCAACCTAGTAAGCTCAAGGATCTGAGGAAATGAGAACCAGGAACCCCATGCCAAGAGAGGCAGGGCTCCTGATGGAAAAGCTCAACAAACAAAACTAAGACCTTTAAGGACAGTTTTGTTCTTTGTTTTTAAAAAGATATATAGATATATATATATATTTTTTTAATAAAAACAGTTTTAATGCACAAGGAAATCTGAGATGATCCAGTCAATACTTACCTTTCTGCCTCAGTAAAAAAGACCCCTGAGGAGCAACTTCAACTTTCCCAAGCACTGTGATGTCACGCCATGTATAGTCAGTATCACTAGCCTTTTGGGCTTCCCTGGTGGCTCAGAGGTTAAAGCGTCTGCCTCCAATGCGGGAGACCTGGGTTCGATCCCTGGGTCAGGAAGATCCCCTGGAGAAGGAAATGGCAATCCACTCCAGTATTCCTGCCTGGAGAATCCCATGGACGGAGAAGCCTAGTAGGTTACAGTCCATGGGGTCGCAAAGAGTCGGACACGACTGAGCGACTTCACCTCACCTCACCTCCAGGAGAGTACTTCACACTGCTAGATATTTCAACTGTCTAAAACGCCTGTGTCACACTCCCCTATCCCAGGCCAGGAAGGGCAGAGTACAAGCAAGCCCACCCCTAGTATCTCTCCCTTTCTGTAATCACAGAGGCTTCAAAGAAGAAAAGGAATGGGTGTAAAGAGATGTCACTGGAAGTGCTTTAGGAAGGCCCAAGGTGAATACCATGACAAAGATGAATGTCTTAATACCCAATTTAGTGAAATAAAATCTTACTCAAGAAATATGTTTCAGTCTTCTGTAATGTTTATGATAAAATATTAATTGGAAGATATGGCAGATTAAAAATATAAATGCAGAAACTTTCTGGCAGTCCAGTGGTTAGGATTCCATGCTCCCACTTCAGGGGGCACAGGTTCCATCCCAGGTCAAGGAACTCAGAATCCACCACGATGCACAGCTTAAATAAGTAAACAAATAAAGTATATTTATTTGCTAATCTTCGTCAGTCACGATGTAGTCAGTCCATGATCTTGACTGTGGGCCTACTGTTGAAACGCAAGTTGTCTTTCATATACTATTCCCACCATGTTTGACCTGTATTTTTCAGCTCTAGACTTTAAGAAGAAAAACAAAAACCTGAAAACATTCATGAAGTGATCTACATGCAGAGTCCGTCTAGACTTTTAAGACTTCTTTTCCATCTTTTTTAGTTTTCTAATCCATATTAATCGATCAGCAATTTTTTTTAGTAACCTGAAATTACTGAATCATTCCAAAGCATTTGAAATATTTTCACAAAACCATTCTTTTTGAACTCAAATTTCACCAATTGACGTCATATTTAATTACACTGCATAATTACAATTTTCAGTGTATTACAACAAATATATACAGATATAGAGATAAATACAATGCATATATTACAAAAAACATAAATACAGGGATCAATACAACTGGTTGGGAGGCCACGTGGTCTGGAACCTGTCAGGACCAGCAGCTCACAGAGCAGAAGCAAGTGCTCAGTGTATCAAGTGGTTAAAGAAGAGGTTGGGCAAGAGACTGTCCACTGTACATCAGGTGCACTGTAAGAATGTCTAATTATCACCCACGCCCCAACCTAAAGGTTTTAATTTATCGAAATGTCACCATAATTAGTAAAACATCTACAGAGGGGAATTTTCCTGCTACTGATGCTTGTTTATCAACAGGAAAAGCAGACAGAGATTTGAAGGAAAGAGCACTCATTTTCATCATGTTGTTGAGTCTGCCCCTCTAGGCTTTCTGCCTGCCTGTCTCCTTTGTAACTGTATCACAGAGCCTGACATTTAATGAGTGCTCAATAAAGCTGCTCAGTAAACTTGCTGAATATGTTCACACACCCCAACCTGGATCAGTATCTCAGCTGCTATCACTGCTGGCCTATAAATAAAATTTTCTGAGGCTGGAAAAATGGAATGCTAGAAGGTTTGACTCATGGTCTATTATCTGCTAATATTTTCCATCTTTTTCTTTACATTGTATGTATGTTTCTTGACACTGGTTAACTAAATTTATAAATCAGGGTCCTATTCATACTTACATTATTATTGTTTTAATGCTAATAGTGATAGTATTCTGTAAATTATTCTATCTTGATTAAAGCCATTAGTGCTCATTAAAAAATAAAATTGGGTTGAATGTCCTATTGAGTTTGAATTTCACATTCCCACAATGCGTGGCGGCTAATGCTTCCAGTTTCTGGCACTACTACTGAGAACATAAAAATTCTCCTGGAACTAACAAATTACTTCCCTTCCAACACAATTATATAATCTGAGAATTGAATGGCACCCTAGAGATTATTCCGTGGTCCAAAATCCCTCCCAATTAAGGGTTCCAATCAAAAACCACTCAACTTTTTGGGACAAGGAGGGATGTTTATCTTTAAATCCCATGTTACAGAATGCTGCACCGATATAGTAGGCTCTTAACACATATTAGTTCAAACAAATCTAAAATACACCCATTTCATTAATTTTATTCTTCCTAGGCTTTAGCTGTATTATCTATTGAATCTGTAATTAAAGATTTGCATGAATCTTCTGCTCATTAACCAATGTTCAAAAAGAAATTCAGTAGAGGAAACTTCGTGATCAGTCAAATGTTTTAACATCAATGCTGCTTGTACCGGTACATAATAAACCTTTAACAGAAAATAGAAAACCAAGTCTTCATTACTTTGCTTATGATCCATAAGGGTTTCCAATTTATCCAAAATATTCACATGTTCTCAATTCCTTATGATTTATTTAACATGTAAAGTTAAATATGATTTATTTAACATGTAAAGTCTTTCATCATTCATACAATTATATACCCTTCTCCTTATAATTGGGGTTCCCACAGATTTAACCATATTACTGCAGTAAGACATGTTATTATGCTAATTAGTTTTCCCTCCAATTAACAGCCTGTGATCCCATCTGATTTCCCACAATACGACATGATAATGCAGAGAACAAAGCCTCTGGGGCAGTAAACATCACCAGTCATTTTACTTTATGCTATTATGTATTCCAAAACAGTACACAATTTACAGCAAGGCACTGCCTAGCAGCTATTACAATGCATTGGTTTTGAGTACTTTCACAATATATTCTTGGACATAAAAGTATACATTTCCAAATCTAGTTTCCTACTGTTTCGCTGAAAGGGAACACACAAAATCTCTCAACAGAACAATTATGGTGCTTTTATTAACTTTTTTTTTTCCCAGGCAATAAATTTCCACTTCCTCCTAAATATCTTTGGACAGCAACTTCTGGCAACCCATCTGTCTTTCATCACAGCTTCTTTTCATAACTAACGGGTCAAGTTCTTTTCTCTCCATTTCAACACGATGTACTGTACTTGCAGCCCTGCCACGATAGCCCACTGCTGCATGCTGGAATACAGCATATTGAATTTCACTGTCCTTCATTGTTTCCAGTTTAACTGCCATTTTACCACCATACACACGAGAGGAACGCGTTCCCACAGGCATCTTATGAATTTCCAAAGCAGCTATTCTTTGAGGATTTACAAAAAAAAAATTTGCCTTTGAATTCCCTTTATCACCAGAGAAAGGGCTTTGAGGAGTTTAGAGATTTTTTTTAAAGTACCCTATGCAAAAAGAAACTGATTCTAAGCATTTCTATTTTGCAAGCAAATTTAATCCTAAAGATCTTCCTAGGGCAATGGAGGAATGTCCGGGCAAAGAATCTTAAAAGACCGATTTTGGCTTTCCCAATTAAAATGAAAAAATTTTCAACCCACAAAGATTATCTTATCAAATTGTCTTTTCTTCTCAGGCTTATACCATATGGACTACCCGGCGCAGTGGCAAATAAACAACTGGCTTTGGCTTTTGCACAACGCCCTAAATCTTCCTAAGACTCCCCCCACCGCCTCGGGCTCCCAGACGTACATAATCCCTCGGCAAACCCCGAACCTGCCAATGAAGTGGATGCTTTCTCCGCCACAAAGGGCCGGCCCCGCGCCGCGTGCACGGCGGCTCCTGCACACACACATGTGCCGGGCTGGCCTGACACAAGCGCGGGGCTGCCTTCCCCGGACCCCAAGCCGCAGGCCCGGCCCCAACGCCGCGCGCTCTCCCCGGCCACCGCTTTCTGCCCGCCGCCCCTCTCTCCTCAGTGACAGGAGGCCCGCTCGCGAGTGCCCGGGCCGCGAGCTGCCGTCCCCGTCGGCCTGAACCTCAGACCCACTTCCCCTCCGCCCACCGTCCTCGTCCCTTTCTCCCTCGCCCTCGCCTCAGGAAATCCCGTCGGAACTTCACTCGGGCCGAACCGAGCGGCCGGGCCCGGGCCGCGCCCCCCAGCCCGCGCCTCAGTCCGAGGTGACCACCGACCCCGGAGACCCCAGGCCGGCCCCGCGCCTCACCTCCTCCTCACTCTCGCTGCGGAAACACAGGCACGCGGCCCGCTTCTTGTAGCCGTCGCCGTCATAGGTGCGGGTCTGGTTCGACTTGAGCTTCATCATCCTCCGGGCCCGGGTTGGGGGGTGCGGCGCGGGTCTCGGGAGTCGAGGGTGGGGAGCCCGCTCCGGACGGCCGCGCGCGCGCGCGCGCCCCCGGCTCGGCCAAGGGAAGCAGGGAGGGGGAGCCGCTACTCCGTTACACGGCTCCGCCGCTGGCTCGCCGGGGCCGCCTCATTCCCCCCGGCCGAGGCCCCGCTCCGCCGCCGCCGTCACGGCTGCCGTCGCCGCCGCCGCCGCGGCCGCCGCCCCCTCTGCCGCCGCCACCCCCGACGACGACCGCGCCGCCATCTTGGGCGCGCTGCGTCAGCGGCGTAAGGCCGCGCCGGCCTGCGGGACGGCCGCGCGCTCGCAGCGCCGGCCGCGTTCGAGAATCGCGCCCTCCCAGTCCGCGCGGCGTAAACGAGCGTCTGGGATGAGAGGGCGCCGCGGCTCGACGCGGCCACTACGCCAGTAGCGTAGGGGCGGGAACGGGGAGCAGCTCTGGGAGGAAGCGGAGGGGAAGAGGGTGCGGGTGCTGGGCTGCCCCTCTCCTCTAAGGAGGCGGAAGCGAGAATTTGCCCAAGGTCACGCCGCCTGTTCCTTGGCCTTGCCCATCCATCAAGGAGCGGGTGAGAGGGAATGTCTAGAGGTAAAAAGTAGGATGCAGTTAAACGCAATGGAGAGGGCAACCCGAGATGCCTGGGGTTAAGCACTGCACAGAAACGGGGCAGAAGGTGGTGCACATTGCCTTGACGTCCAGGATCTCTGACAGTCTATGGGCTGGGTCATGTAGTTCATTGAAAGGACAGGTATTTTATCTTACATCTCTTTATCGTGCAAAAAGGCAAATGCTTCCTCTTTAGGTATACAGGAGGGCTAGAAAGGAATGAGAAAGACTGCGCAAATCATAAGGCATCATCATTTGGGCAGTAAAAGAGGATACACTGTGGATGTCAGATAGATTCTCCAGGGAAAGACATACAGCTAGACGCCCTCCAGCAAGGTAAAAGGAGTGTGACTTGTGAAAGTTCTTGATAGCCCACACCGAAAGTAGTCCATGTGGATGCCCCGGAGGTTCTGAAAATCCTGTGTGGGATTTGTGAATTACTTATTACCCCCCCCTTTTTTTTTTTTTAATTTGGGTGTATTTAGCATAGTCCAACCCACTCCAGTGTTCTTGCCTGGGGAATCCCAGGGACAGGGGAGCCTGGTGGGTCTATGGGGTTGCACAGAGTCAGACACGACTAGAGAAAGCAGCAGCAGCATAGTCCAAAAAGATCAGGATTTGAAGCCAAACAAACCTAAGTTGGAATTCATTTACATAATTTGTACCCCTCTAAAATAGAAATAAATGCATTTGACACCTGGCACATAGTAGTCACATAATACATGTACTACAAACATACCGCAATTTATTTTGTTTTTGTCTTTTTACAAATTGATGGACTGTGGCAGTCCTGCATTGAGCAACTTTTTTCCCACAGTGTTTGCTCACTTATCTCTGTGTCACATTTTGGTAATTCTTAAAATACTGCAAGCTTTTCATTATACTATGATCAGTGATCTTTGAAGTTACTGTCATAACTTGCTGAAGGCTCAGATGATGGTTTGCATTTTTTAGTAATGAGGTTTTTCTTTTTTTTGGTTGCAGTGGGTCTTCATTGCTGCTCAAAGGCTTTCTCTAGTTGCAGTGAGCAGGAGCTACTCTCTTGCTGCGGTGTCTGGGCTTCTTATTGCAGTGGCTTCTCTTGTTGCAGAGCACAATGCTTCCCTGGTGGCTCAGATGGTAAAGAATCTGCCCGCAATGTGGGAGACCTGGGTTTGATCCTTGGGTTGGGAAGATCCCCTGGAGAAGAGAATGGCTACTCACTCCAGTATTCTGGCCTGGAGAATTCCATGGACTGTATAGTCCATGAAGTCACAAAAAGACACAACTGAATGACTTTCACTTTTTCTTGTTGCATAGCACAGGCTCTAGAGCTTGGGCTCAGTATTTGTGGCTCATGGGCTTAGTTACCCCATGGCATGTGGGATCTTCCTGGAGGAGGGATCGAACCTGGTCGATGTCCCTTGCATTGCAAGGTGGATTCTTAACCACTGGACCACCAGGGAAGCCCATGAAGTACCTTTAAATTAAGGTATATGCATTGTTTTTTAGACATAACGCTATTGCACACTTAATAGATTATAGTATAGTATAAACATTTGCCCTAGGAAAACAAAAGTTCCTGTGACTTTTGCAATATTTGCAATCTTGCAAAATTGCTTTATTGCAATATTTGCTTTATTGCATGGCCTGGACCTGAACCAGCAATATCTCTGAGGTTTGCCTGTAATGTTATTGGCATTTCACTAAGCCTTGGACACAGAAGATATGGAATTTCAGTTAGTTGTAGTTAGTCTTCACAGATTAGCAGAATTCCCCAAATCCCGGTCATTTTGGTTGTCTTTCTAGCTTCCTTCTCTGCCATTTTGTCTCTAATTTATTTTTTAAATATTTATTTATTTGGGTGCCTCAGGTAACATGTGGGCTTCCCATTGTGGCATGTAGGCTCAGTAGTTTGTGGCATGCAGCTTAGTTGCCCCATGGCATGAGGCATCTTAGTTCTCTGACCAGGGTTTGAACCTGACCAGGAATCAAATGCATGTCTCCTGCATTAGAAGGCAGATTTTTAACCACGGGACCATGAGGGAAGTCCCAAACACCCCAATTTTTAAAAATGGAACATGTAATTGAACAGATACTTCACAAAATAAGACCCAAAAATGCCCAAGGAACATACAGAAAAGTGCTTAAGATCATTATTATTAGGTAACTGTAAAACTGCAATGAGATACAGTGTCACACTCATTAGAATGAATAAAATCAAAAAGACTTGCAGCACTAAATGTTGGCTAGGATGTGAGCAACTGAAACTCTGATACAATGGTTGTGTGCCAGTTGTACAATGAAACACCACTCTGAAGAAACTTTTAGAAAATTCTTACTAAGTTAGACCTAACCTGCTGCTGCTGCTAAGGCGCTTCAGTCGTGTCCGACTCTGTGCGACCCCATAGACGGCAGCCCACCAGGCTCCTCCGTCCATGGGATTCTCCAGGCAAGAGTACTGGAGTGGGTTGCCATTGCCTTCTCTGAGACCTAACCTTTGACCCAGCAATTCCGTTCCTAGGCATTTACTCAATAGAAGTGAAGATAAATGTCCGCGAAAGCTTACATAAGAATGTTTATGGCAGCCTTATTTGTAATAACCCCAAACTGGAAGTAGCCCACGTGTCATAAGGAAAATAAATAAATGATGGTATATTCGTGCAATTGAATACTACTCAATCATAAAACAGATTACTGACACATGCAATAATATGGATGAATTCCAAAAACATAGGTGAAAGAAGCTACTCATTTTGAAAAGTGTATGTTGGGAACTCCTTGTCAGTCAGTCCAGTGGTTAGGACTCTGGGCTTTCACTGCAGGGGCGCAGGTTTTGATTTCCTGGTTGGGAAGCCAGGATGCCACAGCCATACAGTATGGCAAAAAAAAGAAAAAAGTGTATATTATATATATATATATCCATTTCTATAAAATATAAATACAGACCAAACTAATCTGTGATGATAGAAATCTGATAGTGGTTATAGGAGGGCTGAGGAAGTAATTGTCTGGAAAAGGGCAGAAAAAACATCCTGGGGGTATAAAAATGTTTTATGTCCTGTTTTAGGCAGCGATTATACAGGAGTATGCAATTGTCAAAACTCATTGAACTGAATATCTAAAATCTGTGCATTTTATTGTATGTTCATTATGTTTTAATTTAAAAGGTTAAAAATCAGTGATTTTTAATATCCTAGGAGCGAACAATGAGAAAATCAAATTAAAATACAATTCCATTTAAAATATCATAAGAATCCTTAGGAATAAATTTAACAAAACAGTTTCCACTAAACATTATAAAACATTGTTGAGAGAGACTGAAGAAGATCTAAATGAATGGAGAGATAAACCTTATTAATCCATTGAAAGATTTGGGAGTGTTAAGAAGTTAATCCTCCCCAACTTGATCTGTATATTCAAAGCAATCCCAATCAAAGTCATGCCCACATTGTAATCCCCAGAACTTACTAGAAAAGGGGAGCCTCCAGATGTGATTAAGGATCTCAAGATGGGGATATTAGCCTGCATTATCTGGGTGGGTCCAAAGTAATCAAAAGTGTCCTTAGAAGGGAAGGAAGGAGACAGGAGACTCAGAGACAGAGAAGATGATGTGATGACAGCAGTAGAGGTCAGAGGGAGAGAGATCTACATATGCTGGTTTTAAGATGTTGGAAGGGGCCACAGAATGCCAGTGGCCTCCAGAAGCTAGAGAAAACAAGAAAAGAGATTGTCCCCAAAGCAGCCAGAGGAACAACTCTCCTGACCCACTTAGGACTTCTGACCCCTGAAACAGTTAAGATATTAACAATAAATTTGTGTTGTTTTTCTTTTTTGGCTATGCCCCATGGCATATGGGGAGAAGGCAATGGCACCCCACTCCAGTACTCCTGCCTGGGAAATCCCACGGGCGGAGGAGCCTGGTAGGCTGCAGTCCATGGGGTCGCGAAGAGTCGGACACAACTGAGCGACTTCATGTTCACTTTTCACTTTCATGCATTGGAGAAGGAAATGGCAACCCACTCCAGTGTTCTTGCCTGGAGAATCCCAGGGACGGGGGAGCCTGGTGGGCTGCCGTCTATGGGGTCGCACAGAGTCGGACACGACTAAAGTGACTTAGAAGCAGTAGCATGGCATATGGAATCTTAGTTCCCTCACCAGGGATCCTCCCCTATGTTGGGAGCATGGAATCTTAACCCCTGGACCACCAGGGAAGTCCCTAAATTTGTGTTGTTTTACACCCCTAAATATATGTGGATTTGTTATAGCAGCAATAGGAAATGAATACACCTGGCAAAAAATGAAAACATATGTCCACAAAAAGACTTGTACAAAATGTTCACAGCAGCTTTAATTCATAATAGCCAAACAACACAGATGTCCATCTGTGATGCAGGGGCGTTCGGGGGTGGTGTGGGAAGGAGTGGGGAGGTAGATTAACTAAAAAGAGACATAAGAGAATTTTACGACATCTTGATAGGGGTGTTGGTGCCCTCCAGGCAAAAACCAAGCATATACCAATGGTTAAATAAGCTAGGATTTTTGCTTCTTGCAGTCATGGAGAACACATACCAGGGAGGAGCCTAGGGCGTCTCAGGTGTTAAAAACAACTTAGGTGATTTGGGGCAGGTTTTAAAGAAACAGGGCTTTGTTCTGGATTGGATGCTGTCGGGAAGCAGGGTAGTTCTATGATTGGGTATCTTAAAAAATCTTTCCTAGAAGGAGGGAGGAATGAACATGGCTAAAGTCATAACTGGTACAAAAGCAGTCTCTCATATCAGCTAGGAGAGAGGTGTGTTTTATATTTACTGGTTTACTGTGAACTTGTTTTTCTCTGTGCTTAGACAAGATTATAAGGGCTTCCCTCATAGCTCAGTTGGTAAAGAATCTGCCTGCAATGCAGGAGACCGGGGTTCGATTCCTGGGTCAGGAAAATTCCCCTGGAGAAGGAAATGGCAATCCACTCCAGTATTCTTGCCTGGAAAATCCCATGGACAGAGGAGCCTGGCAGACTACAGGGACTAAACCACCACAGACACGATTATAAAGTTTTTTGACTTTGAGTCACAGTGTCACCTTCTCTCATGCTGATGTTAGAAGACATTGTTTATATCCAACAGGAGAGTGACTTGGCCTCACTGTGAGTGCCAGGCAACTTCCAGCGTGCCAAAGCCTGCTTGTAAGGGTCAGGCCAGTTCCTGGATGTCAGGGGCTGCTTTTCTCTTTCTCAGGCAAGTGAGTTAAATGATTGGATGCATTTGTCAAAAGGGTAGAGTTAGGATTTGCATATTCCATTGTCAGTTGGTCCCCAAATGCCTCTATAAAGAAAATAAAAATGAATAAATTGCAGTACATCCACACAGTCGAATACTGCTCAGCAATAGAAAGGAATAAACTACCTATACAGGCAACATCATGGATGAATCTCAGAGCCATATGCTGAGCAAAATAAGTCAGACACAAAGGAGGATGTACTGTATGATCCCAGTGTTCTTTAATGTATATATGTGTGTGTGTATATATATATTTATATGACTGCACCAGGTCTTAGTTGCAGCTTGTGGGATCTAGTTCCCTGACCAGGGGTTGAACCCAGGCCCTCTGCATTGGGAGCATGAAGTCTTAGCCATTGGACCACCAAGGAAGTGCTCTGGTTCCAGTTTCCTGATATTCTAGGGAAGATACAATTTTGAAGAAAGTGTTGACCACACAGGGGCAGCACAGTGGACCTTTTTAGGGTGATGGAAATGTACGATTGGAGAAGGAAATGGCAACCCACTCCAGTGTTCTTGCCTGGAGAATCCCAGAGACGGGGGAGCCTGGTGGGCTTCCGTCTATGGGGTCGCACAGAGTCGGACACGACTGAAGTGACTCAGCAGCAAATGTACGATAGCTTTGCTGTGGTGGTGGTTACATGCCTATGCTTAGTCGCTCAGTCATGTCTGACCCTTTGTGACCCTCTAGACTGTAGCCCACCAGGCTCCACTGTCCATGAGGATTCTCCAGGCAAGAATACTGGAATGGGTTGCCATGCCCTCCTCCAGGGGATTTTCCCAACCCAGCGATCAAACCCAGGTCCCCAGCATTGTAGGCGTATTCTTTACCATCTGAGCTACCAGGGAAGCCGACTGGAGTGGGTAGCCTTTCCGTTCTCCGGGGGAACTTCATGACCCAGGAATTGAACCAGGGTCTCCTGCATTGCAGGCGTATTCATTACCTGCTGAGCTACCTGGGAAGCCTGGTTACATGCCTATTTTTATCAAAACTCAGAACTGTATCCCTGAAACGGGTGAATTTTACTGCATGTAAACGTGACTAAAAAATTACCAAGTTAGGGGTAAGTGAGTATAGGGATCAATGTAACAAGTGTGGCAGATTGTTGACTGTTGAAGCTTGGTGGTGGGTATATGGTAGCTTATTACACTTTTGTGTTTATCTTTGAAATTTTCCATATTTTTTTACTTTAATGGAAAGGGAAATCTCTGTGTGATGACAGCAAAGATGTCAGAGTCATTTGACTGTTCGTCCCTTCCCCCTCCAGTCCCCCTTCCTGTACTCTGCATATTAATGACTGGTGACCCTAGATTCTCAAACTGACCTCCTGCCTCTCATGCGCTGAAATAAACTAGAACCATTTACTTTGACATTTCTTAGGACTAAACCACCACAGACACGATTATAAAGTTTTTTGACTTTGAGTCACAGTGTCACCTTCTCTCATGCTGATGTTAGAAGACATTGTTTATATCCAACAGGAGAGTGACTTGGCCTCACTGTGAGTGCCAGGCAACTTCCAGCGTGCCAAAGCCTGCTTGTAAGGGTCAGGCCAGTTCCTGGATGTCAGGGGCTGCTTTTCTCTTTCTCAGGCAAGTGAGTTAAATGATTGGATGCATTTGTCAAAAGGGTAGAGTTAGGATTTGCATATTCCATTGTCAGTTGGTCCCCAAATGCCTCTATAAAGAAAATAAAAATGAATAAATTGCAGTACATCCACACAGTCGAATACTGCTCAGCAATAGAAAGGAATAAACTACCTATACAGGCAACATCATGGATGAATCTCAGAGCCATATGCTGAGCAAAATAAGTCAGACACAAAGGAGGATGTACTGTATGATCCCAGTGTTCTTTAATGTATATATGTGTGTGTGTATATATATATTTATATGACTGCACCAGGTCTTAGTTGCAGCTTGTGGGATCTAGTTCCCTGACCAGGGGTTGAACCCAGGCCCTCTGCATTGGGAGCATGAAGTCTTAGCCATTGGACCACCAAGGAAGTGCTCTGGTTCCAGTTTCCTGATATTCTAGGGAAGATACAATTTTGAAGAAAGTGTTGACCACACAGGGGCAGCACAGTGGACCTTTTTAGGGTGATGGAAATGTACTTTGCTGTGGTGGTGGTTACATGCCTATGCTTAGTCGCTCAGTCATGTCTGACCCTTTGTGACCCTCTAGACTGTAGCCCACCAGGCTCCACTGTCCATGAGGATTCTCCAGGCAAGAATACTGGAATGGGTTGCCATGCCCTCCTCCAGGGGATTTTCCCAACCCAGCGATCAAACCCAGGTCCCCAGCATTGTAGGCGTATTCTTTACCATCTGAGCTACCAGGGAAGCCGACTGGAGTGGGTAGCCTTTCCGTTCTCCGGGGGAACTTCATGACCCAGGAATTGAACCAGGGTCTCCTGCATTGCAGGCGTATTCATTACCTGCTGAGCTACCTGGGAAGCCTGGTTACATGCCTATTTTTATCAAAACTCAGAACTGTATCCCTGAAACGGGTGAATTTTACTGCATGTAAACGTGACTAAAAAATTACCAAGTTAGGGGTAAGTGAGTATAGGGATCAATGTAACAAGTGTGGCAGATTGTTGACTGTTGAAGCTTGGTGGTGGGTATATGGTAGCTTATTACACTTTTGTGTTTATCTTTGAAATTTTCCATATTTTTTTACTTTAATGGAAAGGGAAATCTCTGTGTGATGACAGCAAAGATGTCAGAGTCATTTGACTGTTCGTCCCTTCCCCCTCCAGTCCCCCTTCCTGTACTCTGCATATTAATGACTGGTGACCCTAGATTCTCAAACTGACCTCCTGCCTCTCATGCGCTGAAATAAACTAGAACCATTTACTTTGACATTTCTTGGTGGTCCTCTTCAGAAATTTTTAATACCATTTGATTTGTGACTTTTACAAGTTTTACTCCATTTTGAGGTCTCTTAATTCCCTCAGCTTGGGGATCCTTTCCCACTTAATATGTATTTTTGTTATCTTTCCTCTAGTATGTATTTTTAAAGATGCCCTTCTCCTCACAATGGCCTCTTTGATATGTCAGTAAACCATGCAGGGCTTATTTTTTTTAAGTGGCTGTTCTTTTGGATTTGTGCCATGCATTTATCACGGGCTTCCAATAAAGCACTTTTAATAGAAATGGGCTCCAGGCTTTCTATGGGCTGTAACTTTTTCAACAATTCCTTTCATTTCTCCCCCTGCTAATGCCCTCATTCTGTCCTAGTTTCTCTTTCTAAAACTGAGCAATCCAATGATGGATTTCCCCCCTCCCTTTCCCGTTAGCAAACTGAATGTGTATTGTGGTCACTATTGACTGAGTGGTTTACCCGTGACCACTCAGTGCCCCAGTGTGGTCACTGCACAGACCTAGATTCCGTTTACAATTTCCTGCAGTGGGGTTCCAAGTATTAGTATTTGCCAAGCATCCAGCACTCCTGGCTACACCAATCCTCACCATTACGTTGTTAACTACTCACCATCAATCTACAGGATAAAATCCCAACTTTCACACCCATTAGAGTGGCTAAAATGAAAAGACCAAACAGCCCAAGTTTCGGTGAAGATGAAAGCGATTCAAAGTCATATGCTACCAGTGGGAAATGTAAAATGGTGCAGCCACTTGGGAAAACAGTTTAGCCATTCCTCAACATGTCACAAAGTTGCTGTGTGGTCTAGCAACTCCATCCCTAGGTATGTACCCAAGAGATGTAAAAGTATGTGTCCTCACAAATGAACACGAATGTTCACTGTAGCATTAGTCACAATTCCCAAAGGCCCACTAATAGGTAAATGGATTAAAAATGGTGCTGTATCCCTACAATGGAATATTACTTTGCAACAAAAAGGAACTTGATACCAGGCAATGACTGTGATGAATCTCAATGTGGCTAAGAAGCCAGCCTATGGAAAAGTGCATATTTTATAACCCCACCTTTATAAAACTCTAGAAAATGCAAACTAACCTATATTGATAGAAAGCAGATCAGGCACAAAGGCTGGGGATGGGGCGAGGGATTACCAGCCATTATTTTGATTTCATGGGCTTATACATATGTCAAAATTTATCAGACTGTACACTCTAAATAAGGGCATATCTCATTTTTACCCCTTCACAGATACTGAATTTTTTTTTTTTTTTTAATAAATTGAGGGTTGTGGCAACCTGGGCATCAAGCAAGTCTATATGTGCCATTTAAAATTTTTATTATTATTTAAAAAATGTATTTATTTGGCTGCACCAGGTCTTCGTTATGGCACTAAGTTGTGGCATGCGGGATCTAGTTCCCTGTCCAAGGATTGAACCTGGGCCCCTTGCATTGGGAGCACCACGTCTTAGCCACTGGACCACCAGGGAAGTCACAGGGCCATTTTTTAAAGTCAAATTTTATTGGAGTATAGTTACTTTACAATAGTTGTGTTAGTTCCCATTGTACAGCAAAGTAAATCAGCTGTATGTATACATATAATCATTCTTTTTCAGATTTCCTTCCCATTTAATTCACCACAGGGCACCGAGTCCCCTGTGCTCTATAGTAGGTTCTCATTAGTCATTTTATACATCGTATCAGTGGTATATATACGTCAATCCCAATCTCCCAACTCATCCAAGCCTCTCCCTTTCCTCCCTCAGTGTCCATACACTTATTCTCTATGTCTGTGTCTCTGTTTCTGTTTTGCGAATAAGATCATCTGTCATCTACCATTTTCCAACAGCATTTGCTCACTTCATATCTCTGTTATATTTTCTTAATTCTTGCAATATTTCAGACTTTTTCATTATTATTTGTTATGCTGATCTGTGATCTTTGATGTTACTACTATGACTCGCTGAAGGCTCAGATGGTAGTTAGCATTTCTCAGCAATAAAGCATTTTTAAATTAAGATATGTATATTGTTTTTCAGACATAATGCTGTTACACATAACAGTGCATCATAACTTATCAAAGTGAAGTTGCTCAGTCGTGTCTGACTCTTTGTGACCCCATGGGCTGTAGCCTACCACGCTCCTCCATCCATGGAATTTTCCAGGCAAGAGTACTGGAGTGGGTTGCCTTTTCCTTCTCCAGAGGATATTCCCGACCCAGGGATCGAACCCGGGTCTCCCGCATTGTAGACAGATGCTTTACCATCTGAGCCACCAGGGAAATCCTATCATAACTTATACACACCGGGAAATAAAAAAATTTGTGTGACTCATTTTACTGCAATTCACTTTACTGCAGAGGTTCTGAAACTGAACCAGCCATATCTCCAAGGTCTGCCTGTATGTGTACTTTATGTCAATTATACCTCAATAAAGCTGAAAAAATAAAAAATAAAAATAGGGACTTCCCCGGCAGTCCAGTGGTTAACACTTCGCCTTCCAATGCAGGGGCACAGGTCTCCATCCCTGGTTGGTACACTAAGACCCCATATGCCACTCAATGCAACCAAACATAAGAAGAAGGAATAAAAAGAATACAGACTCCTGGGCTTGGGGAAGGGAGCCCCAGGCTGCTTCTCCGGTCCCCCTGTGATCAGCACCTAGGCTGGTCTCATGCCACTCTAAACTGCCCGATGGAGCTCAGATGCTCGCAGTGGCCCACTATGGGAGGCCTTCCTCTTGATGATGTTTGCACCCCTCATCCCCAGAAGCCACCAGTTCACTTCCAACCCCAGCCACTGGGCCACTTAGTGTATATTTCCAGGCCTGCCTTCCCAGCGCTGGCAGTCCCTCCACGGTCAGGGTATATCAGTGTCACAGTCGCTTCTGCATTCCCAGTCTAGGTTCCTGCAGAGACTTTTTTTTTTTTTTTGGCTGCACCACACAGCAGGATAAGGAAATGGCAGCCCACTCCGGTATGCTTGCCTGGAGGATTCCATGGACAGAGGAGCCTGGCAGGCTACAGTGCATGGAATCACAGAGTCAGACACGACTGAGCAACTCACACACACACACACACAGCAGGAATGTGGGGTCTTCGTTCCCCAGTCAGGGACTGGTCCCAAGCCGCCTGTATTAGAAGCGTGGAGCCTTGACTACTAGACAGCCAGGAAGTCCCTTCCGCAGAGACAGTTTTTTTTCACCAGTGTCCTTTCTACAGAAGGGGATAGCTCTTCGGAGACCACTCCTGCCAGGACATCCTTCATGCAGCAACAATTGTAAGGTAGCTACTACTCGGTATGAGACCTGGGCTACGACCCTGGACAAGGTTGTGTCAGAGAGAAAATGGTCTAGCACCTGAGCAGCTTCCACACAGCCTGGAGAACTTCGGCGCCCAGGGCATACCAGGAGAAACCCCTACCTGGACTTTGCAGTAGGGTGGGTTCTACCAAGAAAGGCTTCTCAGAGGACATAATTTAATCTGAAGAATGAACAAGACCCCTGAGTGGATGGGGGTGGGAGAATTTCCCCCAACATGGAATACCACAAGCAAAAAAGCCTGAAGTTGAGAAAGGGCGTCAGTGTAGCTGGATTCTGGAATTTGGAGCTTTGTTTTGGTCGACAGATGAAACTGTTAGGCCATGCACGGAGCTGGCCATTGCCTAGATTCTAGAAGGCTCTGGAAGACAACATTTTAAGGACTTTAAGATGAAGAGTACCCTTGTTTACATGTGTCTCTCAAAACTAACTGTGACTAGGGTGGGGAGAGTAGTGGAAATGAGAGCAAAGCTACAGGCAAGGGACCTTTTAGGGCATAGCACTGGTTCTTGGGGAGGTCCACAGTAGCACAAAGCGAGGAGGAGCAGAAAGGGCTGGGGCTGTGGGGTGTCTTGCAGTCCTGCCTCACTCCCAGCATCATCACCTACTGCGTAGACCACCGAATAATCTCCTGAGACTTTGTCCTGAAAGCCCACTCTAAAGTCACTGATCTATCCTCTGAGAGCCAAGAGTACTTTATGTTCATTGGAAACAGGCAGACCAGATCCCAGGACAGATTAAACCAGGTCTCCATCTGTGGGCTTTGAGACAATCGGTCTAGTAGTGCTCTCAGCGAGACTCCTTTCTCCCAGGCCTTAGAACCGAAGAGTGCACTCTGAGGCAGACAAGGAGAGCCTGTGAGCCCGCATTGCTGTGGGGCTACTCCAGGCTGCATTCCCAAAGCTTGGAGACAGTCTGGGCACAGGTGTCTCTTGTCTCTTAGTCCTCGCTTAGCCGGTCTGGCTTCTGGAGACGAGGGCAGAATTGGGGAATTCCTAGGGCCCACACTGCCCTGCTGGAGGCCCAGGCCAGGCACTCATGTAGGGAGGGTCCAGGCGGGCCCTCATGTCTTCAGGCCCAGAGGATGTATCCTTTTCAAAAACATTTTCGTCTCCCAGCATCTAACGTAGGCATGTGGCAGCTGCTTCTCGAAGGTTCATTTATTAATCAAACCAAAGTGTGGACTTCTAGAGAAACACAGACGCTTAAAGCCGTTATTGGCACTCCCTGTAAGGGGACTGTATTTTTCAGGGAAAGGGGATTTGTGTCCATATAGGGAAGTTTGTATTAGGAAAATGTGCCTTCAGCTGTCAGCTTCAAAAATCCCTTAAAAATCCTCTGGAGCCTGTTTTGGTGGTAGCGGTGGTGGGGATTAGCTGGTGAGCCAAATATGGGGCTGGTGGGCAGGTGCCAGGCTTTCATGGGCCTCAAAACCAACCCTGGAAGAAAGGCTCAATCTTCTCCAAAGCTTCCACCCAGTGATGGATGTGCCCAGGGGGGCCTGCGCCCCTTGTACTCCATCCACCTCAAGTGACCTTCTCAGGCACTTGTATTAGCAAATATTTGTTTTTCCCAAACTTTAAAAACCTTAATTTTTATTATTTAGTTGTGGCATGTGGGATCGAGCCCCCTGCATTGGGAGCACTGAGGTTTAACCACTGGACCACCAGGGAAGTCTCCAAAACCTTAAATTTTGACGTGTTTCATAACCTAGCACCACTTACCATTTTTATTCTCCAATCCTGATTGGTCTCACCACCAACCCCCTCACGGGACACATGCACTTCAGCCTTCACTCACTCATCACTGCCTCTGCCCTTCATTTCCTTTGTCTGGACTAACGATTTGCCACCTATGCAGTATTAGGTATTATGGTCTCAATGTAGAGCTTTGGTTTTGCTTTCCTAACTGAACAGTGAGGTCCTTAAAGGAAAATTTCAAGCCTTTCAAGCCTTCCCAAAGCATCTATCAGCATCGATCCCCAAGCAGCTAATCAGTGACTATTGATAGGCAGGGGTCACTCAATTTTCCAAAATAGGGGAAAGGAGGAGGGAGACCGGCAGCCAGCAAGAACACCTCAAACTGTGGATTTTTATCTGTAGTCTCTGACTCTACCCTGTAGATGCCTCAGGTTTTCCCAGAGTGCATGGGTGATCTTGGAGAACACATTCTGGAATGAATTTAAATCACGAGGGAAAGGGGCTGGCAAAGAGCCCAAGCTGAGAAAGTGACATTTGGTGATTTTAGGGCCAGAAAATCACCAAAGCTATACAGGAAACCCATCTGCTCCCTTGCTGGCCTCAGCGGGAAACAGTGAACCTGAGAGCTAACATTTCACAGCAGAATCCAGGTTAAACAATCACGAGGCGTGCGAACACAGGCAACCACTTGACATCGCTAGCGCCAGCAGAAAAATTGGATAAAAAGCAATCTTTGGCAAGGCAGCCAAGGCTGCTCTGAAACAGCTTCCCCCAACACTGCCGCTCTGCCAAGCTTCTGCTCATTGGTGGTTCAGGATACAAAGTTCACCTTCTAGGGCCGAGTGCACACTCAGGGCTGCTGTTGGCTGCCACCCTGTGGTCTAAATTACAACAGCCTGTCAAGACTGAAATTGGTGGTTCAGCTTTTAGTTCAGTTCAGTCACTCAGTGTCCAGCCCTTTGCAACCCCATGGTATGCAGCACGCCATGCTTCCCTGTCCACCGAGTCAGTGATGCCATCCAACCATCTCATCCTGTCGTCCCCTTCTCCTCCTGCCTTCAGTCTTTCCCAGCATCAGGGTCTTTCCCAATGAGTCAGTTCTTGGCATCAGGGGGCCTAAGTATTGGAGCTTCAGCCAACAGGTGAACCGATATGGCTTTGTGGTTGCCAGTGCAGAACCACTGACGCAGCTCAGGAAACTGCTTCCAGTGTCACCTGGCTATCACTCTCCCTCTCCATGTAAAGCTGCAGAACCCCACCAATGATCCCCACATTCCCGTACCCCTTAAAAGCCACTTCCAGCTAGTCTTGCTGGCTTTCCTTACCTTGGTGGGCCTGCTGGCTGACCCAGAGTTGCTCCTCAAAAGCTGACCCCTGTGCAGGAAGTGCCGATTATAACCATCAGCAGTCCTTATTTGATCTGCAAAGTGAAGTTGGCATCTCACCCAACAAACTTGCCTGCAAGCCCATGCACCCTGGCACTGTGCCAGGCAGATGGTGTTTGTAGTGCAGGACCACAGCAATTGTCCCATCAATCCTCTGGGTACTTACAAGATGGCACTCTAGTTAGAGAACTCTGCACTTTCATTGCCCCGGGCCCGGGTTCATTCCCTGGTAGGGGAGTGAATTTCCTGCACGCCAGGCAGTGTGGTCAAAATGGGAAAAGGTGACACCTGGCCTCACCAAGAACAAACACCATTCACTCATGTCGTCTTATGCTGGGTCACCACCAACAAACTTCAGGAAAACAGTGCATTTCCTGTTTTGCAGGAACCCTGGGACAGCAAGAACTCTAGTTGTCAATTATTTTTCTGATTATGCAGAGATAAAAAATCCCAGAGTGGGGTAAGGGGCCTTCAGATGGCTGAGCAGTCCTTTTGGGATATTTTTGTGTGTTTTTCTGTTTCTTATAAACCCCGAGCTTTGAAGATTAGAAATTCCAGCACCAACTGAACAGCAGCTTTCCCACCAGACAGAGCCAAGCCAGCACTGTTGGTCTGGTCAAGACACTCAACTTTCCCACAACCTCCCAGAATGGTAACCACACTGGACAGGACTCTACAGGGAGCAAGTTCTGGAACAGGAAGGGCCCGGGTCAAAGCCAAGCACTACAGCTCGCACAGTGACAAGTGATGTCACCCTGTAAAATGACAATTCCCAAAACCAATACGGTCCTGCCCCACTTACACTCTAACCCTTAAACCTGAACCATTCCTGTTTAGGCTACATAATGCAAACAAAACAGGGCACACAAGATTAACTTTTTCTGTTTACAGGTTTATTTAACATAAAACAACCCCTTTTAACTTTACTGAGGTGGCTGACCACGTCCACGACCAAATCCGCCTCTCTGCAAGAGAAAGTACATATCAGCATCAGTGGTGTGCCAGGCACTGGAGAGGCTCCCAAATGTAAGGGCTCAGGGGATCCAGCCCCGCCTCTTACAGACTCTGGGGTCACCTTTGTAAACTGGGAGTAAGGACACGCACTCTGGAGTGTGTCCATATACACACATGAAGCACCTAGCAACAGGACGTGATCCTGCGTCGCCATATACACTTTTTCATAAAGGAGACCTAGAGAACGTGTCCAGTCAAAAGCTGCTCAGGGGCAGCAGCTGTCCTGACAGTGGTACACCATGCCGGGGCTGAACCCTCTACTTGGATTAATCAATCTCACAATTAGCTCGAGATACGTATGACCACCAGCTCTAATTTATACATGGGGAACTGGGGTCTAGAGCCTGCTCAATCTCCAGTATCCAGTTCTCAGCTTAGTTCATTAAACTAACCCTGGGATAACGCTGACCGTTACTGAACTAGAAAATACCACTGTGCCTCATGGAGTGTTGATCTGTGAGACTCTCAGTAATTGCTTTCTTTACAGAAGACTGCAGGCTGTGCCTAAATGTAAAAACTCGTTTGGAATTTATGGTTAGGACATCCTTGAAGAAGCAGATCCAAAGGGTTGAGAGCAAAAAGGGGACACTTACAAACTGGAATTCAGTTGCTGACCCAGCTCCGGCCTCGGCTTTCTTGTCGGCACCAGCTGAAATGAGAAATACAGATTTAGATGCATCATATGGTCTGATCTACTACAGAACAAGGGCAGACAAGTGACCCAAGCCCATCTTGCAAGAAAAGTCATGTCAGCAAAGAATGAAGTACGAGCAAATTACACCCTGCAGTGGGGAAACATCTTCTGAGCCACCTTTGCTCCCGCCTCCTCCTGAGCAAGACATCTTTCTAAACTCACAGCCCAAACTATTGCCTCCTCCAGGAAGGCTGCCTTGACCACAAAGTCTGGACCCTTTCTATATGGTACTTCCTATCACTGAGTTACTTCCACGCTTCAGACCAGCACCCAGCTCACAGGGGGAGCTCAGTGAAGGGAGAACTAAGAGGTAAAGGTGAAACAACAAGATGAAAGATCTAGTACCGCTCTGCCCTATACAACAGCCACCAGTCCAAACTGAGATGTGTGCAAAATACCACGAGACTTCAAGACTTGAGAGAATGCAAAGTATCCCACTAATGTACACATTAAAGTAACAGCTTAGGGCTTCCCTGGTGGCTCAGTGGCGAAGAATCCACCTGCCAATGCAGGACACATGGGTTCAATCCCTAATCCGGGAAGATCCCACATGCCTCAGAACAACTTAGCCCATGAGCCACAACTACTGAGCCTGTGCTCGCGACCATGTTCCACAGCGAGAAGCCACTGCCCCACGACTAGAGAAAAGCCCACAGCAATGAAGACCCAGCATAACCATAAATCGGTAATTTTTTAAAAATCAAGGTAACATTTAAAAATATACTGGAATTTAAAAAAATTTAATATACACATAAACTTCCTATGAAAATTTACAATTCACATTTGAGGGGCAGGGTGGTAGCAGTGGCAGGGCTAAATCAGTAATTCCTATCCAAATCGACCCTACCTCTGCCCCAAGTCAGACCACACCCACTACAGGCTGCTGCCTACTCAGCAGCACCCCCACAACCAGCAAGCCACTGTATCTTCCCATCTTCATACCTGATCATGCCCATCTCTTCCTGAAATGCTCACTTCCCCACCCTCAACTTCAGGACCAACTGTCACATCCTCTGACCCATTTCCAGTGTACCTTGACTTCTAAAAAGAGCAACCACGAACTTTCTCTGAACCCAGAGCCCGACTGCTGGAGGAATTCTTTCCTAGGAGTATTTAGTTCAAGTGCTCACTTCCCTCAGGATTTCACAGCTGAAGAATCAGGTACCACAAGTAGGAGACCACAGTGAAGTCAAAGTCCTTCAGTTGCGTCTGACTCTTTGTGACCCCATGGACTGGACATAGCCTGCCAGGCTCCTCTGTCCCTGGGATTCTCCAGGTCAGAGCACTGGAGTGGGTTGCCATTTCCTTCTCTGGGGTACCTTCCCCAGGTCTCCTGCATTCCAGGCAGATTCTTTACCATCTGAGCCACCAGGCAGGCGTAGTAAAAGTATACATTCCCTTTTATACCTTGCTTTTATATCACAAATTATTACTTTTGCAACAAGGACAGTCTCTTTAAACCAAGCGGAATGGCTCCCCATCTTATTTCAGAGTAAAACCTCAAGTCCTAGCATGGCCCACAACTACAAGACATCCTCATCTAACACTCCTGCCACCTTCTGTTTAGACAAGCCAGACGCCTTCCCCCAGTAGCCTCACTACCTCCAGATGTTTGCTTCTATTTCTCTTTGACAGGACTTTTCCTGCAAATCCTACTGGAAATTTCAATACCTACTCCCCTGCTTTAATTTTTCCCTGTGGCACCCACTGTGGACATGATTATACACTTGTTTTTGCTTATTCATCTCCTAATACCAAAATGCAAGTTCAAGAGAGAACATCTCGTCTTCTTATGTCCAGTACTACCCACTAGCTCCTAGAATCGTGTCTGACATAAACCATAGGCACTTAATGTATCTATTGTATGAACTGACATCTGTGGTTCCCATCAATACAAATACCTGCTATTTAAAAACAAGATCTTGCATTATTTTGGCAATAAAAAGAAACAAACGTGATGGGAGTGGGCCCTGCCCTCAAGTAACTTACCACACAGGAACACAAAACAAAGAAAAGCATGTTGCTCTCCTGGAAGTTTTCAGTTTTGTTCCAGTTAAAGGTCTTTAAAGTGTTTTGTGTCCCCAGCTCAGAGAGCGTCCCTCCTAACCCCCACCCCTGCAGAAGGCAAGACGCACAATGGACTCCAGATGGTATGATCTGAGATGAACCCAAGGACCGTCACTGGTCACCTTGGCATCTTCAAGGGCCGAGCCCCAGGCAGGGGAGAATCCCGAGACTCCACCCCAACACCAGATCCACACGCCACAGATTCCATACTCACGGGGCACAGCGCTTCGTCTATAGGTGTCTCTGTCGGCTTCCCCTCGCGTGAGTCTTGCAGGTCGCTCTCCCTCCAGACCTGCACAGATAAAACCACAATATGAACACAGGGCAACATGGGAACTCTGCTCCTTTCAGGCCTAGAAGATTCAAAACTGCTCTCTACTTTCGCTTTGCAAAAACTTGGTTACAATGCGTTAATGGGACAGCAACTCCTACACCCAGAACTGTCAGCTAGATACTTGCCATCATTGACATTATGACCCCTCAAAGACCTAGGAAAATGCACATCCTATTAAAAATGTTATACATGGCAACCCCCTCCAGTATTCTTGCCTGGAGAATCCCATGGACAGAGGAGCCTGGCAGGCTACAGTCCACTGGGATTGCAAGAGTTGGACACGACTTAGCAGCTATACCACCACACTTGGAAAAGGTCTGCTTTCTTCTATTTCTCAACATAGATTTCCCAAATATCTGGCAAATAAAGAAACCCAGTCATTTCTACAAACATTTGAGTAGCCAAAATTTTGAACTTGACCCATCTCTGAAATAAAAAACTTCTAGTGCAAATAGGAAAGGAGTCACCATAAGCAGCAAGCCTCACCTCCTAAGTATATAAATAGAAGCCACCAAGAATCCTTTAATTCCGCTCAGGCTTTGCCTTACACCTCACTAGGCTGTGAAATGTACGTATTAAGGCAGATTTAAAAAGCAATGTTAACATTCTAACACTGGAAGGTTAATCTAGCATTCTCTCTACCTTGTCACTCCACAAAATTATCTATAGCATTTATGATTCTTTAAATAAAAGACTGATTTCCAAGGTGCAATGAAGAACCTTTGCTCTAAACATATGTAATCCTACCTAACCAATAGAATACGCTCGTGAGTTTTCATAAAGAATACAAATTCCTGTGCTCCATGACGTCTTTCCAGGGAACCCAGGCAGTCTGATGATCATGTTTTTAGTAACCTCTGCATTTCATTATTCAAACTCATAAAACCTCTGGTGCAGGTTTTTTTTTTTAAGAAAATAAGGGAACCATAAACTTGACAAATGCCAATTGTGAGCCAGCAATGATCTCAAGTCAGAAGGTAACTCCCTGCAAACAGGACCCTTTCAGAGTGTTATCTGTGTATACGCGTGTGTATACATATAGATATACGTGAATATATACATACACACACTCTCTCTACATCCGTTCTGTCCTATTTGGCTTTTGATTATTTTCCTCCCATTGCCAAGAAACTCTTTTTGTTTCTTTCACGTGTGGTAAACAGCTTTGCTCTGGACTTCTTGGGGGATAAACACCTTGGTTTACTTGAACTCTCAACACCCTGCCACATGTATCTGGCTTGCGTTTAATACTACTTCTTGGGATGGCCTGAAGATCTGTGTTCAATTCCATTCGATGTTCTAGGACTTGACTTAGATCTTGCATGCCTGAGTACCCCAAAAGCTGATTCCACTCTTTCACCCATCCTGGATCCTGTGGAGTTCATGCAGCTAAACTTTAAGAGCAAACAAGTGAGGCCTGCTGCAAACAGGGACTTCTAAGATGACAAATACATCTACAAGTCTGTGGTCCAAGGCCATTTTTGCTAGTTATAAGCAGCATTTACAAAACCAGAGGGAGCACACAGCTCGCCTGAAAACTGAAGGTGTATATGCTAGAGATGAAATTGAACTCTATCGAGGTAAGAGATGTGCTTATGTGTACAAAGCAAAGAACGACACTAACTCCTGGAGGAAAGGCTAACAAGACCAGAGTTATCTGGGAAAAGACAACCTGCGCTCACAGAAAACAGTCGCATGATTCGTGCCAAATTTCAAAGCAGTCTTCCTGCTGAGTTCATCTTTAAGAATTTAAACTTACACAAGTATGACTTTGTTCTCCTGTATTTTTGTTAAAAAAAAAAAAAAATTTGATTCCAGTGGTGGTGTATTAATAAGACCACCTCCTCACACAAAACCCCACCATTTCACCTCTCCCCGCAGAAAGAACTTCAGAGGATGCCCTTGCAGACATTACGTGAGCACTGTACCTTTGGGCCGTGGCCGGCCAGTCTCAGGACGGCTGCGGCGCAGGGTGGCGGGCACGATCTCAGGGGGCAGGTGGAGGTAATCGCGGAGATACTGGATGCCCTCGTTGGTGAGGTACCAGTAGAAATGTCTCCAGGCAAACTGTTCCTTCACGTAGCCTCGTGACTTGAGAGACTGTAAGACAGAAAACCACCGTTAAGACAGAACTAGAGGCTTGAAGCTAGGAAGGCAACGCAAACAGGAAGCTAAACTGCACAGCAGACAAGCTTCCACGGTGTATCTACCTTACGGCCCTTTAAGGTAGCAAGTAGCGCTGGGAGTGCCGACTTCGCCTTGAAATTTGCCTTGACCACCAGTGGAAAAGCCCCCTTCCATCCACACCCCAGCTACCTGCATGGCTTTCATGACGTGAAGATTGGGCACATTCTTGTCTGCTAGCTCCGGGTGCTTGGGCATGTGGACATCTTTCTTGGCCACCATCACCCCCTCCTTAAAAAGGAGTTCATAAATGGCAATCCGGTTCTTCTTGGGCATCAACATCTGCAAGAAGGAAGAAATAAGCAAGAATACTTCTGAGCACTGTGGCCAGAGGCCATAATCCAGCTCATCACCCCCGAAGACTGAACACACACACGAGTCACTATCCAACCGGCAGAAGTCTCAAACATACCGAAAAACATGCAGGAAAACATGAATTTAAACCCCTGCACACTTAAGCCCAACAGTCACTAGTTCCCTCCTCCACCCTCAAAAACAGGATTAAGAAGTTGTCAGGACTTTAAGATAAAACGAGGGTGGGGCTAGGGGATATTCCCGCCCCTGATTTTCACTCACAAGTATAAACGGGGCGTGGGGTCAGACCCTTACAGTGAAAGTTACTCAGACCTGTCTGACTCTTTGAGAGTCCATGGAATTCTCCAGGCCAAATACTGGAGTGGGTAGCTTTTCCCTTCTCCAGGGGATCTTCCCAACCCAGGTCTCCCGCATTGCAGGCGGAATCTTTGCCAGCTGAGCCACCAGGGAAGCCCAAGAATACTGGAGTGGGTAACCTATCCCTTCTCCAGCGGATCTTCCCGACCCAGGAATCGAACCGGGGTCTCCTGCATTGCAGGCGGATTCTTTACCAACTGGGCTGTCAGGGAAGGCCCTCAGACCCTACACCCTTGGAGTGTTTGGGGCTCATCAGCAACTGTACCTAATGCGGCACGCGCGGCGGTGCCTTCTGGCGAGCGAGAAGGGGCCAGAAGAAAACTTGTCGATTCGTGACGGGCCTCTGACCCCAAAGCAAAAGGCTGAGGCCCTCACAGCCCATCCCTCTACTCCTAAACCAGAGATCCATGGCCGAGCAGGGAGGCAGCTCGGAGGATTCTACCCCGAAAAAAAGAAAAAAGCGTGCAGAAGGGACGCAGTCTCCCGTCTCGCCCGGACGGTCCCCGCCAAGCTAGGGCTTCATCTTCCCCTCCTCCATCCGGACACCAATCTTCGCCTGCCAGGGCCCCACTACTCCCCCCACCCGCCCCAAGAAATGCGCTTCTGGGCCTTGCCTGCTCGGAAATGGACGTGCGGGGAGCGGGAGAGGGCCCCCGCCACCCTAAACCCGCCGAGGCAAGACGGCGGCGGCGGAGACAGAGCCAGGATGGGGGCTGATGGCACCGCGGCGCCGGAGGGACTCACCGCGACGGTTGCTGTGTTCGGTGCCGGCGCTGGAAAGGAAGGGGCATGCGCGGCGCGGGGCCTCTTCCGGGCTCCCAGGCCCCGCCCCCTGTCAGGACCCGCGAGCTGCCTGAGGCGGCCTCGGCGGTGCCTGAGAGACTGGTGGCTCCGGCGGCCCCGGCGGCACCTGCGGCCCCTGCGGCCGCGAACCCCCGCCGGCCTGAGGAAGCGCGGGAGTGGGAGCCGGCGTGCTTTATCAAGAAATGATCACCTTCATGCCTGGTCGGGTCCTTTAGAAACACGCTGCTGCTGCTGCTGCTAAGTCGCTTCAGTCGTGTCCGACTCTGTGCAACCCCATAGACGGCAGCCCACCAGGCTCCCCCGTCCCTGGGATTCTCCTGGCAAGAACACTGGAGTGGATTGCCATTTCCTTCTCCAATGCATGAAAATGAAAAGTGAAAGTGAAGTTGCTCAGTCGTGTCTGACTCAGCGACTCCATGGACTGCAGCCCACCAGGCTCCTCTGTCCATGGGAGTTTCCAGGCAAGAGTACTGGAGTGGGATGCCAAAACACGCTGCGTCTTTATTTTCTCCGTTTCCCGCCGGTTAATTTAACTTATTATTATGTAGGGAATATATGCTCTTTGAGCAGGGAAAAGGAGATACCCTGCCTACAAAATAACAGTGACGGCAATACCAATAATGAAAGAATAAAATTCCATCAACCGATGAGTCGCTATTAACGTTTTGGTATAAAGTGAAAGAAAAGTGTTAGAGTTGCCTAGCTCAGTCGAGTCCGGCTATTTGCGACCCCATGGACTATAGCCTGTCAGGCTCCTCTGTCCATGGGATTCTCCAGGCAAGAACACTGGAGCCGGTTGTCATTCCCTTCTCCAGGGCATTTTCCGGACCCAGGGATCAAACGTGGGTCAAAGGAAATGTATTTTTTGACAAAAATGGGATGATTTGTACGTGTGTTGTGGTATGATATTTGGAAACCTGTTTTTTTGTGTGGTTTTTTTTTTTTTTTCGTTTACAGCTATATCATGAATCTCTCTTCAAGGTAATTAATACCTACAATTTTAATGACTAGGTGGTAGTCCACTAATGGATGATTTAATCAACACTCTATGATTGGGTATATATATGTATATATATTAATCCTTCAATGTTATAACTAATGATGCCACACACTTATCTGCACACTTGTCAGATAGTCTCTTTAGGACAAAGCCCTGGCAGTGTAATTGTTGAGTTACAATGTTAGCGCATACCAATAATGAAAATAAAATTCCATCAACCGATGAGTCGCTATTAATGTTTTGGTATGAAGTGAAAGAAAAGTGTTAGTTGCCTAGCTCAGTCGAGTCCGGCTATTTGCAACCCCATGGACTGTAGCCAGCCAGGCTCCTCTGCCCATGGGATTTCCCAGGCAAGAATACTGGAACGGGTTGTCATTTCCTTTTCCAATGTCATATATATTTTATCACAATTAAAAAAAAATAAGATTCATTCAAGTATACAGATTTTTTTTTAATATCTTGAACATTTGGACAAAGAACAACATCATCTAAGGACTGGTCAAGCAGATTTGGAAAAGAATACCATAGACTTCCTAGCAATAAAAACTAAAATGATTGAGATTTGAAAGTTAATTTTAAAAAATAAACAACAGATTTGATACACTTGAATAGAAAAATCATGAAATAGAAGACAGAAGTAAAACAAGAACAAAAACAAAAAGCATTCACCATGTAGTCCAGAGATTAAAAGAGGCAGGACAAGTGAGGGCAGGCAGGGATAAATTAGGAGTCTGGAGTTAATATATACACACTACCATGTATAAAATAGGTAAACAGCAAGGACCTACTGTATATGGCACAGGAAACTCTACTCAGTATTACGTAATAACCTATAAGGGAAAAGAATCTGAAAAAGAATATATAACTGAATCACTGCTGTGCCCTTGAAACTGACATGATATTGTAAATTGACTATATTTCAATAAAATTTGGGGAGTCATGAAGCAGGGCATGAGGACTCTTAGTTCCTTGACCAGGGATCAAACCAGTGCCCCCTGCAGTAGAATCTTGACCACCTGAACCACCAAGGAATTCCCAATACAATTTTTTTTTAATAAAGTAAAAAATATATAATGGGAAAAAATAAAGCAGATGGAATAGTTGGAAGAAAGGATTTGAGGTGGGAAGGATCAAGAGGGAAAGTCTAATATATGTCTATGTGAAATCACATAAGGAAAGGATAGAAAACATGGGAAAGAGACCCTATCTTAATCCTCCAGAATTCTTGGAAGACAGCACATTTCAGATGTACTGATATCTTCAAATTCCAACTTGGATAAATAAAAACAGATCCATGCCTAAACATGTCATAATGAAGATGCAGAACATCAGAGATAAGGAGAAGATCTTGTAACTAGCCAGCAGGAAGAGACAGGGGTGATGGCTCACTTCCCAGCAGCAGCACTGGAATGCATTTTACTGAAATACAGCCTCACAGGTCTCTTCCCTTACCAGAGCTAGAGTGATCCTGCTACTATATCAGACCAGGTCACTCCTCAGCTTAAAATCCTCCAATGACTCCCAGTTCATTTAAAAGTCTTTGCTGCTGTTCAGTTGCTAAGTGAAGTGAGTGAAGAAGAAGTGAAGTCACTCAGTTGTGTCCTACTCTTTGCAACCCCATGGACTGTAGCCTAACAGGATCCTCTGTCCATGGGATTTTCCAGACAAGAATACTAGAGTGGGTTGCCATTTCCTTCTCCAGGAGATCTTCCCGACCCAGGGATCGAACCTGGGTCTTCTGCATTGTAGGCAGCCACTTTACCATCTGAGCCACCAGGGAAGTCCAAGTCATGTCCAACTCTTTGTGACCTCATGGACGGCAACATTCCAAGCTTCCCTATCTTTCACAATCTCCCAGAGTTTGCTCAAACTCATGTCCATTGAGTCAGTGATGCCATCCACCCTCTATCACCCCTTCTCCTCCTGTCCTCAATCTTTCTCAGAATTAATCTTTTCCAATGAGACAGCACTTCACATCAGGTGGCCAAAGTATTGGAGCTTCAGCTTCAGCATCAGTCCTTCCAGTGGATATTCTGGACTGATTTCATTTAGGATTGACTGGTTTGATCTCCTTGCTGTCCAAGGGATGCTCTAGAGTCTTCTCCAACACCACAGCTCGAAAGCATCAATTCTTCGGTGCTCAGCTTTCTTTATGGTCCAGCTCTCACATCCATACACTACTACTGGAAAAACCATAGCTTTGACTAGCTGGACCTTTGTCAACAAAGTGATGTCTTTGCTTTTTAACACACTGTCTAGGTTAGTGATAGCTTTTTTTCCAAGGAGCGAGTGTCTTTTAATTTCATGGCTGCAGTCAGTATCTGCAGTGATTTTGAAGCCCAAGAAAATAAAGTCTGACACTGTTTCCATTTTCCCCCCATCTATTTGTCATGAAGTGATGGGACTGGATGCCATGGTCTTCATTTTTTGAATGTTGAGTTTTAAGCCAACTTTTTCACTTTCCTCTTTGACCTTCATCAAGAGGCTCTTTAGTTCCTCTTCACTTTCTGCTATTAGGGTGGTGACATCTGCATATCTGAGGTTATTGATATTTCTCCTGGCAATCTTGATTCCAGCTTGTGAGTCATCCAGCCTGGCATTTCCTATGATGTACTCTGTATATAAGTTAAATAAGCAGGGTGACAATATACAGCCTTGATGTACTCTTTTCCCAATTTTGAACCGGTCTGTTATTCCAAGTCTGGTTGTAACTGTTGCTTCTTGACCTGCATAGAGATTTCTCAGGAGACAGGTAAGGTGATCTGATATTTCCATCTTGTGAAGAATTTTCCAAAGTTTGTTGTGACCAATACAGTCAAAGGATTTAGCATAGTAAATGAAGCAGAAGTAGATATTTTCTGGAATTCTCTTGCTTTTTCTATGATCCAATGGATGTTGGCAAGTTCAACTTTGGTTCCTCAGCCTTTTCTAAATCCAGCTTTTGCATCTAGAAGTTCTTGTTTCATGTACTATTGAAGGCTGCTGCTAAGTCGCTTCAGTCGTGTCCGACTCTGTGCGACCCCAGAGACGGCAGCCCACCAGGCTCCGCCGTCCCTGGGATTCTCCAGGCAAGAACACTGGAGTGGGTTGCCATTTCCTTCTCCAATGCATGAAAGTGAAAAGTGAAAGTGAAGTCACTGAGTCGCGTCCAACTCTCAGCGACCCCACGGACTGCAGCCTACCAGGCTCCTCCGTCCATGGGATTTTCCAAGCAAGAGTACTGGAGTGGGGTGCCATTGCTAGCTTGAAGAATTTTGAGCATTACCTTGCTAGCAGGTGAAATGAGCACAGTTGTATGATAGTTTGAACAATTTTTGGCATTGTCCTTTCCCAGATGGCAGACAAGTCAACTTCAACTAAACCTTGATCCTCAGTATACGCTCATTGTAACATAGTTAAAGTGTTATCGCTCAGTCGTGTCTGACTCTTAATGATCCCATGGACTGCAGTCCACCAGGCTCTTCTGTCCCTAGAATTCTCTAGGCAAGAATATTGAAGTGGGTTGCCATTTCCTTCTCCAGGAGATCATCCTGACTCAGGGATTGAACCCAGGTCTCCTATATTGCAGGCAGATTCTTTACTCTCTGAACTACCAAGGCACATATTGTAACATATCAGCAAGCTAAATGACACCCAGAGGCTCCATTACAGTTCTAAGGTTGTGGTTTAGTCGCTAATTTGTGTCCAGCTCTTGGACCTTAACCCACCCAGCTCTTCTGTGCAAGGCCATCAAAGATCAAAAGGTGAGCAGTGACTCACTTCCTGGAAATCTCTGCCTCTTCCCCAGAATAGTTGGAATAAACTTCCTACTCATTAGCCTATGAAATTACCCAACCCATAAAAGCTAGCCACATCACATTCTGAGGCCACACTCACCCTCTGAGATGGCCCTCACTCTGTGGAGTGTGTTTCTCTCTGAATAAATCCACTTCTTACCTGTCACTTTGTCTCTCACTGAATTTTTTCTGAGATGAGATATCAAGAATCTGAGTTTCACTAGGTTCTAAAACCAGGGGTCGTGATCTCCGTTGGAAGACTGTGGGTTTTGTCTGGGTTCAAGTCTCAGTCTGAGGTGAACGGTTTGCCAATGTAGGAGACTCGGGTTCGATCCCTGGGTCAGGAAGATCCCCTGGAGAAGGAAAGGGCAACCCACTTCAGTATTCTTGCCTGGGAAATCCCACGGACAGAGGAGCAGTGGGCTACACTCCACGGGGTCACAGACCCGACTGAGCACCACCATCCATATTTTTTATCTTCTCGGCATGTCTTCTGATATAAAAATATTCCCTCCAAAGGGTTAGCTGGTCTCTCAGCATCATTTTCTCAATAAGCTATGCTTCTTTTTATCTGGAATCTCACTAAATTGTTTATGAGAGATAGATTCAGTTTTAGATTTTGTTGCATTTGTGCCTGTGAGACACATTGGTGAAAAAAATCCAACATTATTTTAGATAAAGAGCTCAGAATTTGTCCTGTGAGAGAGATCTGGGTTAGATTAGGTCAGGGAAACATCTAAGACCCTGTGAGGTTCTGAGATCGCCTAGAGAGGATGTGGAGTGAGAAGAGGATGTGGAGGGACCTCAAAGCATGCCCGCTCGCCCTTGTTCCCATGGTGTCTCCATCTCTGGATGTAGCCTTCGCGGGGGCATCCTCTCCAGCAGTTAGCACAGTGTCTCTCACGTGACTGGGGTACTTAATAAACGTTTCAGGAATAAACAGCAACCTCACAGTAAGCAGAGGAGGTGAGAGTTTAGTGAGTCAGGAAGGAGGACAAATAACAATAGCCTCTGGCACTTAGAGAAGATTTCTCAGATGACAGCGGATCCTTGAGTTCACTAAATTTCGTTCAGCAGCAAGGCACTGAGCGGCTGGAGCAGGTGGTGGGGCAGGAACGGGGCAGGGACATATTCCCATCCACCAGGCAACAAATGCCTCTGTTAGGTGCTAGGTGCTATGAAGAGAGGATCAGGGCGTGGTGACCCAGAACTTGGGTTGAGAAAAGCCTGGAGGAACACCCAGTGAAAATCCCTGCTTCAGAGGAGGGCTTGAACTGCAAGGCAGCTACCACGGCCACATGGTGAGCACGGTGAACCCGGACAGCCACAGTGGCCTCAGGAAGGAGGTGGCACTTTCTTCCAAGTGCAGTGAAGAGCTGCAGAAAGGTTTCAGGCAGCTAGGACAGGATCAGATGGATATTTTAGAGAGATTGCCTTTGTGTGTGTGTGCTTAGTCGCTCAGTCATGTCCAGCTCTTTGCCATCCCATGGACTGTAGCCCACCAGGCTCCTCTGTCCATGGGGATTCTCCAGGCAAGAATACTGGAGTGGGTTGCCACCCCTCCTCCAGGGGATCTTCTCAACCCAGAGATTGAACCCAGATCTCTTGCATTGCAGGCGAATTCTTTACCAGCTGAGCTACCAGGAAAGCCCGAGATTACCTTTATCAAGACCAATACCATTTTTACCCCTCCTATGCTGTATTGTGCATGAGATATAGACCTATTACTTGCCCCATGTTAAAGACACACACACAACCCCTGCCCCCCCAAAAAAAATAGGCTTAGAGAAATAGATGTTTTTTGTTCAAGGTCACAGGACACAAAGGTAGGAAGTAATGGTGTAACCAAAAGTGGGTCCTGCTTGCTAGCCACTCAAGGCCACTTAAAAGCCATTAAAGAGGCCAGGTTGGTGGAAAGGAAAGTTGCTTTATTTTGGATGGGTAATTGAGCACCTGTCCAAAGGCCAACTCTAGCCACCCCATCCCCCCTGCCCCCCGGCAATCAGTAGGCAATAGCTTTTATAGGCTGAGTGACTTGCAGAAACCTTAAAATTGGCCATCTTGATTGTTTTAAGTAGTTAATCTTCAGTTCCAGGGTCAGTTTGTTTCCATTTCTTTGAGGCCAGTTCTCAAAACTGTGGCAGCTTATGTCATGGCTAGAGTCTGGTCATCATGTAGCTAACTTTTCCACCTGGTGGGGGCTTCAGCATCTATAAGACAGCTCACAGGATATGGCTCAGAATATTATCTATAGCCCTGGAGAAGGAATTAAAGGTTCTTGACTATGCTTAATGACTAAACTATTATAATTTGGTCTCCTTTGACTCTTTTTCTTTGTTTCTGCATTTGCTCACTTCTCGGATTAAACTTGTTCTTTGGTTAAAGTTTTTCCACAGACAAGGCAGGCAGAAGACATATGAGGACAAGAACCATAGGGTCTTGCTCCATTTCAATGGGACTGGACTCTCTGCAGAGCCTAAAGCCTTCCTGCCATCCCAGGCTGCCCTCTGCATTGCGGTCTTCCTGCTGGGGCCGAGGTTGGGGGCAGGAAGCCAGAGCCCCGGATTCAGAGCAGTGAGAGGCGGGGCTCTGGCTCCCCCCACCCCACCCCTGTATTCTTACCCGGAGAATCTCACGAACAGAGTAGCCCAGTGGGCTACAGGCCGTAAGGTCGTACACAACTGAAGCGACTTAGCACACACTGCAGCCTGTTAGAATGCTTTGAGAGGCTTTCAAAAATCTATTTACCCAGGCCACACCCCGGATCTGTTAAGTCAGACACTCAGTCGAGGGGTGAGGGGGAAGGCATTAGTATTTTGCTTCTTAATTTTTCTTGATGTGCGGTATACTTCACAATGGGCTTCCTCGTGGCTCAGATGGTGAAAGAATCCACCTGCAATGAGCAGACCTGGGTTTGATCCCTGGGTTGGGAAGATCCTCCGGAGGAGGGCATGGCAACCCACTCCAGTATTCTTGCCTGGAGAATCCCCATGGACAGAGGAGCCTGCTGGGCTACAGTCCATGGGGTTGCAAAGAGTCGGATACAACTTGAGCGACTAAGCATATACACAGCACATACTTAACAGTGCAGGGTACAAATCTTAAGTTACAACTCCATGTATTTTTACGTGTGCGTGTGAATCCATGTTAACTGCCATCCAGATCAGTAGAGAGAATACGACCACTGCCCCAGGAGTCTCCTCTCCTGGTCAACGACCCACGCCCACCCCCAGGTGCAGGCGGTTCTGACTGACGACACCACGCGACGTTTTGGTTTGTGTCTGGCTCCTTGCCCCCTCCATCGTCAGGTCTGTGAGGATCCCCATCGCAGTCATCTGAACACGACTTGCTCATCCATTTACCAGTTGACGGACATCAAAGTGGTTTCCAGTGTTTATAAATAAAGCTGCTAAGAATAATATTTTTAGACATGTTTCCTGGTCCCTGGGCAGCAGCAGTTTTAAAGCCACCAATGTTGAGATCCGCTGACTCTGAGGAAGCTGTAAAATCCTGAGGGCTGCTGCAAGAGATGGAAGTCACTGTCTAGGTCCCCTGGGGGCCCCCTGGGGTTCCCCCAGACTGGAAAATAATAAACCATGGCTTATAGAGATTTTCTAGTTGCTGTTCTTTTCCTTTTGAGATTCCAGAGCCTTGAATAAGATCTCCTGGGTCAGAGGGGAGAGAGAGAGTCCTGGGGAGCAGTCCCGTCCGTGGGTAGTATACTAAATAGCTTCAGTAGCATCCAACTCTTGCGACCCCATGGACTGTAGCCCACCAGGCTCCTCTGTCCATGGGATTTCCCAGGCAAGAATTTTGGAGTAGGTGGCCATTTTCTTCTCCAGGAGATCTTCCTAACCCAGGGATCAAGCCCGGGTCTCCTGCATTGCAGTAAGATTCTTTACCATCTCAACCACCAGGGAAGCGTGGTGGCCTCTGTTTCTGCAGCTCTGGAAACTGGGTGAAGGGCACCCCTCAGGGCCAGGCACCAGGACGGTGAGGCCCTGGCTGTGATAACAGTACATCAGACATCCTCAGCAGACACCGTCTAGAATAGCTTCCTAATTCTGTACATGGCACCTCCCACTCCAGAAGAGACCTCCTCAAAAGAGCCATCTGTGCTGCGAGTTTTCATTTATAGCTCCCACGGCATGTGTGAGTTTGTGATCTGTGACTAGATGGCTGCTGACACATTTCTGGACACACACACACACGTCACCCACATCTGTTGCCGTGAGGCTGAGGGTGTGATTTTTCCTCTAAGTGGAGCCCAGCCCTCCCCTCCACCCGGGCAAACCTCTCCCGCGGTGCCTGCCATCTCTTTGCCTGCCATTGTTGGGGCAGCTCCTCTGACCTCACTTGCCCGAAACTGCCATGATTATATTTCTTGCCTTATTTTACAATGACCAATGTGGAAGTAAAAACAGCACACAGGGTTCAGAGAATGCCACCTGCTGACAGCCTGCTGGATCTGTGGCCTGTGGAGGTGATCCATGCTGCTGTCAAGGTCTGGTTTATCCCTTGTCACCTGTAAACCTCTGAGCATTTCTTCTGCTCCCTTGTTTTCTTTTTCACAGTCTTTGAGTATCCATTTTATAGCTGGAAAAGCAGAGGCATGGGAAGGTTTGGAATCTCAGCTCCACAAGGGCAGGGATTTCTGCCTGAGGTGCTCGCGGCTAGAGCCCCAGCAGCCTGGGACAGTGCATGGCATGCAGGAGAGGCTTGGTAAAGATTTCTGAAGGAAACGAATGAAGCTTGTGATGCATTTTGCTTTGGAAATGCCTGTCTCAGTATCCTCTTCCTGGACTTCCCTGGTGGTCCAGTGGTTAAGACTCTGCGCTTCCAATGCAGGGGGCACAAGTTCAATCCCTGGTCGGGGAAGTTCTGCATGCTGCACCATACAGCCAAAAACCCCCAAAAGTAAAATCAATATCCTCTTCCTGCTGGACCTCCTTCCTCAGCACAGTCCGTCAGGACCAGCAGGGCAGCCACACTTTCCTCCCCATGGCCCGTCAGAGCCTCTTTACCTCTGCAACTGAGAGCACAGACTCCAGAGCTACACCGCCTGGTGCGGCCTCTGCCACTTTGTAGCGGTGGGGCTTTGGGCCAATCTCTTAGCCTTTCCGTGCCTTGGTTTCATCCTCTCTTTGCTGGAAATAACAATGGTACTAACATGGTGGAGTTGTGGGGAAGACTAGAAGAGTTTGTATAAATGATGCATTTGGAGCTGTGCCTTTTGCACATGGCAGATGCTCAAGAGAAGTTACTTATCAGTGTTACTTTATTTTTTTTAGCTTTAAAAAAAAAATTAACTGAAGGCTATTTGGTTTACAGCATTGTGTTGGTTTCTGCCAAACATTAACAAGTATTGTTTTAAATAGAAAATAAACTTTCCCCTTTGCTTTAATGAGGTAAGACTGACAAACAAACATCGTATATATTTGAAGTTTGTGGCCTGATGGTTTGGTATCTTTTCTGAAAGGTCTTTACAGATCTTTTGCCCATTTAAACTTTAAGTTGTGTTAAATATATACACCATAAAATTTACCATCTTTTTAAAAAATAAATTTTAAAAGATATTTATTTTTTTATTAATGATTTATCTGGCTGTGCCATGTCTTCATTGCGGTACATGGCATCTTTAGGTGCAGCACTCAAACTCACAGTTATGGCCTGTGGAACCTAGTTCCCTGACCAGGAATCAAACCTGGACCCCCTGTGTTGGGAGCACAGAGTCCTAGCCACTGGACCACCAGGGACATGTCTAGTTTCTCTGTGCTGTGTAACATGTTATCACAAACGTAGTGGGCGAAAACAACACACGTGCATTATCTCTGTGCTTCCATAGGTCAGAGGCCTGGGCACTCCTGAGCAGATCCTCCACTCAGAGACTCACTCACAGCTGCAATTAACGTGTTGTCAGGCTGCATTTTTGTCTGGAGCCTCGATGGAAGAATCTACTTCTAAGTTCATTCTGGCTGTTGGCAGAACTCATTTCCTTGCAGCTGCAAAACTGTGGGCCCCAGATATTTCCTGGCCATTGCTTTAAATTCTAGAAGCTACCCCAAATTTCTTGTCATGCGGCGCTCTCCATAGGTTGTTCACAGCCTGGCTGTTTTCTTATTTAAGGCTAAT
The DNA here is from genome assembly GCA_006410635.1 of Cephalophus harveyi. Taxonomy (NCBI): domain Eukaryota; kingdom Metazoa; phylum Chordata; class Mammalia; order Artiodactyla; family Bovidae; genus Cephalophus; species Cephalophus harveyi. Next base: position 83,667 of record SJYT01053183.1, read on the forward strand.
AGGGGAAGGACTTTCCCTGGTGGTCCAGCAGTTAAGACTCCATGCTCCCAATGCAGGGGGCCCAGGTTCAATCCTGGGTCAGGGAACTAGATCCTGCATGCCAGAACTAAGAGCCCACATGTTGCAACCAAGACCCACCAGCAGAGTCAAGTAAATAAACATTTTTAAAATAAATAAACAAATATTCTGTAAAACGACCAATAGAGGAGTCTCCCCTTGCATCTGCTAAGATGGAGTTTTAGATAACAAAACATGGTTATAGGGGTGCCATCCCATCACCTTTGCCATATTCTATGACCTGCAAGTTGCAGGTTATATCTACACTCCGGGGGAAGGGATTATATCAGGGTACAACTCACTGGGGGGTCAGTTAGGGTATGTTGACCATTCTCTCCATATCCCCCCTCTAGAGTTAATTTGTTGGAATGTCTGGGCTGTTTGACTAGTGGAGTCTCCCTCGGTTTAGATTTTGCTGATTGCACACACAGTGCAGTTCAACCTGCTCCTTCGTCACCTGCATTTCTGGCAAACTGGCAACTGGACCCCGAGTGCTGACGGGACTCTGGTTGGATCCTTCAGGCAACATTCCAGGTGGCAGTGTGGTCTTCCCTCAGTAGCCACATCACGTCTGGCTGCTTCTCTTTTGATGATGCTAGCAGTCGTGGCTGCTCAATGCTTGTACCAGTTAATTCACAAAGGGTAGCAAAATGGTGATTCTATTATTTCATTTATTGGTTGAAATAATTTTTAAAGCAATGTTTCCTGTCATCTTTATTTGGTTACCCAGTGGCATAGGTCATATGAGGAAGACAGGATAAATGCTTGATTCATTTCTTTTATTTACCAGTTTCTAAGATAATAAATAGCTTTCCTATCAAGAGGACCAAATTAATTTTTAATAACATTATGAACTTATGGGCTTCCCTGGTGGCTCAGTCTTTAAAGAATCTGTTGCAATGCAGGAGATGCCAGTTTGATCCCTGGGTTGTGAAGATCCCCTGGAGAAAGGAATGGCAACCCACTTCAGTATTCTCCCATAGATGGAGGAGCCTGGCGGGCTACAGTCCATGGGCTCACAAACAGCCACAACTTGGCAACTAAAGCACCACCAGCAAGAACCTATAGATTAAAACATATTTGATTGATTTGAATCCCTTGCCATTGTTATCGTAATTAAAGCTCACATGGCCAGTGGGAGTCTCTTCAAACTGGTTTCTGAGTCTTTTTAACAGCCTATGAGTCTTCAAGAACTTCTGCTAGCTGTTACATCAAGATGGCCCAGTCTTCTTTTGTCCTTTATACCTTCCGGCTCTAGACTTGAAACCAGGCATTTTTCCAAGAAGCCCTGACTTTAAAAGAAAAAAGTTTCTTCTTTCTTTTTTAAAGATATTTATTTCTTTGGCTGTGTTGGGTCTTAGTTGCGGCGCTTGGGATTTTCCTCATGTCAGGTAGGGTCTTTGATCGTGGTGGATGAGTATTCTAGTTGCAGTGCTGGATTCCAGCCCATGTGGGCTTAGTTGCTCGACCAGGGATCAAACCCACATCTCCTGTGCTGCAAGAAGTCTTAACCACTGGACCAATAAGGAATTCCCCTTTTCTTCTTTCTTTTTTTTTAGATAAAATTTCCCCTGACTTCTTTTCATAGGAAATGTTATTTCAAAACCACAGTTTGGGTTCTGGGGTACTCATTGCTGTAGAATTGATCGCTGTGTCTTGCTTTCTGGCAGCCAGAACTAGCAAACGTGTAGAATCCCTTGTGAGCTCCTCCAGTATGAGGAAAGAAAGCTGGCGTGTGGGACCTGAGAAGCAATCAATTCATCACTGGCACATCCAGGGTTTTCTGGCCCTTCCCTTTCCTTCATTTCTGCAGCTCCATTTTATTCCACAGTCAGCAGTTTCTCCCTGGGGCAGGGAGCCTTGGAGGGGCTCTTTCAGGAGTTTAGAGCAGCTGGACAGCTCAGCCCCTCCAAGCCCCTTGCTCTGAGGCACACCCCAGTGTCACTTCCTCTTCCCAAACTGGCCACCATCCTTTACCAGGAATATCTGTTGCTTATTTTGGGGTTTCCCTGTTCTCAGATCACCAAATGCAGCGCCTGCCACCTGCCTTGATTTTTTTCTGCTTCTGCCCTCGCAGGTGCAAGTCTTGCAGCTGTCCCTGCGTTGTCTTCACCCTTGTATTTTAAGCTTCATGGAGATAGCTTGTCACCCAATGTGTGGTGAACCTTGCCTCTGGTTTGGGGCCACAGCTAGGGCCACTTGCTCAGCTGGTGGCTGGGCTAACCTGGAAGGTCCAGAGCATCCCCCACGTGGCCTCTCTTTCCCTATGTGGTGGCTCACATTCAGTCATTTAAGCTTCTTGAAAGCATCATGGTGGCTTCCCAGAGAGCGCCCAAGCAGAAGCTGCTAGGTCTCCTAAAGGCCACTCCTGTCCCAAATGGTGGATCAAAGCAAGTCACAAGACCCGCCCAGATTTCAGGGGAGGGAGACAGGCCCCACCCCCGATGGGAGGTGCCTGTAGGGATGAATGGGTGGGGCGATCTTTGGAGATTCCGAGTCAGGCTGGTCTGAACTAGAGCCCAAGCTGATGCCTTAGGAGACTGGGACCAACTAAAGTCTGCACCAGCCCCTGAGCGGTGGGGTGGGGCAGCAGGGACGTGTGAGTGGCCTCCAGTCTCAGGAAGGAATTCCAGTGTTTGACTCTGTGGAACTCCGCCCAGTATTTAGAGTTTCCCCCTGGGGCTGCAGGGCACAGGGGTATGGGTGGTGCCCTCCTTCGCCCTCAGGGTTGGAGCTGTGGAAAGAAAAGGAATTAGCTTTTTCATCTTTTTGCCCTGCCCCTGTCACTTGCAGGCCCTAGAGGGCTGGCAGGACATATGGCCCTGCCAGTGGTAAATCAAGCCGGGAGTCCTGCCAGGGAGGGCCAGATGGAGCAGGAAGAAGGCACAGATCAACCCTGCGGCTAAGGCTCCCGTGTGGCATTGCAGCTCTGCGGCCCGTTCCACTGGCCTTGGAGCATCCACGCTGGGCCCCCTCCCTTGCCCAGGCCGCCTAGCAGAATAGCCTCTTGCTGTCTGCGGGGCCGAGACAGCTGAAGGGGAAGGCGGATGATTCAACGACCTGTAAGGTCCTCTCCAACAGTCACGAGTCTGTTCCCACCTTGCTCCTCTCCCCCGTGTGGGGCTCAACCTCCTGGCTGAGTGTGGAAACAAGTCAGCCTGGAGCCCTGACATTGTGATGGACAGAAGACAGGGCATTTTCCCCTCTGATGCCTCAGCTTTTTTTCTGTGGCTGGCTGGGAGTGCCCGCCAGCCTGATGCCAAGTGGCAGTTCCACAGCCTCAGCGATAGAAGTGGATGTCAGCAAATCGGAGAGCAGTTCCTGCTGCCTTCCCTGCCTTCAAGGTGAAGATTTGACTTTCTGCCTCCAGGCAAATTCCACAGGCTGTTTCTCATCCTTAACAAGTAGAAACAGGGAGTTCCGCCTGCCAGAACTCCCCAGATAGCTTTGCTGATGTCCGGAGGATCTGAGGGTGCAAAGATGAGCGTGGATGAGCCCCATGAACCGTGGAGCCTCCGTGCTCCCTGTGTATGTCATCTCGTGGGGCTTGTTCCCTGCCCCTCCCCCGCACTAGGTGTCATTGAGTTGTTTTGAACAGGGAAACATCTTACAGCTTTGATTCTCACAGTGTAACCCAGATGCCACCAGGGAATCACGTAGGGAGCTTTACAAAATGTCAGTTTCCAAATCAAGACCACCAATGAAAGGGATAGACTACAGATAGCTGTAGAACTCCCAGGAGGGGACTAAGAGGGAAACCTAGGGAACTTTGGGAGACCGCTGTGAGTTAATGGTCCCTGGCTCAGAGATTAAAGCATCTGCCTGGCATGCGGGAGACCTGGGTTCGAGCCCTGTGTTGGGAAGATCCCCTGGAGAAGAAAATGGCAACCCACTCTAGTACTCTTACCTGGAGAATCCCATGGAGGGAGGAGCCTGGTAGGCTACAGTCCATGGGGTCGCAAAGAGTCAGACACGACTGAGCAACTTCACTAAAGAAAGCTATAGGGATGTTGTGGAATGAAGCAGTCTTGGTTAACTATAATATAAAGCCGTAAATAAAAGCATGAGATATACCCCAGGCCATTTGTTGTTGTTTGGGGCTTCCCAGGTGGCTCAGACAGTAAAAAATCTGCCTGGAATGTGATAGACCTGAGTTCGACCCCTGGGTTGGGAAGATCCCCTGGAGAAGGGAATGGCAACCCACTCCAGTATTCTTGCCTGGAGAATCCCATGGACAGTGGAGTCTGATGGTCTATAGTTGCAAAGAGTCAGACGCGACTGAGCACATATTTTTTTGTTCTTTTGTCTCAAAGTTGTTTCCAGTTCTTTTGCAACCTCGTGGACTGGGACCTGTCAGGCTCCTCTGTCTCTGGGATTCTCCAGGCAAGCATACTGGAGTGGGTATATGGACAGAGGAGCCTGGAGGGCTACAGTCCATGGGGTCACAAAGAGTTGGACACGACTGAGTAACTAAGCATAGCACAGGTGGCTCAGTGGTAAAGAATCTGCCTGCCAGTGCAGGAGACACAGGAAACGCAGGTTCAGGTTCGATCCCTAGGTTGGGAAGATCCCTTGGAGGAGGAAATGGCAACCCACTCCAGTATTCTTGCCTGGAGAATCCCATGGACAGTGGAGTCTGATGGTCTATAGTTGCAAAGAGTCAGACGCGACTGAGCACATATTTTTTTGTTCTTTTGTCTCAAAGTTGTTTCCAGTTCTTTTGCAACCTCGTGGACTGGGACCTGTCAGGCTCCTCTGTCTCTGGGATTCTCCAGGCAAGCATACTGGAGTGGGTTGCCATTCCTTTCTCCAGGGGATCTTCCCAACCCAGGGATCAAATTGGCGTCTCCTGCATTTGCAACCAGATTTTCTACCACTAAACCATGATGTAAGTCCCATTAGGTGAAAGAAAAATGTCACCACCCTTCTACTGATTTGAATAAGTGCTATAATAATCCTAGTTTGACCTAAGGTCAAGACACTCTCCTGCCCAACACAAAGGAGGAGATAGTGATATAAGCCTGCATGCATGGGTGTTAAGTTGCTTTAGTCATGCACAATTCTTTGCAACCCTGTGTAGCCTGCCATGTGCCTTTGTCCTGAGAGTCTCCAGGCAAAAATACTGGAGTGGGTTGCCATACCCTCCGCCAGGGGGTCTTCTAGACCCAGGGGTCAAACCCACATCTCTTATGTCTGCTGCATCGGTAGGCAGGTTCTTTACCACTCGGGCCACCTGGCAAGCCCTATGTAGGCCTGACGTCTACTCACAGAGGTAGTCTTTTCCACCCTCCGCCAGGGGATCTTCTAGACCCAGGGGTCAAACCCACATCTCTTATGTCTGCTGCATCGGTAGGCAGGTTCTTTACCACTCGGGCCACCTGGCAAGCCCTATGTAGGCCTGACGTCTACTCACAGAGGTAGTCTTTTCCCACTCCCCCACGTTCCTTTTACTATAAAATTGCAGCCCGCATAATCCTCAGAGCAAAGCTCCCTAACCTGCCTGCTTGCATCTCTTGTGAGAGTCTTATACTAATAAATCTACTTTTTTGCCGTCACTTTGCCTCTTGCTGAGTTCCTTCTGCACTGAGACACAAAGAACCTGAGCCTCAGTCAGTCCAGACATGAGGTGAGTGATTCTAATGAAAAGATCATGAGTTCAAGTTCCAGTCCGAGTTTTGGCTGGGTTCGAGTCCTGGCACATGGGTTCAAGTCCCCATGTGAGGTATGCGATTTCACCATGAGACACCACCTGACACCCATTAGGACGGTTACTATTTTAAGAAAAATAACAACAATGTGTGTGGAGTAATGGGAACCCGGGTGCTTTGTTGGTGATGATGTAAAATGGGGCAGCCCCTATGGAAAAACAGTATGGAGGGTTCTCGAAATATTAAAAATAGAATTACCCTATGATTTAGCAATCCTATTCTTGGGCATATACCCAAAAGAATTGAAACCAGGCTCTCAAAGAGACATTTGTACACCCATGTTCATTCCAGTATCATTCACAATAGCCAAGAAGTGAAAGCAACCCATATGTTCATCAGTGGATGAATGGCTAAAGAAAAAGTGGTAAGTATGTATGTGATGGGATATCACGCAGCTTTAAAAAGAAGGAAATCCTGTCACGTGCCACAGCACAGATGAACCTCAAGGACATTAGGCCAGTCACAAAAGGACAAATACTGTATGATTCCTCTCATAGGAAGTGCCTGGAGTAGTCAAAATTATAGAAACAGAAAATAGAATGGTAGTTGCCAAGGGCTTCCCAGGTGGCGCAGTTGGTGAAGAACCCACCTGCCAATGCAGGAGACTTGGGTTCGATCCCTGGGTTGGGAATAGCCCCTGGAAAAGGAAATGGCAACCTAACCCACTCCAGTATTCTTGCCTGGAGAATCCCATGAACAGAAGAGCCTGGCAGGCTACAGCCCATGAGGTTACAAAGAGTCAGACACGACTGAACACATATGCACAGGTACAGAGTTTCAGTTTTGCAAGCTGGAAGAGTTCTCGAGATTTATTGCACAACAGTGTAAACGTACTTAACACTACTGAACTTAATGCTTAATGAAGATGGTAAATTTAATGCTGTGTGTGTTTTTTTACCACAACGTTTGTTTTTTTTCTCTCTCTTCTTTAAAGGGAGCTAATTTCCATTTGGAAATGCAAACATTAAAAAGCGGGGGGGGGGGGGGGGGGGGG
>SJYT01053183.1:90560-125416 GCA_006410635.1 Cephalophus harveyi
GGGGGGGGGGGGGGGGGGGGGGGGGGGGGGGGGGGGGCAGATTCCTGGGCTTTGCCAGATCTTCAGAATCATAATCCCTACAGAAGAGCCTCAAGAAGCTGCCTTTTAAACAAATCCTCAAGTAATTCTTAAGCCCAGTAATGTTTCTTGTCTTAGAGGTCATGCTTAAGAAAATTGGCTCTGAAGGGAACTTCCTTGTGGTCCAGTGGCTAAACCTCCATGCTCCTGGTGAAGGGGGTCAGGGTTTGATTCCTGGTGAGGGAACTAGATCCTGCAGCTGCAACTAAAGGTCCCACAACTAAGACCTGGCGCAGCCAAATAAATAAAAATAAATTTATATTTAAACAAAAGAAAAAAGAAAACAGGCTTGAACTCAAACTGTCAGGCAACCAAAGCAACCCTGGAAAAACACTTTGCTCTCTCTGTGTCTTGGTTTTCTCACCTGCCTAATGGGATTAACGGGAGTGTTGTGAGGATTCATTTAGTTAATAATCACAAAGCTTTTGATCCCTGTGTATATCATGGTTATCCAAATCAAGTGCCCCCTTTTGCCTGAATGGAACTGAGGCCAGGGAGGTGCCCGGTCTAAGCTCTTTCCTCCAGGCAGCGCCAGCGTCAGGAGGAGCCGCCTCCCAGGCCACAGTCCCGGGGGCCTCGGTCCCTGGGGGCAAGGCCCAGGGTCGGGAGTTCTCCGCTCCTTCCTTGACTCGCTCTGTTGCATGCGGGGCGCAGGGGACAAAGTGGGGTGAAGGGGACAGATGGGGCTCCACCACTGTGCCCTGCCCAGTTGCAGGGCTGCTGCAGCTTTGGCCATCGGGGAACAGGACCCCAGAGGCAGAGCGGAGAGAAGGGAGTGCCACACTCTCCTTCCCAGACCATGGGATGTTCCAGGCAATAGTATTGGAGTGGATTGCCATTTCCTTCTCCAGGGGATCTTCCCGACCCAGGGATCGAACCCAAGTCTCCTGCATTGTAGACAGATGCTTTACCGTCTAAGCCACCAGGGAAGTCCCCTTCCCAGACCAGACCCCAAGTTTGCAGGAGAAAAATCCTTCCCTTCAGGAGGTGGAGGTGCTTCCACCCGCTGTTTGTGGAGCCCCGACTCTGTCCTCCTAGTATTGCTCATCCTTCTGACAACACAACAAAGTGACCCCATTTGGTCCATTTCTCAGATGGGAAGGCTGAGCCTGGGGGGAATCCGCTGGGGTCCAGGCTCCCTCTCACGCAGTCAGCCCATGGCAGAATTGGGGGGAGGGCTCAGAACTGCCTGGGCCCAAAGATGTGCAGGCTTATCCTGGAGGGGGAGCCTCAAAGAGGTGAGAAAAGGCACTTCATGATAAACAGATTCAGTGCAATCCCTATTTAGGGCCCAACTGTGTTTTTACAGAAACAGAAAAACTCATCATAAAATTCTTCTGAAGTCTCAAGTGATCACAAACAGACGAAGAAATCTTGAAAAAGGAGAACAAAGTTGGAGATCCCACACTTCGTGATTTCACAACATATTATGAAGTAACAGTAATCAAGATGGCACAGCAACTAGCCCAGAGTGCGCGTGTGCTAAGTCGCCTCAGTCACACCCTACTCTTTGCAGCCCTACAGGTTGTGGCCCCCGGGATCCTCTGTCCAAGGGATTCTCCAGGCAAGAATACTGGAGTGGGTTGCCATGCCCTCCTCCAGGGGATCTTCCTGACCCAGGGATCAAAGCCGCGTCTCTTTGGGTCTCCTGCATAGGGAGGCAGGCTCTTTACCACTAGCACCACCTAAGAAGCCCACTGGCGGAAAGACATAGAGCCAAATGGAACAGAGTAGAGAGCCCAGAAACAAACACTTGCAGACACGGTCAAATGACTCTGACAAGGGCACCAAGACTGCACAGTGGAGAAAGGACAGTCTCTCTAACAAATGGGGTGGGCAAACTGGGTATCCACACAGCAAAGAATGAAGGTGGACCTCTACCTAACACCATGCACAAAAGTTAACTCAAAATGAATCAAAGACCTAAACACAGGAGCCAAAACTAGAAAGCTCTTAGAAGAAAACACAGGGGAAAATCTTCATGACACTGGATTATTGGGCAATCATTTCTTGGCTGTCACATCAAAAACGCAGGCAACAGAAGAGAGAGAGAAAAAAAAAAAGGTACGTTGGACTTCATCAAAATTAAAAACTTTTGGGAATTCCTTGGGAGTCCAGTGGTTAGGATGCGTTTTCACTGCCATGGGACCCAGGTTCAATCCCTGTTTGGGGAACTGAGATCCCACAAACTGTGCAGTACAGCCAAATAAATAAATAAAAATTAAAAACTTTTGTGCACCAAATGATGCTATCAAGAGAGTATGGAAGGGAGAGGCAATATAGGGGGAGGGGATTATGAGGTACAAACTATTAGGTATAAAATAAGCTACAAGGATAAATTGTACAACATGACCAATATTTTATAATAGCTATAAATGGACTATAACTTAAAAATTGTGAATCACTATATTGTACACTTGGAATGTGAAGTCAAGTGGGCCTTAGAAAGCATCACTACGAACAAAGCTAGTGGAGGTGATGGAATTCCAGTTGAACTGTTTCAAATCCTGAAAGATGATGCTGTGAAAGTGCTGCACTCAATCTGCCAGCAAATTTGGAAAACTCAGCAGTGGCCACAGGACTGGAAAAGGTCAGTTTTCATTCCAATTCCAAAGAAAGGCAATGCAAAAGAATGCTCCAACTACCGCACAATTGCACTCATCTCACATGCTAGTAAAGTAATGCTCAAAATTTTCCAAGCCAGGCTTCAGCAATACGTGAACCGTGAACTCCCTGATGTTCAAGCTGGTTTTAGAAAAGGCAGAGGAACCAGAGATCAAATTGCCAACATCCGCTGGATCATGGAAAAAGCAAGAGAGTTCCAGAAAAACATCTACTTCTGCTTTATCGACTATGCCAAAGCCTTTGACTGTGTGGATCACAATAAACTGTGGAAAATTCTGAAAGAGATGGGAATACCAGACCACCTAACCTGCCTCTTGAGAAATCTGTATGCAGGTCAGGAAGCAACAGTTAGGACTGGACATGGAACAACAGACTGGTTCCAAATAGGAAAAGGAGTGCGTCAAGGCTGTATATTGTCACCCTGATTGGACTGCAAGGAGATCCAACCAGTCCATTCTGAAGGAGATCAACCCTGGGTGTGCTTTGGAAGGAATGATGCTAAAGCTGAAACTCCAGTACTTTGGCCACCTCATGCGAAGAGTTGACTCATTGGAAAAGACTCTGATGCTGGGAGGGATTGGGGGCAGGAGGAGAGGGGACAACCAAGGATGAGATGGCTGGATGGCATCACGGACTCGATGGATGTGAGTCTGAGTGAACTCCGGGAGATGGTGATGAACAGGGAGGCCTGGCGTGCTGCGATTCATGGGGTCACAAAGAGTCGGACACGACTGAGCGACTGAACTGAACTGAACTGAACACAGGAGAAGGAGCTGACAGAGGATAAGATGGTTGGATGACATCACCAGCTCAATGGACATGAGTTTGAGCATAGCTCAGGAGATGGTGAAGGACAGGGAAACCTGACACGCTGCAGTCCATGGGGTTGCAAAGAGCTGGACACAAGTGAGCGACTGAACAGCAGCAGCTTAGGGGCACAGGGCATGTTGTCGGCATGACCAGAAATGGTGCTGATGATGGCACCAGGCCATCAGGACAAAAGGAGAGACAAGCAAAATTTTTTACCACGTGCTATAGAAAATTGCTCAAGAGATGATCTTGTCTTAATACCATTTACTCCAGAAAATATTTTCTCAATGATGTTGAACTTGGCACCCAGCACTTGCTTAGGTATTCTGCCTGCATTTAAGATATAATGCCACTAGGTGGCAATGGTGTGCAGATCCTGAGGTCCCTTCCAGAGCAGATTCCTTAAGGATCATCTCAAAATTCCTTTTTATACTTAAAGCTGCCTCACCAAAGGAGAAGGCAATGGCACCCCACTCCAGTACTCTTGCCTGGGAAATCCCATGGACAGAGGAGCCTGGTGGGCTGCAGTCCATGGGGTCGCTAAGAGTCGGACATGACTGAGCAACTTCACTTTCACTTCTCACTTTCATGCATTGGAGAAGGAAATGGCAACCCACTCCAGTGTTCTTGTCTGGAGAATCCCAGGGATGGGAGAGCCTGGTGGGCTGCCGTTTGTGGGGTCGCACTGAGTCAGACACGACTGAAGCGACTTAGCAGGAGCAGCAGCAGCCTCACCAAAGGACCCCCTGAGCATCAGTTTCCTCATTTGTATAATGAGATAATAGTACTAAAATCATGTAAAATACTCATGTGCATAGTAAGACACTCAGTTACAGTTTGCTTCTTTCCTAGCTGAGTGATTATGATCCTGCCTTTTGAAACCACTTTGCCTGGATTTGAATCTCAGCTCCACTACTTACCAGCTGTGTGACCTTGGGCAAATTATCTAGCCTCTCTGAGCTTTAGTTTCCTTGTTGGTAAATGGGGTTAGTAATTGTACCTATGCTTGGTAGTTTATATGTGATGTGTGTAAGGTGCTTAGAAGTGCCTGGTCCAAGAACTGTACTCTGAGTTTGCCATTGTCTATGCATGTGAACACAGACACATACTAAGGGTGAGACACATACTCACCTAGTCTAACACTGGGCACCTCCTTGTCAAGATCATATGTCTTAGGGGCATTTTTAACTCTTCTAGCATGAGTCACGGACAGAGAAAGCCACAATTCCAAGACTCCTGACACCCTGGTCTCCGGATTTGAGACACAGCTGACAACAGCCTCTGTCCACCAGGCAGGTGATGGAAATTAGTTTGCAAGTGTGAAGCCAGCTGTGGGAAGATGAGGAGGGGAGGATTTTTGTCCCTTGGGGGTGTCCTGCTCACCTCTGTCTATTGTTGGGAGGCAGCTCAGAAAATAAAACACCAATCACTACTGGGCCAATCACTTTTCCCGATCCATGGGGCCCCACCTCCATGCAGATCTGCGGGGGAGGTAGAGGAATCTGGTGACCACAGCACCTGACCAGAAGTCAGATCTGTTTTTAGCCCAGCTCTGTCACTGGTGTGCTGTGTGACCTTGAACAAGTCATGCTTCCTCTCTGGGCTTCAGAGTCCTGCTCTGCCAAAATTGGGACACACTTTCTGCCCTTCCTTTCTAACCAGAGATGTGGTGAGAGGAGAGAAACTCCTCAAAACATCACCTCCTCCTGGAAGCCTTCCACAATGGACAGAACAAAAGGGAATTCAAATCCTTCCCACTTGCCTCCATCTCTTCCAGGCTAAACATGTGTTTTTATCCATCAGTTTGCTCATTCATTGATTTCCACAGTCATGTTCGGCGCTGGTCCGCCTTCCTGTCTACATATCCTTTTTGTTTTGCTTGCAAAACACCTCTGCAGTAGACTATGCCTGCCTCCTTGCTCCAAATGAAGAGTCTAGCAGAAGAAACCTCTGAGGGATGGTTTGGGGCTCTGGGTGGGAAATGAAGGTCCCATGGAATCCCAGATGGTTCAGAACTTAATGAGACTTAAAATAGCAAGTCTTGGGGAAGATCAGAGAAAAGCACTTTAGAAAAAGCACTTTGAAAAGTGAAAAGAGGGAATTCCCTGTTGATCCAGTGGTTATGACTCTGGGCTCTCATTGCTGAGGACCCTTGTCAGAAAACTAAGATCCTGCAAGCCTTACCACAGGACCAAAACAAGAAAAGGAAAAGAAAACTGAAAAGAACTATGAAAATGGGAGAAAGTCTTAGTCTCTGGATGGGGCACAAAACAATAAAAGAGGAAGATGGGGAGGGGGTTAGTTAACTTTGACGATCCTAAGTTTTGTGATCAGAAAATCTAGAAGGAAGCTAGTTTAATTTTAAGAAGCATGGAAGTTCTGTGTCAGTTTCCAAAATAACATTTTATTTTGGATTACATATGAGCAACAGATGTAGTGTGTGTGTGTTCGTGCATGTGTGTGTGTATCTGTATGTGTGTGTTTTCCACTCTCATTTTTTTCAGGGCTTGGGGCTGCTAAGGTCTTCATTTAACTTCAAATGGAGTAAGTCCAGCACATCCGCTCTGTCATCCCCTCTCCCCAATAGCTCTCCACCCCCCATAATCTGCCTGATCAGGTCTCCCCCTCCATGACCCGTCCCATGACTGCTCCAAGCTGGTGCAGCTTCTGTGACCCTCCAGCCTCTCTGAGCACACCTCTCCTGAATGCCAGTGTCCCTCCCACTCTTGCCATCCTCCACCAAATGCCCAGCTGCCAAGGGACAGTGAGTGTTCCATGCTCCTAACTTCACTGCCTTTCAAAACTTACCCCTTCTGGGCTCCATCTACACCAGATCCCCTGATGACACATGTACAGTAGGGGAGGGGGCAGAAGTTCTAGATTTTCCATCCTGGTTGCACTTTAAGACCCTCTTGGGGAATTAGCCTTTCACATTATGAAAGTTCTGTCTAACGGGAATTTCATAGCACTGGAGGAGACCAAAAGGGAGAGATTTGAGGGTGCATGCAGTTAGAGACCAGAGAAGGCAATAGCACCACACTCCAGTACTCTTGCCTGGAAGATCCCATGGATGGAGGAGCCTGGCAGGCTGCTGTTCATGAGGTCGCAAAGAGTCAGACATGACTGAGCGACTTCACTTTAACTTTTCACTTTCATGCATTGGAGAAAGAAATGGCAGCCCACTCCAGTGTTCTTGCCTGGAGAATCCCAGGGACGGGGGAGACTGGTGGGCTGCTGTCTATGGGGTCACACAGAGTCGGACAAGGCTGAAGCAACTTAGCAGCAGCAGTTAGAGACAATATAATAGACATCAATTATTACACAACTATTTGGTTCTAGGCGCTTATGCGAGGTGCTTCACATTCTTTATCAAATTCTAACTGGATATCAATATCCAATTCCAATATTGAATTCCAATTCGACCAGTGAGACAAGTGTAATTATAATAAAGAAAATAAAATTAACTAAGTACTTACATGCTAAGCAGTTCACCTGGATTGTCTTGTGTAATACACAACCCTTGACATAGGAGCTGTCATTTTGCATTTTCCAAATGAGGGAACCAAGCCATAGACCAGTTAAGTAACTTGTCACACAACTATTAAGACGAGGAGGCTGAAACACAGGTTAAGTGACATGCCTGTCTTCACCCAGCAAACAAGCGATTTGAGGAAAGTATATGTTTTTCCCCTATATGCTCATCATGCCTCCTCCTGGAGCAAGAAAAAATTCTAGGTTGAGGTGAGGGCAGCTGGGGACCAGGAACTGCTAGGGTTTAGATGGGAGGGGTACTTTGTCAGCTCCAGACATCAACATATCCCTGGCATGGAGAGTGTCCAGGAATATTTCAGGACCTCAGCTCCAGACACCTGCCAAAAGTCCTCTGGTTTTGTGAGCCTCTCCTAGTAATCCTTCCTTGGCTCCTGCCCCATCTGGTTGTTCCAGCAGTAGTTCAGAATTTCAGTCGTCGTTCAGCACCTCCTTGGAATGCTGCCTCCTCCAAGAAGCTTCCTGGATTCCTTTAACCCAGAGCCATCTGATCTTCTCTGGAACATTGTTCACTCACCTGGCAGTCCTGTTCATCCTTGGGGTAAGTACTGTCAACTGGACTTCCAACCAGGTGTTGAGTTCCTTTAGGCTCTAACACCTTATGTGTGATAAGTGGTCAGAGAATTCTTTTTGAATGAATAGGCCCTGCATTTGGGCATTCCCCTGGGTCATGGATTTCAGTGCCTCTGGTGAGGCAGGAAGGTGAGGGAGGGCAGGAAATACAAATGTGTGATGTGTTCAGGTGCCGACATTAGGGAGTGGTGAGGTCTGCAGCAAACTAGAGTCTGCATGCTTACCTGAAGGGCTTACCATCAGATTCAGTCACGCCCACTCCCCACAAATGGCTGGGACCTATTCTCACCCTGAACCCCCTCACTTTCTTTCCCTTTCTCCAGCTTTATTTTTCTACTTTGTGCATATCACTTTATTTTTAAAGGACTTTATTTAATTTTATCTTAAATATTTATTTATTTGGCTGCATTGAGTCTTAGCTGTGACACCAGCTTCTCTAGCTGCGGCATGCAGACTGAGTTGCCCTGTGGCAAGTGCATCTTAGTTCCTCAGCCAGGGGCTGAACCCCCATCCCCTGCACTGGAAGTCAGATTCTTAACCACTGGATGACCAAGGAAGTCCCTAAAGCATACTCTATATGCTATTTATTACGTTTAACATCTGTTGTCCCTCACAACATGAGTACCTGAGGGCAGAGATTTTGTCTATTTGTGTTTTTTTTTTTTTTATGGTGAGCATTTTTTTAGAAATAAATTATTTTAAATTAACTTTTATTGGAGTATAGTTGATTTACAACGGTGTGTTAGTTTCTGCTGTACAGCAAAGTGAGTCAGCCATACAAATATATATTCCCATTACATATACATACATACTCTATTCCCATACAGGGCATTAGAGAGTATTGAGTAGACTTCCCTGTGCTATACACTGGATGTTTATTAGCTCTCTATTTTATATATAGTGGTGTGATATGTCCATCCCAGTCTCCCAATTTATCCCCCGACCCCAATTTGGTCTGTTTCGTACTCTGCTGCAGTCCAGCCGCTCATCAGTGCCCTGCAAGAAGCAGGTTCTCAGTCAATAGGTGTTGAATAAACCCTCCTTATAAATCCAAGACAGCTGCTTACAAGTCTGCAGTGAAGAGAGCTGCCCCAGCGCCCTTCGCCGTGTCTAGGTTTCCGGAAGCGTGCAGGGTTTAAGACAGGAAGAGTGCATCGGGGGTCCTAACGAGTCGCTCAGAGAGCCCCCCAGGAGGTGGCCTGGGTGACTTCCCCGTGGAGCCAGTTTGGGCATTTCTGGAAGAAGCTGGTGCGGGGTGCGGGGGTTATGGGTGCGGTGCTGGGGGAGGAGGGGTCCTCACTCCAGAGCACCCCCCTGCCACACACACACACAGTCCAGACCTACCCACCACACACGCCCCCGCACGTCCCAGAAGACGCAGGATTCCGCGAGGCCAGAAACAAACGCGGCGGGAGGAACGTCCTAAAAAAGTGAGGAACGGGCGCAGAGGGGGAGGGGAGCGACACCCTGGGGTCCACGGGGCTCCCGCAGGGGGGCCGAGGACTAGGGCGCACGGGAGACCCTCTCGGCGCCCGCCCGCCGCAGCCAGAGCCCCTCGGCCGGGCGCCACGGAGCAGTCCCTGGGAGGAGGAGCAGGGCGCCGGCCCGGGCGCTGGGGGTGCTGCCCGCCCCCCCGCACCTCCTAAGCCGGCAGCTGCCGCCTCAGCAGCGCGGCGTCTCCACCTGCGCAGCCACCGCTCCGCCCGGCGCCGCGCCGCCATTGGCTCGCTAAAAATGCCTCGCTAATCTGCGCCCATCTGCGCGCCTCCGCCCGCCGCCTCCCCTCCTCCTCGGCTCTGACCTTCCTCCTTCCCGCAGCCCCGGGCGAGGTCCGGAGGGACGCGGCGGCGCAGCCTCTCTTGCCCCCCGGGAAGTCGACCGGGCTTGAGACCGGGACCCCCAGACGCCCCGCTTGGCGCCGCCGATGGTGCCGGGCGCCCCTGCCCCCAGGTAAGGGGTCTGGCGGGTACGGGGTAGGGAGGGAGCGCTCCAGTCTAGGGGTGCGTGCTGGGGGCGGGCGCAGAGGCGGACTGGGGAGGATCGGACAGCTACCTGCAGAGAGGTGAGCGCGCGACCGCGGGTGCTTTGCAAGCGCCGGGGTTCTTGAGCATCACCCGGGGCAGTGTCAGGATGTCCCTGAGCTGGGCCCTCTGGGAGACGGACCTGGCGGAGGCCTTCACCCGAGGGACGGGGGGTGGGGGGGAAACGCAGGAAATAGGTGCCTTGGGAAGGTGGGACCCAGGCCCCAGGTCCCATCCGAGGCTCTGGCCTGGCTTGTTCCGGTCCCAACAGGGTGGGAGGCTGATGCCAGCTTGGTGCGTAGGCTGTTTGTGGACCAGAGTTGGCTGGGGAGAAATACAGCAGCTGATGCCCGCCCTCGGTCCTGTCTGGTTTACAGTGAAAGATTTTTTTTTCTGTCTTGTCTGCCCCCTTTCCCCACTGCTGAGATGGGAGGCGGCAGAGGAGGAGAAGGCTAGGATGAATGGCCCACACAGACCGCAGAGGCCAAGGTCTTGTCTGGCCCTGCTCCCTTCCCCACCCGCCAGGCCACTTGCTGCCCGTTGGAATTCTCTCTCCTCCTTAGTTTTGCCTTATGGGAGGCCTTGAAAAGCTTAAAAGGTCATCAGGGTGTGAGGGATACAGTGGCAAACCACAGAGCTTGGCCGCGACCCAGCTCCAAGCCCGAGCCGCACCCCACTCTCTACCGCCCAGCTCTGCACCCCACGTGCAGTGACACATGTGCCCGCTTTTCTCTGGGCACAACCATAAATAACTCATGTTGTCCTGGCTCTGGCCTGGCGGGGGTGCAAACAGAACTGTCTGTCAATGGTCTTGGAGGTTCCATCCCTCACCCATCCGGCCTTCCCATCACAGGTCCATAAGCCACTCGAGCCCTCCTCCGGGTAGCTTCCTGCTACCCAGGTGAGATCCCTCCGCCTGCCCTGCATTCTCCAGCCTAGCCTGCCTTGTGCCTTGGTCATTTATGCCTCACCCGTGGCCCATAGACTGGAAGTGCTTTAAGACAGGATTCTGTGTGATTCATCCGTCATCGCCCCTGCACCTGACCTGGGTCTGGCACCAAGTACATGTTTGTGGAATGAGTGAATGAATCCACTTGAACCCTGAGAAATAGCTGGCACCCTGAAGGAGGGGGGTGCTCTCCTCCCATCCCCCAGGGCCAAAGAGCTACTGAAAACAGACTCTCCCATTCAGGCCCTTCCTTGGCCTAGAGGTGATGAGCAGCTATGGCATTTAGAGATAGATACTGGGGTCCTAATGGCTCTAGAGGGTCTTTTGGGGCCCCAGGCTTGAGTCCCTGGCTGCTCCAGGCTTGCTGGAAGGTCCTGGTGAAGGTCTGACTTGCCTCAAGCCTCTGGGTTGGCACTTGCCTCCCAGGGTGCTGAGCCCATACCAGGCTCTCTGTCTCTGTCCCAGCCCTTAGGAGGGTCCCGGTCAGCATCAGGGCATCTGGGAAGGCCCGAGGCAGGCCAAGCTCAGCCTCTGGGGTCCTCACAGCGAGCTCTGAACAGATCTGACGATTGTGTGGAGGAGCCAGTGTAGACCAGAGGAGGAGGCTGCCAGCAAGAGTCCTGGTCCAGCTACAAGGCCGTGCCTGTGACATGGACATTCCCAGGGCATCTGCAGCCCTCATTGCTCCTTTGACAGCCATACTGATAAGACAGCAGCAAGATGTCCTTGTCCTCATCTCACAGCGGAGAAGTCTGAGGGTCAGCGGCAGAGCCCAGCCCAGGACACAGTTCCTGGCTCCAAGTCCAGTGTTCTGTCCACTGCACTCGAGGGAGCTGGGGCGAGGCCCCAGACCCAGGTCAGTGGGTTGTCCTCAATCCCGTCTGGCTCTGTCCCACCCCCAGTGATGGAGAAGGGAAGGGTGCGATGCTTCAGGGCTGGGAGAGGATATGGAGGATGGTTTGGATAGTGCCTGCAAGTGGTTGGCCCAGGGATGCAGAAGAAACAGTAGAAACCAGCAGTGCACAGCATCTGCCAGGAGCCAGGAGGCAGCCACTCTTTCTGTACTGAGTTACTCAATCTTCACTTCAACCCAACTGGATGCTATTATTATCCCCATTTTACACAGGAGGAGACTGAGGCACTGAGAGGTCATCTGTCCAAGGTTACACGGTTTGAAACCGGAGGAGCTTGGATTTGAACCGAGGCCCCAGAGTCCGTTATTCCCTAATGTATTCCCTAACGCAAGAGCAGGAGGGCTGTGGACCTCGGGGCTGGGGGCTTGTCTCCATGGAGACACAGGTTTTAGGTACTCCCACGTGGCAGATAGTGTGTGCTTGATTAGGTGCGACTGTAATGGTTTCAGAGGCTCAGGATGAAAATGCTTTGAGCACCTACTGTGTGGCAGGCGGAGACGTTTATAGGACGCCCACCGGAGTCTGTCCCTCCCCTGCTCTGCGTCCATCGACGGCTCCCTGTTTCTTTGAGGACAGAGTGCCGTCTCCCTCCCGTGGCCCCGCTGCCCTCCCCGGGCCTGGGCTTCCTCTCCGTCCTCTGCCCTCCAGCTGCTCTGAACTGCTTTCAGTTCCTCAAATAAACCACCCTCCTCTCACCTGCAGGCCTGTGCACAGACTGATCCCCTGGCTAGAGCCAGGCCCCCTCCTGCCTCACTACCCGGTCCTTCTCACCCTCAGGGATCTGCTGAGACTTTTCCTTCTTCCAGAAGCTTCCATGAATTCCTCCTCCCCACACCTGGCCCACTTTACCTCACACAGTGTCCTCTCTGGCTTTCCTTGGCCCACCAGCTGTGGAGCCCTCGGAGGCAGGGTCAGCGTCCTGTCCCATGGCCCCCAGAGCCTGGTGCAGAGGACCCCACGGAGTTAGCAAATGCTGGTTCCCCTCTTACACTTTCTCTCCAATCTCAGGACTTAGCCTCCTGCTCCCAACCAGCACTAAGGACCCCTCCAGAATTTGCCTATAGCCCCCCAGCAAGGATAAGCTGGTGGCAGAAAGCCTTTGGTGGAGAAGTGAAACCGCCTGTAGGTCTGGCAGGACTGAGGAGGCATTTGGGGTGGGAGTTTGCTGATTTGGTGGTGGGGGCAGAGACCTCCCTGGGGAAGCAGGTGGGAGGGAGGGGGAAGGAGTGGGCAGGTCAGAGAGGAAGAGGGCTGCTGAGTTGGTTTTACATTTTTCTTAGAGGAAAAAAAAACTTTTATTATTTTTTTTAATTATTGTATTACTAAAGTAATATGTACCTGTGTGGAAAAATCTAGAATGTACTGGAAAGCCCAAATTAAAAAAAAAAGTATTAGCCAGCTCCAGACCGACCCACTGTGGACACTTAGTGGCTGGTTTCCGGTCAGGGGCCTGTGGACAGGGGCGGGCAGGTGGGGACAGGTCTGGTGGGGCAGGAAGGGGAACGATTCCCAGCCTGTGGACTGCAGGGCAAGGAAGCAGAGTGAGTGGAGAGAGAAGCGGAACTCTGGGAATTCCCTGGTGGTCCAGTGGTTGGGACTCCCCGCTTCCACTGCAGGGGGCACGGGTTCGATCCCTGGTCCAGAAACTAAGGTGGATCACGCATGCTGTGTGGCACAGCCACAATGAATGAATAAAAAATAAGACTTAAAAGTGGAGCTCTGATGCAGGCCCAGCAGAGAGCCCCTGCACGGCTTGGGCGCTCTGGAGCCAGAGGGGCCCTTCAGAGTTGCTGTGGAATAGCTGGGCCTGAGGACCTCTGCCTCCCTCTGACACTGGGTAGGGCTCAGGACGTGCCCTGGGGCAGGTGGCTTCAAAGCAGCCACCATCCCGAAGGGGCTGCCAGCACCCCCGACAGAAAGGATGGATGGGAAGGTGTGAGACGGGCTGGAGGGAGAACACCAGCAGGAACCTGGCCCCAGATGGCTCTGGGGGACAGGGACTCTAATCCCAGGGAAGCTGGTGGGGCGTCTCTGGGTGGGGAGCATTTCTGTAAGGGTGGGGTGGATGCCTGTGCACACCTCGAGCTTGGGGTAGCAGGTTGACTAAAGACTGGGAGGGCAAAGAGGGTCTTGGCTCCTATTTAAAAATCACTCGATCTTTAGACACTGGGCGGGGGCTGTGGTCTACTTGCCAAATAAACTCTAGGATGCCCAGTTAAATCTGACTTTCAGATGAAACAACACATTTGATAAGCTTTGGTTTGTTTGCTTTTTGGTATATGTATGTCCCAAATATTGCATGGGACATACTGGTACTAAAAATTTTGTATGTTGTTTATCTGAATGTCAGATTTAACTTAGTGTCCTGTATTTTCATTTGTTAAATCTGGGTCCCCTAGACTGGGCTGAGGTGTGGGGGGAGAGAAGGGGAGAGAGGCGGGGAGGGAGCTTAGCGCTCCTAGTTTTCTCTTGTTTTGTATTGAGGGACACTTATTTGAAGTTGACAGTTTGAAAAAATTAAGATGTCCATTGAAAAAAATTTTGCATTTGTTTCCGTTCGCTGTCTAGAAAGTAATTGTCCATTTGTGAATTTTGGTTCCCAGTGCTGTTAGAAATAAAATGATCCATCCTATTATTTATTCAGGAGGTTTGATGATCAAAAGTGGAGTCACTGAAGAAGAATAATCCATTTGAGAAATAAAAGTCTTCATCATAAGAAAGCTCTTAGGTGGCAGAGGGTGTGGGAAACTGGAACTCTCCCATCAGCTGAGGTTGGCTCGGCCTCTTTTGGCAATAGCTGCAAGTTTTTTTTGAAAGCCAGCGTTTATTCTTTCAAATACACATAGTTCAAGAATTTTTTACATTAAAATAAGAAGAGAGAGACTTTCCTGGTGGCCCAGTGGTGAGGAATCCATCTTGCAGTGCAGGGAACTTGAGTTCTGTCCCTGGGCAGGGAACTAAGACCCTACGTGCAGCAGGGCAACTAAGCACACATTCCATAACTACCAAGCCCATGTTCCACGAGAGAGTCTGAGCACCACAATGAAAGATCTCACGTGACACAACCAAGGCCCACTGCAGCAAATTTAAAAAAAGGAAAAATAAGAGAAATGCAAATAAACAGTTCTAGGAAAGAGAAGGTATAAATTAGGAAATATGGAAATATTTGTATGTTTATAAATAATAATAGCAAGTAGTTGCTGAGAGCTTGCTATGTTTCAGAAACTATTGTTGAAATATACTGTGATGCAATAAATTGTTCGTACAATAGAATACACGGGTGAGGTTTTAATGGGGCATTTCCATGCCCCAAGGCTTCTCCTATAGGCGCCCTCTTGGCATGCAGAGCTGGGTGGAATGGTCCATGTGGCAAAGCTAAATGTCCATCAGAAGGGTTGGTGACATAATTAGGACCTGATGAGATGCTGTGATTTTTGGTAGCTATTTTTTCTGTCGTTTGGTCAATGAATGTGGACTGAATGTCTTCTGTGTGCTGGGCGCTGTTTTAGGTGCTGAAGACCCAGAGAAAAGAACTGGACAGAGCTTAGTATTAGGGTGGAAAGATGGTCAGACTATATTGGCGAGTCAAAGCAAATGGCTTTGTAGAACAGCGTGTGTAGTATGATCCATTCAAAAAATGCATATGGGGACTTTGCTGATGGTCCAGTGGTTAGGACACTGCGCTTCCACTGCCTGGGGGCACCTTTAGATGATCCCAAAAGCTTTGCGACTGGGCCAAAAATAAATAAAAATATGCATATGTATCTTGTGTGCATATTTGCGTAACAGTGTCCCCAAAGCTGCACATCTGATGGTTTATCTCTTGGGCAAGTACTGGGAGGTCAAGTGCCAGGCAAGAAGGGCAATGTTTGCTTTTTAGCACCCTGTGCTCTTTGCATTTATACCACAGTTGTCATTACTTCTACAAAACATAATTTACAAAACATAAACTGCACTTCATAATACCTGGGATTTTTCTTAGAAGTCTCAAAAAAAATGAGCGTTTAAATTACACTGCCCTCCAATGCAAATTTGATGCCGTTGGAGTCAGATGCTGCTTACTTTTGGTTTGAAGAGTTTTTATTTGTAACTGGTTTTGTTTTTATTTATTTATTTATTTTTAATGGAAAGATAATTGCTTTACAACATTGTGTTGGCCTCTGCCGTACATCAACATGAGTCAGCCATAGGTATACATATGTCCTCTCCCTCTTGAACCTCGCTTCCCCTGCCCACCTCTTGGCATCCCTCTAGGTTGTTGTAGAGCACCGTTTGTGTTCCCTGAGCCATACAGCGTGTTCTCACTGGCTCTCTGTTTTCCGTGTGGTGATGTGCGTGTTTCCATGCTCCTCTCTCCATTTGTCCCACCCCCTCCTTCCCCTACTGTGTTCGTAGGTCTGTTCTGTCTGTGCCTCCCTTGCTGCCCTGCAGATAGGTTCTTCAGTATCATCTTTCTGGATTCCATCTATATGTGTTAATATACGACATTTGTTCTTCTCTTTCTGACTTACTATGTAATAGGCTCTAGCTTCATCCACCTCATTAGAATTGACTCAAATGCGTTCCTTTTTATAGCTGAGTAATATTCCATGGTATATATGTATCACAGCTTCTTTACCCACTCATCTGTCAATGGACATCTAGGTTGCTTTCACATGTGACTGGTTTCTAACTGGTCTCCTCATGGGCTTGTGTCTCCTCTCCTTCCTCCTCCCAATCCTGGGGTGGACAAAACCTGCTGGGCCCTTCACCAGTTGTCCAGTGGTTGAGAATATGTGCTTCCACTCATTGCAGGGGCACAGGTTTGATCCCTGGTTAGGGAGCTAAGATCCGGCATGCTATGCAGTGTGACAGAAATAAATAAAAAATGGAAAATTTTAAAAAAAGAAACCTGCTGGGATGAGAGAGGAGGTAACTGTGGTGTCAGGAGGGCATGGAGAAGTGAGGCAGGCCCTGGAAAGCAGTGCCAGGGGTCCTGAGGGGGTCTGAGGGCCTCTGACATAGGCCAGGAGCTATTCTGTTTGTCCACATTTATTAACTCATTTAGTCTTCTCAGTAACGTTATGAGGTCATCCCATTTTACAGAGGTGGAAACTGAGGTCAGGTGACTTGCCTGAGGTCACACTCGCAGGTGAGTGGCAGAGGGAGGATTCACACCTATGCAGTCTGGATGCAGAGGAGATGACCCCTCCTCCTAGTGAAGAGAGTTCTTTACAGCTGTGCTCCCAAAGGCTGGGGGTGATTGACTGTGGATGGTCTTCTGTAGAAGCAGACCTGGAAGGGAAGGATGGTAGATTCAGAGAGCTGGGCACAGGGGCAGGGGAGGAAATCAGTTCAGGAACCCAGAGGAAGAAGCAGATGATGAAGCTGGTAGAAGAGCCAGGTACTGGATCGTGTAGATGATCGGCCTCACGGGACTGGCTGAGACAGGTGGCCCAGGGTTCTCCCCGCTCCTTGCAGGGTCTGGCAGAGGCCCAGCCGCCCCAGCCCCACTCTGTCCCACCTGGGCTTTCTCTGGGCCACACATTCTATCCCTCACCTGCCTGGGTCCAGCCTTGACTGACCTCCAGAGCAGAAAGGCCACCGAAGTGGGATGGGGCAAGGGCTGGGCTTTGGGATGCCCCTGCTGAGGTTCAGGCCAGACACGTATGGAGAGGCCTTATGCTGTTCAGCACCTCCCATTGGACTTGATTTTCATCCCTTTTCTTTTTAAACTTTTTATCATGAAAAAATATAAGCATTTCCAAAAGTAGAATAGTATAATGGACCGTCATTGTCCCTAACATTCATCTTCAAATGCTGTCAACTCACGGCCAAACTCATGTTTCAGTTCTGTGCCCCTCCCCTACATAATAATTCAAAACAAATCCCAGGCATGATCTCATCACAAATATATCAAGATGTGTCTCTAAAGATAAGGATTTTTCCTAACATAATCATAATACCATCATCACACTTAAGAAGAAATCATTTTCTTTGTATCATCAAATGTCCACTCAGCATTCACATTCCTGGTTGTCGGATGTCTTTTTTTTTTTTTCTCATCTAGTTTGACTCAAGATCCAAATAAGATCCACACACATTGTGATTGGCTGATAAGTCTTAGTCTCTTTTAATCCATACTTCTCCCCTCCATCTTTTTCTTTGTCCTTGGCAATTTACTCGTTGGAGAAGCTGGGTTATTTGTCTTGTAGGATTTCCTGCAGTGTGGATTTTGTGGATTGCGTCCCTGAGGTGTAGCTTAACATGTTCCTCAGTCCCCTGTGTAACTTGGTAGCTTCTCACCACTTACTCTGCTCCCCCGCCTCTGAGCCCCTCCATTGCTCTCCCAGATTACTGCAGCAGCCTCTCCCTGGTCTCCCTGCATCCCCCTTGCCCCAGCAGCCAAAGAGATCCTTTTAAAACCTAAATGAGATCATCTTCCTCCTCTGCTCAAAACTTTAATGGCTCCCTCTTACTTGGAATAAAGTCTCAAGTCCTGTAAAAAGTCCTCTAGCGGCCGACAAGGCCCTGTGTGATTTGGCTGTCAGGTCCTGCTGACCTCATCTCATGCCTTCCCTTT
This sequence comes from Cephalophus harveyi, assembly GCA_006410635.1. NCBI lineage: Eukaryota > Metazoa > Chordata > Mammalia > Artiodactyla > Bovidae > Cephalophus > Cephalophus harveyi. Next base: position 108,642 of record SJYT01053183.1, read on the forward strand.
TTTGCGGGGCTGCTGGCCATTTCCCGGGCATATCAGATATCCTCCTGCCTCAGGGCCTTTGCTCTGCTCTTCCCTGTGCCTGGCCGCAGAGGTCCGCATCTCTGCCCACGTCACCTCCTCAGAGAGGCCTTCCCAGAGCACCTAAGACAGCCCCTGTCCTTCTCCACCGCCAACCTTGCTCTGTTTTCCGTCATCATACTCAGGCATCCCTCGTATTCGTCTTGTTGTTTCTGGACTGTCTTCCCTATCTGCCTGTGAGCTCCCTGAGAGCAGGGCAGCGCGACTCTGCCCAAGGAGCAGCCTTCCTCTGCCACATAGATTCCCTGCATGTCAGCTCATCTCCTTCCAGCATTTTCTGGAAAGCAAAACAACCCTGGACTTGTGTGGGGCACTTCAGAGTTTATAAAATACTTCCTGTCTTAGGTCAGAGTCCCTGGAAGCTGTACCTGAGAAGGAGATTCCTGGACCGTAGTTTCCTGCAGGCGTGGGCACAGGAGGGAGAGAGAGAGGGCGTCTGATGGGGTCGGGAAGGAGCTGGGGAAAGGTGCTTTCAGCTGAGTCCAGTTCCGGTCCGGTAGGGAGCCCTGGAGTGGGAGCAGTAAGTGCAGGGTTGTCCTCCTTTGAGGCAAGGGGCCAGGCCTTTGGAGCCTCTTCTCAGGCCTAGGGGAGAGCATGACCTCCAAGACACCCCTAGCTGAGGCTGCCCACCTAAAGCTGCGGTCCAAACACCAATTCAGAAAGCCACACGCACCCCAGTTTTCCTAGCAGCATTACTTACCACAGCCAAAATATGGAAGCCACCCAGGTGCCCATCAGCAGATGGCTAAGGAAGATGTGGTGTGTCAACACACATACATGCCCAAACACACACACAGACACACTGGAGTATTACTCAACCACAGAAGAGAATGAAATTCTGCCATTTGCAGCCACATGGCTGAACCTAGAGAACATTATGGTTTGTGAAATAAAGTCAGAAAGACAAATACTGTATAAAATCACTTACATGTGGAAAACAGACAAATGTATAAGGAAAACAGAAACAGACTCACAGATGCAGAGGACAAACTAGTGGTCCCCAAATGAGCGTGAGTGTGTGTGTGTGTGCGAGTTTGTGTGGGACGGGGAGGGGCAAGAGAGGGGCACGGGGTTAAGAGATAAAGATTGCTATGTATAAAATAGATAAGCAATGAGGATGTACTATACAGCACAGAGAATTACAGCCATTATCTGGATATATCTTTTAATGGAGTGTAAATTGTGTAAATACTGAAACCCTATGCTGTACACCTGAAACTAACATTGTAAATCAACTACAATAAAAAATAACAACTCTCTGGAGAAGGGGGCGTCTGTGAGCCACCTGCAGTGGCGCAGGGGTGGGTACCCTACGGATAAAGGGCTCTGACAGCACCAGCTTCACCTCACATCCAGTTTCTGCTTTGAGCCCTGCCATAAGCTGATGAGGAAGGCATTTATTAGTTACCATTATTGCTCTTTTGATAAGTAAGGAAGCTGAGGTTGGGATGGGGATGACTTGCCTGGGGTTGCACAGCCATTGGATTAGACCTGGGATTCGATTTTGGATTCTTCCTTGGGATGCCCTCGTTAGTGGATAGTGTCTTGGTGGCTACTGGGTCACTGTTTTACTCTCACGTATTCATTCAACAAATATATATTGAGTGCTGTGTGCCCAGATTGAATGGGGCACCGACCGTTCAGTGGTGAATGAAACCCACCCCGTCCTTGCCCCCTGGAGCTTTCACTCTGTGCCTCTTCCTGCATTTAGCTGAGCCCCCACCCTGCTGACCCCTTCTGAGCCCTCAGCAGCCCCGAGTTCGGTAATGAGAACATGTGATGTTTGTGGAGCACTTACTATGTGCTGGGCACCGTGCCAGGCTCGTTGTGTTGATGAGCTCGATTCACCTTCCCAGCACCCCATTTTTGGATGGCAAGCTGAGGCCGCAGACGGCCCTAAGACTCCAAGCCCAGGTCCTTCCAGGAGCTAGGATGCAAATCGCCCCTGAGCACGGCTCTCTCTCGCTCCTGCCTCCCCTGCCCCTTCCCCCCCTCCCCCGCAGCAGGGTATCTGGTGTACAGACGGCCCTAAGACTCCAAGCCCAGGTCCTTCCAGGAGCTAGGATGCAAATCGCCCCTGAGCACGGCTCTCTCTCGCTCCTGCCTCCCCTGCCCCTTCCCCCCCGCCACTGCAGCAGGGTATCTGGTGTCATCTCTATCAGCAGCTCCATCAGACGCCAGGCTGCCACCGCCGCCTGCTCACTGGGTGTTGGGTGACTGGCTGCCGTCTCGCCTGCCCCACTTGGCCCTGCCCCAGGTGGGGCGCTTCTGATGGAAGGCTTCACCACCCTCCAGGGCCCAGGATCCCTGCCTCTGCACCCCTTCTCACTACTTTTGTCACTGGCCCCAGCTGGCTGGGTGGGACTTTCTGGCAGCCCCAGCTGGGCCTGGGCACTGGGGGCCCCTCTGCCCTCACACCAGCTGGCCCTAGTAAGCTGCAAAGCTGGCTCAGGCGCCCCTGGACAGAGTGGGGGCGGGAGGCAGATCAGAGCAGGCTTCCTTCGCCGCTCACGCTTTCCCACACAGGGCCAAGACAAGCCCAGCAGGGAGAAATCAAGTTACAACATTTCCACCCAAGGAGGGTAAGGGTGGAGAGGGACCCCTCTAGACTGCCTTGGAACAGTAGACAGGAGGGGGGGAAGGCGAGAGGGGGGTGATCCCCGCAGCCTGCATCAGCTCCAGAGATTGGAGTTGCCTGCCCCCTGCTTCTCTCACTCTTTGGAGAAATGACTGATTGCAGCTCTGAGGAGCCATAAAACATCATTCCAGGAAGCAAGGACACTTCCAAAACCATATGAATGATGCCAGAGTCAACTTCAAGAAGTTCCCACTGACCAAAGAGAGGACAATCTGAGCATCACTGAGAATGACTAAAGGACTGGGACTCATCAAATTTATAAAAATCCATGATGATGATCAAAACATTAAAAAAATACAAACTCCGAACAACAGAAAAGTCTGCTAATAACCAACTGTCTGCAAAAACAGGGAGCCTGGGCTCCTGCACACACTGCTTGTGAGCTGCATTATCTAGTAATGCTAGTAAACATTCCCGGCAATCCAGCAGTTCTGCTCCTGGGAATACACCTTGCAGAACGCACGCATATTTTTATCCAAAGACATGGATGAGAATATTCCAAGCATCATTTTTCACAAGAAAACAACATTGATGTCTGCAAACAGTAAACTGGATAAGTAAATCGCGATACATTCACATATCAGAACACTGTGCAAAGATTAAAAAAAAAAAATAATAAGGGACTACTGCTGCAAAGAATAATCTAGTTGCATGATGAAAAGAAAATGTTGATTTTGAAAACAAAACAAAAAAGACAAGAATAAAATAATACATCATTCCGTTAATTAAAATTCAAGAAGAGACAGAACTATTTGGTTTCAGATGCATACTTTGTGGTCAAACCCAAAACAAAGCAGCTAATAACCCCAGCTATTTAGAATGGTCGGTCCCCCCAGGCTCTCCCACAAACCCACAAAAAGGGCTTGTGGTAGGGAAGTGTCCATGGGGGTCTTTTGGAGCCCTGGCAATTCTCTGTTTTTGACCTAGATGGTGGTGACTTTATATTAATGGTGGCTGTTGGCTTTATAACTTTTCTTCTATAAAGTTATGACCAACGTAGACAGCATATTAAAAAGCAGAGACATTATTTTGCCAACAAAGGCCCATCTAGTCAAAGCTATCATTTTTCCAGTGGTCATGTATGGATGTGAGAGTTGAACTATAAAGAAAGCTGAGCACCAAAGAATTTGATGCTTTTGAACTGTGGTGTTGGAGAAGACTCTTAGACAGCAAGGAGATCTAACCAATCCATCCTAAAGGAAATCAGTCCTGAATATTCATTGGAAGGACTGAAGCTGAAGCTGAAACTCCAATACTTTGGTCACCTGATGCGAAGAACTGACTCATTTGAAAAGACCCTGATGCTGGGAAAGATTGGAGGCAGGAAGAGAAAGGGACGACAGAGGATGATATGATTGGATGGCATCACCAACTCATTGGACATGAGTTTGAGTAAACTCTGGGAATTGGCCATGGACAGGAAGGCCTGGTGTGCTGCCTCCACAACAGAAAAGTCTGCGAATGGATAACGTATAAAACGTATAAAAGTCCATGGGGTTGTGAAGAGTCAGACACGACTGAGTGACTGAACTGAATTGTTGGTTTGATATTAACTTGTTAAAATGTATAACCTATTTTATATACTTAAATATTTTAAAACTAGAAAAAGTACTCATTGGTCACCTTTAGAGGTTGCTAGAGCACCAACTCATTTCTCTAGAAAAACGATCAAGGGAAGGAATCAAGCCTTTATCCTACTACATATGCCAGATTTCAGAATAACAAAATAGGTGAAGAGGAAAATTTCTTTATAGAAGTCTGGAAAACAAAATGATCAAATTAGAAAACTCACCGTCTGGTGGGGGAGAAAAATGTGATGGAAAGCTGGCTTTAACTTGCAGCAGGGGTGGGACGGCCTCAGCTCTCAGGGCTCTCCTGCCTCCCGGCCGCTGCTGGGAACGCAGGTCTCCCTGTGGACCACAGCACTCCAGCCTTCACTGCCCAGCTCAGCTGAGCAATGCAGCCTGTGGGTGGGGCAGGCAGGGGGTTCAAGGAGGCGTGGGAGGGGCTCAGAGATCTGGAGAAATGACTGATTGCATTTCTGAGGACCCGGAAAACACATCATACATGGAGATATACATACAATTATATTGGGTGGGCCAAAAAGCTCGTTCAAATTTTTCCATAACATCTTACAGAAGAACCTGAACAAACTTTTTGGCCAACCCAATACATACATATACATTTACAAATTTGAGATATAATTCATACACCATAATTTTCACCTTCTTAAAATGTATAATTCAGCAGCTTTTAGCACATTCACAAAGTTGTGAATCACTGCTTCTAATCACCACTATCACAATCACTACCACTATCTAACTCCAGAATATCTTCATCTCTCCGAAAAGAAACCCATTAGCAGGCACTGCTCAGTTCCCGCTTCCTCAAGCTACTGGCAGCCACCCATCTGTTCTCTGTCTCTTATCAATTTGTCTATTCTGGATATTTCATATAAGTGAATTATATCTTTTGTGTCTGGCTCCTTTAACTTAGCACAATATTTATAAGGTTCATCCATGTTATATGTAGCATATAACAGTATATGTAGTCATGTATGGATGTGAGAGTTGGACTATACAGAAAGCTGAGCACCGAAGAATTTGATGCTTTTGAACTGTGGTGCTGGAAAAGACTCTTGAGGGTCCCTTGGACTACAAGGAGATCCAACCAGTCCATCCTAAAGGAAATCAGTCCTGAATATTCATTGGACAGACTGATGCTGAAGCTGAAACTCCAATACTTTGGCCACCTGATGCAAAGAACTGACTCATTTGAAAAGACCCTGATGCTGGGAAAGATTGAAGGCAGGAGAAGGGGACGACAAAGGATGAGATGGTTGGATGGCATCATCGACTCAACAGACATGAGTTTGAGTAAACTCCAGGAGTTGGTGATGGACAGGGAGGCCTGGCGTGCTGCAGTCCATGGGATCGCAAAGTCGGACCCAACTGAGTGACTGAACTGAGCTGAACAGTACTCTATTCCTTTTTGTGACTGCATAATATCCCATTGTGTGGATTACATTTTTGTTTACACATTCAGTCATTGATGGACATTTAAGTTGTTTTCACTGTTTGGTTATTATTAATAATGCTTCTATGAGCATTTATGTACAAGCTTTTATGTAGAGATGTTTTCATTTTTCTTGGATATATACTTAGGAATGGAAACTCTATATTTAACTTTTTGAGGAATTGCCAGACTGTTTCTAGACATATACATTTCCTCCATGCAACGTATGAAAGTTCCAGTTACTCTTCATTTTCACCAACACTTGTTATTGTCCTTTTTATTTTTTCAATCATAGCCACCCTAGTGCATGGAAAGTAACACCTTAATGTGGGCCTGATTTACATTCTCTAATGACTGATAATACTGAGCATCTTTTCCTGTGCTTACTGGACTTTTGTATCTTTGGAGAAATGTCTTTTCATACCCTTGCCCATTTTTAAATGGGGTAAAGTTTCTTTTTATTGTTGAGTTTTTAGAGTTCTTTATGTATTCAGATACTGGACCCTTATCATATAGATGATTTGCAAATATTTTTTCCCCATTTCTATGGCTTGTCTTTTCCTTGTGGACCCATTTATTGGGGAATGGTCTTTAGAGACTCAGTCTGGGTGTTGGAAGCATTGGGCTATTTGAGTTCTAGAAACCAACCTAAGGACCCACTTACAGCCTCAGCAGCTCTAGGGAATAGGGCCTCGTCTCACAGTGGTACTGAGACACAGAGGAGGGAGGTGGCCTGCCCAGGGACACCCAGCTGCTGTGTGGCTGTAGGGCACCAGAGTCAGGGCCCCAGTTTAGCTTCCATAGCTTCTCTTGGGGTCTTCATTCCAGCTCAGTCCACATCCTCTGAGCCCCCAAACTCAACTGTTCTCTTTACCTGGGTGCCTCCCACTGTTTTGTTGCCCTCAGTTCCTCTCCTTCAAGGAAAACCCTTCCTGGCTGCACTAGCCCGGAGGGGTCCTCCTGGGGTGAGCTCCAGGAGGCAGGAAGCTGCACTTGGACATGTGATTGTTGTTGTTCAGTCACTAGGCGTGTCCGGCTCTTTAGACCCCGTGGACAGCACGCCAGGCTTCCCTGTCCTTCACATTCTATCTCTCGGAGTTTGCTCAAACTTATGTCCATTGAGTTGATAATGCCATCCAACCATCTCATCCTCTGTCATCGCCTTCTCCTCCTGCCTTCTGTCTTTCCCAGCATCAGGCTCTTTTCCAATGAGTCAGCTTTTCCCATCAGGTGCCCATAGTATTGGAGCTTCAGCTTCAGCATCAGTCTTTCCAATGCATAGTCAGGATTGATTTCCTTTAGGGTCGACTGGTTTGATCTCCTTGTGGTCCAAGGGACTCTCAAGAGTCTTCTCCAACACCACAGTTTGAAAGCCTCAATGTGGGAAAAAGCAAATTCAACCAAGGGAAAGAATTTTCTTTATTGCAGGACCCACCTGTGCCTTTAGCTTGCTACTGTGTATTGTGAACATTAAGGAATTTAATTGCCCAAACCCAGAAGCAACCAGGCTGACCTGCAACAGGTGAATGAATAAACAAACTGTGGTATACCCAGACAATGGAATGTTATTCCATGATGAAAAGAAATGAGCTATCAAACCATGAAAGACAAGGAGGAACCTTAAAAGACATATTACTAAGTGAAAGAAGCCAGTCTGAACATGCTACTTACGATGTGATTGCAACTATATGACGTTCTGGAGAAGGTAAAACTACAGAGACAATAAGAAGGTCATGGTTGCCAGGGGTTTGGAGAGAGAAAAGGATGAATAAATGGAGCACAGGGATTTTTAGGGCAATTAAACTATTCTATAGGAGATTAAAGTGGTAGTTACACACTGCTGCTGCTGCTGCTGCTAAGTCGCTTCAGTCGTGTCCGACTCTGTGCGACCCCATGGACTGCAGCCTACCAGGCTCCTCCGTCCATGGGAGTTCCCAGGCAAGAGTACTGGAGTGGGGTGCCATTGCCTTCTCCAATGCATGAAAGTGAAAAGTGAAAGTGAAGTCGCTCAGTCGTGTCTGACTCAGCGACCCCATGGACTGCAGCCTACCAGGCTCCTCCGTCCATGTCCATGGGAGTTCCCAGGCAAGAGTACTGGAGTGGGGTGCCATTGCCTTCTCCAGTTACACACTACCATTATACATTTGCCAAAATCCATAGACTGTACAACAAGAGTGAACCCTGGTGTAAATGATGGATTTTGGTTGATGATAATTTGTCAGTGTTGATTCATTGATTGCACCAAATGAACCACACTGATGAGGGATGTTGAGGGTAGGGGAGTATATCTGTGTTTGTCAGAGGGGAAGGGTGCTGTGTGGGAATTCTATTTTCTGCTCAGTTCTTCCTGAACCTGAAACTGCTCCGAAAAAGAGTCTATTAATTTTAAAAAGTAACATCAGGGAGTGATAAGTGTTACAATGGAAAAATGGAATAGGGGTAGGGACTAGGGAGTGATGGCTGTTTTAGATGAGGCGGGGGTCAGGGACCTTGATCTGAGACCCAAACAAGGCAGGAAGCAAGCCCGTGGACGTCACGGGAAGAACTGTCCAGCAGCAGACGCAAAGCCCCTGAGGCAGCCAAGGGCCCGATTTGTGTCAGGGACGCAGCAAGGACAAACTGGCAGGAGGGGAGCAAGGGGCTGGAGGTGAAGACAGACGGTGGGGCCCGCCATGTCGGCCTGGAGGCCTGGAGGTCCCGGGCAGCTTGTTCTCAGTGAAACGTGAGTCACTAGGGGGTTTCAGCAGGGGTGGGACACGTCAAAATTCTATTTTAAGATGACTGTCAGGCAAACGGACTGAAGGGACAAGGATGGAAGCAGGGAGACCTTTTAGGAAACGACACGTCTTGCAGGTGAAAGAGATTGTGGTGTGGACCCACCGCCCCCGCGGGGGTGCAGAGTGGCTGGATTCTGGGTCTGGTGAGGGGAGAATCGTGGGATGTGGGGGTGAGGAAGGAGAGGAATGTAGGACTTTGGTTGGAGCATGTGGGTGAACAGAGGTGTCCTTTTCTGAGATGGAGAAGAGAGCTGAGCAATCAACAGTTCTGCTGGAACATGTCTGCCTACCTGTTTAACATCCAAACGGGGGAGCCGTTAAGGTGGTTGTGTTTACAGGCTGGAATTCAGTGGTGGAGCTGGGGCTGGAAACTGGAGTGAGGTGTTAAAGCCACAGGCCGAATGAACGCCCCTCGAGAGTGGGCATAGGTGGGGAAGTGGGGGGACCCCAGGCCTGGGCTGGGGGTACAGGCACAGAGGTTGGAGACACCAAGGAGTGACGGCGGTGGGGGGTGTGGTGTTAGAAAAGCGGGGGGGGCCATGTGTCAGGGCTGAGCACAGGGAGGAGGAGGGCGGGGACTGGGGGAGGCCAGAGCCGGATTGGAGGGCTTCAGGAGGGAGTGGGTGTCCTCACAAGCCAGGGAGCAAGCCGAGCAGCCAGGAGCTGAGGGCAGCACGCATGCAGCGTGGGACAGAAACACTGCCCTTTCTCCATATGGGAAGGGTCCCATATGGAGGGAAAACTGGGTCATGTGGGGGAGGGAGAGAGCTGTGTGTTGGGGTGATGCCGTTGGGGAGCTGGTGCCAGCGGGAGGGAGGCAGAGCCCGGGAATGGGGAGCAGGTGGGGGTGGGGCTGGGTGGACTGGGATTTTGAGCGGGGTCTGGTGGATTCCGAGGACACTTTGGGTGTTCACAGGGTGGCCTGGATCTCAGGATGTGTGTACATTCCGCTCCCCTGGCCTCCCTGCCTGGGGCAGCCTTTCACCTGCAGGGCACACACCAGCCAGACAGGGAGGTGACTGCCCCCACGTCATACAGAGGGACCTGGGGTGGACCCACGGGACACCCTGGGAGCCAGACCTGGGCCAGGAATCCATTTATCTCGTGGTTCCCATATGGTCCTATTCTAATGGGGGGCTGTGATGACTGTCGGGACCCCTGTGTCTCATAGTCCTTGAGATGCCTGGGTATTTGTGGGTTTCTCTTTGTTCTCTTTCCCTGATGAATGGCTGTGTCAGCCCCTCTGGGGAGGGTCTGGTGGGAGCATTACCGTATATACTTGTTCTGGGGCCGCAGGGCACTTGTTCCCAGGCACCTGGCCTCTCCTTTCATCAGCTGGAGCTGAAACCTTGCTCAAGTCTGAAAACTGGGCAAGAGATCATGACGTTTTATTGGTGTGCAACCCAGGGGCCATCACGCCTTGGTTTCTTTTGGTTACAGAGAGTGGGCTGGGTCCTGGCTGCCCCTTGAGACGCCTGGTTCTCAACCATCTCCCATATCCAGAGCTCTGCGGGTCAGGCCCTCCCAGCTGCCCTCTGACCTGCCCAAGAGCTGTGATAACACCACCCACCTTGTTCTGACCAGTCAGTGCTGTCACCTGGCCTCTTATTTGGGGACCCTCTCACCATCATTGCATCAGGGCGCCCAGTTCTGTCCGGGCAGCTCCTGGTCTCAGGTCCTCAGAGGACACACCCCTGAGCTTGTCAGGCTGCTGCGGCTCACCACCCTGCGGCCAACACTTTCCTACGGCTTTGGCAGATGGCGATTCCGTGAGGCTGTCCTGCGGAAGACGGACACCTGGTGGGTTCTCCAGCCTGACATGCCATATTCAACTGACGTGCTCACCTCTCTGAGCCTTTTGACTTCTCTTCCACTGTCTGCAGCCTGGGCATTTGTGCCAGGATACCTCTTTCTTTTGGCTGAGCCATGCAGCTTCTGGAATCTTAGTTCCCTGACCAGGGATTGAACCTGGGGCCTTTGGCAGTGAAAGCACCGAGTCCTTAGTGGTGGTCCACTAACCACTGGACCACCAGGGATTCCCCGTGACCGCTTTCCCCAAGCACCATGCTAGTACCATCTTTCGGGGTCCTTGTCAGTGTGTGTGCGTGTGGAATTAACTCTCCCTTATCGGATTCTGTGCCCCGCCCCCTTGACCCAGCGCCGCCCCCTTGACCCCGCCCCACCCTTGCCCCATGGCATCTGGCCTGTTCTGGTTCTGCCAGCACTGGGCTCCCTCTGGCAGCCAGCTGAGGTGTGACTTACCTTAGCTATTGCTCTGGTGGTCAGGCAAGGAACGAGCTAGTTCTAAGGCAGGATCCCTGCGTCATCCTCTAGCAGGGCGCATTCTGGACTCCGAGGGGACACTTCAGGGTCCTGCTCTTTCCTGAGCAGGACCTGACCTTGGTGCTGAAGACTCATCCTGGGCTGAGACTTCCGCCTTCCCTGACATCCTGCTCTGCTTATAATTAAGCTCCGCGCCTGCTCCTTAGCTTTCCCCTCCCCTCCAGCTGCAGGAGAGGAGAATTTATATGCAGCTAAGGAGGCCCTTGGCTTCCACACTTGGCCTTAAATTAGTGATTAATCACTCTCAGCCTTTTAGAATTGTCTTTCTCCAGTGCACGAGAGCCCCAGCAACAGCCAGCCCCCCATTCCATGGGCTTTATCATTAATCACCAGCCCACCCGCCCCGGTCTCAACTCTGGAGAGACTGCCAGCCCCGCAGTGTGCTCCCCGCCCGTCCAACCTGGAAAAGGGTTCGCACCTCCACTGCTGTGCTAGCCGGTGGCCAGCACTGCCCCAGCTGTGGTCTTCACTGCTGACCCGCAGTGGGGGACCCAGCTCCATCCGCGGGCTCAGGGGCTGCTTCCCAGAGCCGCTCCTGATGCTGATTCAGGACGGGTTCCTGGGGAGACAGGCTCTGAAATGATTTTTGTGCAGGAAGGTCTAAGGGTCTTGTTTTCCTTATAGGAGGTGAGGGAAGCAGAACAGGGCAGGGAGAAGGAGAGGTTGAGTCGATGGTGCATAAGTGCTCCTAGGTTTTTCCTTTATTTATTGTTTGGTCTCGCTACTTGGGGTCTTAGTTCCCCCAATCAGGGTTTGAACCCATGCCCCTGCATTGAAAGTGTGGAATCTTAACCACTGGACCTCCAGGGAAGTCCTTGACGGTGCAATTTTAACACTGGCTTCACTTGATCCCCTGAGGAGTGCTAAGGCTGAGACGGCACGTCAGGGTTGTCTTGCATTAAAGATCCAGGGATCCAGGCCTGTAAGAGCCAGTTATTGGATGTGAGCTTCCCCTGCGAGGGGGCTGTGAGGTGGAGGACAGTCCTTGGGGAAGGACTCAGACTCGTCAGCAGTAAACGTTCCTCACAGCTCGGGCACACCCTTGTCCTGAGGCAGGGCTTCTGGGTGGTGTAGCGCACAGCCCAGCACACAGTGTATTTAGTTTTTCATGAATTGATGGACATTTGGGTTGTGTGGGGGCCAGTGTGAATCCCACTGCCTTGTGCATTCAGGTACATGCCTCCCCGCCTTTTATTTTCTTTGAATCTAATGAACTGGCACTCCCTCTCTTGCAGTGGAAGTACTGAGTCTTACTCACTGGACCTCCAGGGAAGTCCCTTATATACATGGTGGCCATGAGCACTCCTTACTGTTGGGTGGCCACTCGAGAGTGGCAGGGTTGGTGAGCTTTAGTAGATATTGCCAAATAGTTTTCCAAAGTGGCTGTGCTGTTTTATAATCCCACCAGCAGTGTTCCAGAGTTCTGGTTGCTCTGCAGCCTCACCAACACTTGATATTGTCTGTTGTTTTATTTTAGCCATTCTGGTGATCCAGGCATCAATGATTCTTTTTTTTTTTTTCTTTCTCAGACTTTTATTTTTAAAATCTTGTTCCTTGCCTGGGTGTATAGTCTTTTGTTGTTGTTTTATTTTTTCAAATGAACATAGTGTTGTTTTTATGGAACTATATGGTAATATAAATTCATGGCTTTGCCAGAAACATCAGTGATTCTTTTGTGCAGTCAGGGTGGGAAGCCGCTGCTCCGTGGTATGTGGTAGGTGTGAGATTTGGGGAGCCCTGGGACCACCCCTGCTTGACTATACCTGATATCCATTTCCAAGGGTCTTCGCCAAAACCAGATCCTGGTGGATACATTAAAAGGTGATCAGATAACAGTAACAGCCTCATGTGACTTGGTTTAGCCATTTCCTTTCAGCCTGAGAGACCAGCTCCAAAGAGATGTGGAAGGAAACAGGTTCATTTTGCTGCCCATAAGGCCACCTTCTGTGAATCTCACGAGGACAGCTGGCAGCAGCCACAGGGAGGCACCCTGTCCAGTGTTTCACGGTTTTCAAAATGCTTCTCATCTGAACTCCTCTGGGCTTCACTGCTGCCCCCAAAGACAGCAAGAGAACATCGTGTCAGCTCCCTAGGTCAGAAGGGGAAATCAAGGCCATCACTTGTTTAAAGTCATGCAGCAAGTTAGTGCAAAGTGGCCATGAGCCCCGCGGTGGATTCCAAGTCCAGGGCCCCCAGTTTACTTCTTAGTTTCATTGGCCTGTGGCTCCTCCCTTCCTTTAGAAAGCAGCTCAGGACCAGTACCTCAGCATCCCGGCCCCCAGCCTGTTGCCCATCAAAGTACTCTTAGAAGCGGGTATTCCAGGGACTCTCTGGGCCTAAATGTTCCAACCTTGATGGGCTCAGCCGTCTTCTGGGGACCTTGCTCGAAGATTCTGAGTTAGGAGGCCTTATGGGCCCAAATCTGCATTTCTCATCAGCTTCCAGTTGAGGCCAGTGCTGCTGGCCCATGGACCACACTTTGAGTGGGGAGGATTCAGACCAATATCCAGCTGAGCGCTGTATAGGCAGGTCTCTCTGCTGTGCTTGATATGTCCCATGGAGCTCGGGCAAACACTGGTTCATTACTGTCTGGATTCTGGCATGAGTGTTAGTTACTACAAGTTCGAGCCTCTCTCCAGTTCTTATTATGAGATGTACCATCCAAGCCATTTGGCTAGTTCAGAGTCCCTTACTCTTAATACCTCTCTCAGGAGCACCTCTTCCCCCTCCCTCTTCCTGCTCTCTTCTCTTTCCTCTTCTATCAACACTCCTAATTCCCACCCAACCCCCAAATGGGCAGGATCTCAGCTAGGCATCAGGCAGAAAGCTGGTTGAGTAAACTTATTTATACTAAAGTGTGAATGACTCACATCTCATCCCTTAACTCTTCCAGTGGTTATTTAGATGTGGAGGTGGGAAAGGAGCTGTGAGTTATTGGAAAAGTTGGCAATGAGGGAATGAACAAGAAATATTCAGGAATTCTTTACTGTACCCCCTAACATTTCTCAAACCTGGGTTGATGATTGACTGCTCGCCCACTCTGCAGTTGTAACTGGAGAGTGGAGAGGGAGCAGGTTGTACAGATGCAGGAGATTATGCCATGGGACAAAGGAAGGCCTGGGAGGAGGTGACAGGGGCCAGAGCACCTGCGCTGAAGCCTTGGTCACAATGGCTTGTTGTGAATAATCACTGCGGTAATGATGAAGACTGCTCAGGCAAATGGATTCCAGTTTACACTCTACTCCCTGCAAAGGTCATCTATAATTGCCCTGTTTCCTCCCTGTGGTGGGTACGAGGCTGCATTGGGGCCTGTCAGGGGGTTTCTGGGCTCTGGGCCCTCACTGAGGGGGATGGGGGCTGAGAGCCACTCCGGGTGATCTCTGCCAGCTTGAGGGGAGAGGCACGAGGTGGCAGCCTCCCCCCACCCGGGGCAGTGCTCCAGCTCCCCAGCGCTCTCCTGCTGAGCTGGCTGGGAACGGGCCACGCGGTACTCGCTGACCTGCTGAGCAGTGACTGCTGGTGGCCTCAGCGACCCCTTCTGCCAGTTGTTTAGCTAGAAGCTTCAGCCAGATCCCTCTGCTCTGACATGCTGTGGGGCTTTGTGCTCTTACCCCTCTTCTCTGGGTGTCTTTCTCTGCAGAACAAAGGAGTTGGGCCAGGCACAGTGGCCTTGGGAGGCCCTCTTAGATCTGGATCCCAGGAATCTAGCCTTCGGCCCCCCAGGTTTATGGAAGATTTGTGCATGGGCATTAGAGTCAGAATAGAGTTTGAATCCTGGCTCATTCCTGCTGTGTGATATTGGGCTGCTCACTTCACCTCTCTGACCCCAGTTTTCCTCTTTTTTAAAAAATGGAGATAATGGTAGATGTCTCTTAGTGTTATTTTTGAGATTAAAGACAGTTGTGGCAATGGATTCTGACATAACTGAGTGCTTCCTCTGTGTCAGGTACGGTTACAGGGGCCTTTCTTCCCCCCTCAGCTGCCCTGTGAGGTTGGTGCCCTTATCCCCAGTTTAAGGTGAGTAAACGTAATAGAAAAGCAGACGTGTTTTTAATAGCCATCGGCTTCTGCTAAGCTTTTAGTTGTTGTTGTTGCTCAGTTGTTCAGGCATGTCAGATTCTTGGGGACCCCATGGACTGCAGCACGCTAGGCATCCCTGTCCATCACCAACTCCTGGAGCTTGCTCAAACTCATGTCCATTGAGTCGGTGATGCCATCAAACCATCTCATTCTCTGTTGTCCCCTTCTCCTTCTGCCTTCAATCTTTCCCAGCTGCTAAGCTTACTCCTTTTTAAAAAAATTTCTGTTAATTTTTATAATTTTGGGGGCCACACCACGTAGCTTGCAGACTCTTAGTTCCCCGACCAGGGACTGAACCTGTGCTCTTGGCAGTGAAAGTGTAGCGTCCTAACCACTGGACCACCAGGGAATTCCCCTAAGGTTGCTCCTTCTATGCTCCTTGGGAGGCTTCTCCAGCGAGGCTCCCCCATCTGCTGCATATCCACTCACCTCTGCACCTCTGCTCAAGCTTGTCCTCCCCCAAACACCCTTTCCTCCTTGGCCCTCCCAGCTCTGTCCCCAGGATCCCTCCCCGCAGCAGCCAGACTTCTCTGATTTCGTAGCATGGACAGCCTGTCCCGCACCCTCCAGCAGTCGGTTACCATCAGACTCTGTAATCTCTCCTAAGGCCACCCACGCTTCCTGGGGCTGAGCCTGCGGCTGATTCGGCTTCATCTCCTCAGATGTACCTTTCACAGCCCTGGGCATGGAACCCACGTGTCTGAGAAGTTCCAAGGCTATGATCTCCCACACCAGGCCCAGCATAAACCCCGTTGAATACCTCATGAGTGGTGCCTTGTGCTAGAAAGCGGGGAGACAGACCAACCCGAGATGACCTGGGACAGAAGGATTAAGAAGTACAGTAGGACAGCGGCTCTCAGCCTGGGATGCCCTTGGGCACCACCTGAGCACCTTGGGATTGCTGATGCCTGGGCCCCACCACAGAGAGTCTAGGCTGAGGCTGGACTTGAGTTTTCAAAGTGTCCTAGGTAAGAAAATTAGACATGCACGTGCAAAAGAATAAAGCTGGACCCTTACCTTACACCGTGTACAAAAATGGATCAGAGGCATAAATGTAAGAAAGAAAGTGATAAAAGTCTTCAAAGAAAATGTAGGGGGAAGTCTTCATGATGTGAGATTTGGCATTGGTTGCTTGGATATGATACCAAAAACACGGGCAACCAAAGAAAAAATAAATACATAAAGTGAAAGTGTTAATTGCTCAGTCCAACTCTTTGCAACCCCATGGACTGTCCATGGGATTCTCCAGGCAAGAATACTGGAGTGGATTGCCATTTCCTTCTCCAGAGGTTCTTTCCAATCCAGGGATCAAAGCTGGGTCTCCTGCATTACAGGCAGATTCTTTACTAGCTAAGCTACCAAGGCGGTAATACATAAATTGGACTTTATCAAAATTTAAAACTCTATCAAGAGAGTGAAAAGACAATCTACAGCATGCGAGAAAATATTTGCAAATGATATATCTGACCAGGGAGTAATGTTCAGAATGTATGAAGAACTCCTACAACTCAACAACAAAGAACCAAACAACCAATTAAAAAAAATAAGCAAAGGGCTTGAATAGACATTTCTCTAAAGGAGATATACAGATGGCTAATAAGCACATGAAAAGATGTTCAATAATTCCCCAATTAATCATTAGGGAAATGCAAATCAAAACTACAATGAGATACCACTTCATACCCATTAGGATGGCCATTATCAAAAAAAGCAGAAAATAACAAGTGTTGGTGAGGATGTGGAGAAATTGGAACCCTTCTGCATTGTTGATGGGAATGCAAAATGGTACAGCTGCTGTGGAAAACAATTTGATGGTTCATCAAAAATTAAACACAGAATATGAT
>SJYT01053192.1:6808-30412 GCA_006410635.1 Cephalophus harveyi
AAAAAAAAAAGAAAAACACTTCAAAAAAAGGACTATAAAGATGAAAGAGATGGGAATACCAGACCACCTGACCTGCCTCTTGAGAAATCTGTATGCAGGTCAGGAAGCAACAGTTAGAATTGGACATGGAACAACAGACTGGTTCCAAATTGGGAAAGGAGTACATCAAGGCTGTATACTGTCACCCTGCTTATTTAGCTAATATACAGAGTACATCATATAAAATACTCACCTGGATGAAGCACAAGCTGGAATCAAGATTGCTGGGAGAAATATCAATAACCTAAGATACACAGATGACACCACCCTTATGGCAGAAAGTGAAGAGGAACTAAAAAGCCTCTTGATGAAAGTGAAAGAGTAGAATGAAAAAGCTGGCTTAAAACTCAACATTGAAAAAATGAAGATCAGGACATCTGGCCCCATCACATCATGGCAAATAGATGGAGAAACAATGAAAACAGTGAGAGACTTTATTTTTTTTTTTGGGGGGGAGAGGTTCCAAAATCATTGCAGATGGTGACTGCAGCCATGAAATTAAAAGATGCTTGCTCCTCAGAAGAAAAGCTATGTCAACCTAGACAGCATATTGAAAAGCAGAGCCATGACTTTGCAGACAAAGGTCCATCTAGTCCAGCCTATGGTTTTTCCAGGAGTCATGTATGGGTATGAGAGTTGGACTGTAAAGAAAACTGAGTGCCAAAGAATTGATGCTTTTAAACTGTGGTATTGGAGAAGACTCTTGAGAGTCCCTTGAACTGCAAGGAGATCCAACCAGTTCATCATAAAGGAAATCAGTGCTGAATGTTCAGTGGAAGGACTGATGTTGAAGCTGAAACTCAAGTACTTTGGCCACCTAATGGAAAGAACTGACTCATTTGAAAAGACCCTGATGTTGGGAAAGATTGAGGGCAGGAGGAGAAGGGGATGACAGAGGATGAAATGGTTGGATGGCATCACCGACTCAATGGACATGAGTTTGAACAAGCTGCAGAAGTTTGTGATGGACAGGGAAGCCTGGCATGCTGCAGTCCATGGGGTTGCAAAGAGTTGGACACGACTGAGTGACTGAACTGAACTGAACTGAACAAAATCAATACTGCCTTAACGCCACATTCCACCTGTCAAATTTCAAAAAGAACACTGTTCCTTATCCAAAGAAAGTTTTATTCTCTGCATGTATCAGTAAACCAAGTTGGACAATTTAGATTTTAGTTCTGGTTATGTCACTTAATGTGACATTGGTTATTATGCCAAAGTTTATTTTGAAATTTAAGATCAAAATGATGATGTAATTCAAAAAGCTGTTGTCAATATTAATGAAGAAAACACACAAGAAAGTGAACTGAGGAGAATACAAAATCCTTTACTAAATAAAAATATCCTTAAAGTGATATTTCAATTAAGGAGAATCCAAGGAAAGCCTAAAGCAATATATTTCTGATTAAAATCTATGCCCATCAAAATAACACCTTTATAATACAACTGGTTCTAGAATTTTAATCTTCTTTAGACATATAATGGTACAAACCAGGTCACCTATTCTGCTAATTTATCTCACTTCAATTTCATATTCCCTCTTGTAGCCATTCCTAGATAACATATACCATTATTTTTGATGATTGTTATCACCTATCACATTGGAAGAACTTCCCAGATGATCTAACTCCACCTTCCAATTTCTAGTTCCTAAATGAATGTCTACTAGAAATGTTGAATAAGTACATGTATACTGGAGAAATCTTCATCTAGATATTGGTTATGGGGAAACAAGCTGTCAAAAGTAATTCAGTTCCGTTCAGTCACTCAGTCGTGTCCGACTCTTTGCGACCCCATGAATTGCAGTATGCCAGGCTTCCCTGTCCATCACCAACACCTAGAATTCACTCAAACTCATATCCATCAAGTCAGTGATGCCATCCAGCCATCTCATCTACCATCCCCTTCTCCTCCTGCCCGCAATCCTTCCCAGCATCAGAGTCTTTTCCAATGAGTCAACTCTTCTCATGAGGTGGCCAATTACTTTGCCGACTAAGGTCCGTCTAGTCAAGGTTATGGTTTCTCCTGTGGTCATGTGTGGATGTGAGAGTTGGACTGTGAAGAAGGCTGAGCGCCGAAGAATTGATGCTTTTGAACTGTGGTGTTGGAGAAGACTCTTTAGTCCCTTGGACTGCAAGGAGATCCAACCAGTCCATTCTGAGGGAGATCAGCCCTGAGATTTCTTTGGAAGGAATGATGCTAAAGCTGAAACTCCAGTACTTTGGCCACCTCATACAAAGAGTTGACTCACTGGAAAAGACTCTGATGCTGGGAGGGATTGGGGGCAGGAGGAGAAGGGGACAACAGAGGATGAGATGGCTGAATGGCATCACTGACTCGATGGACATGAGTCTGAGTGAACTCCGGGAGTTGGTGATGGACAGGGAGGCCTGGCGTGCTGCGATTCATGGGGTCGCAAAGAGTTGGACACAACTGAGCGACTGAACTGAACTGAAAGATGAGAATGTGAGGCATGTAGCTACCTGGAGGGAGGCAGGTAGCTATCTGTGGGAGGCAGATGAAACTAAAAGGACCTTAAGAGCTCTGTTTAAGAAATCTGTTTACACAAATACCTAAAAAGATCATCCGAGAAGGCAATGGCACCCCACTCCAGTACTTTTGCCTGGAAGATCCCATGGACGGAGGAACCTGGTGGGCTGCAGTGCATGGGGTCGCTAGGAGTCAGACACGCCTGAGCGACTTCACTTTCACTTTTCACTTTCACGCATTGGAGAAGGAAATGGCAACCCACTCCAGTGTTCTTGCCTTGAGAATCCCAGGAACAGGGGAGCCTGGTGGGCTGCCATCTATGGGGTCACACAGAGTCGGACAGGAATNCACGCCTGAGCGACTTCACTTTCACTTTTCACTTTCACGCATTGGAGAAGGAAATGGCAACCCACTCCAGTGTTCTTGCCTTGAGAATCCCAGGAACAGGGGAGCCTGGTGGGCTGCCATCTATGGGGTCACACAGAGTCGGACAGGAATGAAGCGACTTCGCAGCAGCAGCAAGGAGATCATAGCAAAGGCTTTGTGCTTGCTATGAATCAGGCAGGAAGTGGCTGTTCAGGGTCATATGAGAACGTCTCTTTGTTAGGCAACATGTGAAGATGGACCCATCCCCCTTCCTGGTGTACACACCCCTCACTGCTCCAGCTCCACCAATATAATGGGTCTTACACCTGTGATTAGGGGCTTCCCAGGTGGCTCAGTGGTAAAGAATCCACCCTCCAATGCAGGAGACTCAGGAGATGCAGGTTTGATTCCCGGGTTGGGAAAATCCTCTGGAGGTGGAAATGGCACCCCACTCCAGTATTCTTGTCCAGAAAACCCCACAGACAGAGGAGCCTGGCAGGATATAGTCTATGAAGTCACAAAACATCAGACACAACTGAGCGGTCAACACTCTCACTTTTGATGTTCAGACTACCTGCCCAGGAGTCACTCACTATTTAGGGACTGAGCATGCATCCCTGTGATTACGTTATTCCATATGACAAGGTTAACTTATTTGGCCTTGAGAGGCCTTCTTTAAAAAAAAAAAATTTAATTGGAGACTAATTACTTTAAAATATTGTCGTGGTTTTTGCCATCCATTGACATGAATCAGCCATGGGTGCACATGTGTTCCCCATCTTGAACCCCCTTCCCACCTCCTTTGTGCACCCCCCCCTGAGCATATGACAAGGTTAAGAATTGGAGATCATCTGGATGGGCCTAAACTAATCACAAGAGCCCTATAAAAGTAGGATTGGCTCTAGAGGAATAAGTCATAGGCTCAAAGCATGAGGAAGATTTGACATGTCTTTGCTGGCTTGAAGATGGAGGGGGCCATGTGGCAAGGCATATAAGTGACATCTGGTTATTGAGAGTAGCCCCCAGCTGACAGTCAGTATGGAAATGCATCTCAATCATACAAACACAGGAACTAGTTGACACTAATATGAGGTAGGGAGCAGATTCTTCTCCAGATCCCCCAGAGAAAAACTCAGCTCAGCCAGTGCCCTATTTCACCTATAGGATCCCTGAGCAGAGAACTTAGCAACACCTTGACTGACTTCTGATCCACAAAAATGAGAATAAAGAAATAGTGCTGTTTTAAGTTGATATGTTTATGCTGGTTTGTTAAGCAGCCATAGAAAACTAATACAGTAACTTTAACATTTTTTATCCTGAAAGGTCTAACTTTAACATTTTTTATCCTGAAAGGTCTTCACACTCAAATAACTAAAATTAAATATCTATAGTCCTAAACGTCATCATATAAGTTTTGTCACACACAAATTCAGAAAGGATTCAAGAAGAATTGAGATAATAATATCATGGTAAATTTGGAATATTATGTATATTATTATAAATCGCAAATGTAAATGTATTAGAAGCTGAGCTTTATGATGTTATAGCATGGGTACAAAATCAGTGATCAATATAAAGAAATAGTGGAAAATAGAAAGGGAAAGACTAGAGATCTCTTCAAGAAAATTAGAGATACAAAGGGAACATTTCATGCAAAGATGGTCACAATAAAGGACAGAAATGGTATGGCCCTAACAGAAGTAGAATATATTAAAAAGAGGTGGCAAGAATACGCAGGAGAACTGTACAAAAAAGATCATCATGACCCAGATAACCACAACGGTGTGATCACTCACCCAGAGCCAGACAACCTGGAAAGTGAAATCAAGTGGGTCTTAGGAAGCAGCAGTATGAACAAAGCTAGTGGAGGTGATGGAATTCCAGTTGAGCTCTTTCAAACCCTAAAAGATGGTGCTGCACTCAATATGCCAGCAAATTTGGAAAACTCCGTAGTGGCCACAGGACTAGAAACTGTCAGTTTTCATTCCAATCCCAAAGAAAGGCAATGCCAAATATTGTTCAAACTACCACACAATTGCACTCATCTCACACACTAGCAAAGTAATGCTCAAAATCCTCCAAGCCAGGCTTCAATGGTATGTGAACTGAGAATTTCCAAATGTTCAAGCTGGTTTTAGAAAAGGCAGAGGAACCAGAGATCAAATTGCCAACATCCATTGGATCATCAAAAAAGCAAGAAAATACCAGAAAAACATCTGCTTCCACTTTATTGATTACAGCAAAGCCTTTGACTGTGTGGGTCACAACAAACTGTGGAAAATTCTTAAAGAGATGGGAATACCAGACCACCTGACCTGTCTCCTGAGAAATTTGTATGCAGGTCAAGAAGCAACAGTTACAGCTGGACATGGAACAACAGACTGGTTCCAAATTGGGAAAGGAGTACATCAAGGCTGTATACAGTCACCCTGCTTATTTAATTTATATGCAGAGTACATCATATAAAATGCTCACCTGGATGAAGCATAAGCTGGAATCAAGATTGCTGGGAGAAATATCAATAACCTAAGATACACAGATGACACTACCCTTATGGCAGAAAGTGAAGAGGAACTCAAAAGCCTCTTGATGAAAGTGAAAGAGTACAATGAAAAAGCTGGCTTAAAACTCAACATTCAAAAAATGAAAATCAGGACATCTGGCCCCATCGCATCATGGCAAATAGATGGAAAAACAATGAAAACAGTGAGAGACTTTATTTTTTTGAGGGGGGGGAGGGAGTTTCCAAAATCATTGCAGATGGTGACTGCAGCCATGAAATTAAAAGATGCTTGCTCCTCGGAAGAAAAGCTATGTCAACCTAGACTGCATACTGAAAAGCAGAGCCATTACTTTGCAGACAAAGGTCCATCTAGTCCAGCCTATGGTTTTTCCAGGAGTCATGTATGGTTGTGAGAGTTGGACTATAAAGAAAACTGAGCGCCAAAGAATTGATGCTTTTAAACTGTGGTGTTGGAGAAGATTCTTGAGAGTCCCTTGAACTGCAAGGAGATCCAACCAGTTCATCATAAAGGAAATCAGTGCTGAATGTTCACTAGAAGGACTGATGTTGAAGCTAAAACTCAAGTACTTTGGCCACCTGATGGAAAGAACTGACTCATTTTGAAAAGACCCTGATGTTGGGAAAGATTGAGGGCAGGAGGAGAAGGGGATGACAGAGGATGAAATGGTTGGATGGCATCACCGACTCAATGGACATGAGTTTGAGCAAGCTGCAGGAGTTGGTGATGGACAGGGAAACCTGGCATGCTGCAGTCCATGGGGTTGCAAAGAGTTGGACACGATTGAGTGACTGAACTGAACTGAACAAAATCAATACTGCCTTAACGCCACATTCCATCTGTCAAATTTCAAAAAGAACACTGTTCCTTATCCAAAGAAAGTTTTCTTCTCTGCATGTATCAGTAAGCCAAGTTAGACGATTTAGATTTTAGTTCTGGTTATGTCACTTAATGTGACATTGGTTATTATGCTGAAGTTTATTTTGAAATTTAAGATCAAAATGACGATGTAATTCAAAAAGCTGTTGTCAATATTAATGAAGAAAAAACACAAGAAAGTGAACTGAAGAGAATACAAAATCCTTTACTAAATAAAAATATCCTTAAAGTAATATTTCAATTAAGGAGAATTCAAGGAAAGACTAAAGCAATATATTTCTGATTAAAATCTATGCCCATCAAAATAACACCTTTATGATACAACTGGTTCTAGAATTTTAATCTTCTTTAGACATATAATGGTACAAACCAGGTCACCTATTCTGCTAATTTATCTCACTTCAATTTCATATTCCCTCTTGTAGCCATTCCTAGATAACATATACCATTATTTTTGATGATGATTATCATCTATCACATTGGAAGAACTTCCCAGATGATCTAACTCCACCTTCCAATTTCTAGTTCCTAAATGAATGTCTACTAGAAATGTTGAATAAGTACATGTATACTGGAAAAATCTTCATCTAGATATTTGTTATGGGGAAACAAGCTGTCAAAAGTAATTCAGTTCAGTTCAGTCACTCAGTCTTGTCCGACTCTTTGTGACCCCATGAATTGCAGCACACCAAGCTTCCCTGTCCATCACCAACACCTAGAGTTCACTCAAACTCATGTCCATCAAGTCAGTGATACCATCCAGTCGTCTCATCCTCTATCATCCCTTTCTCCTCCTGCCTGCAATCCCTCCCAGCATCAGAGTCTTTTCCAATGAATCAACTCTTCACATGAGGTGGCCAAAGTATTGGTGAGGTGAAGTCACTCAGTCGTGTCCGACTCTTTGCGACCCTGTGGACTGGCCGTCCATGGGGTTCTCCAGGCAAGAATACTGGAGTGGATTGCCATTTCCTTCTCCAGGCCAAAGTATTGGAGTTTCAGCTTTAGCATCATTCCTTCCAAAGAACACCCAGGGCTGATCTCTTTTAGAATGGACAGGTTGGATCTTCTTACAGTCCTTGGGACTCTCAAGAGTCTTCTCCAACACCACAGTTCAAAAGCATCAATTTGTTGGCACTTAGCTTTCTTCACAGTCCAACTCTCACATCTATACACGACCACAGGAAAAACCATAGCCTTGACTAGACGGACCTTTGTTGGCAAAGGAATGTCTCTGTTTTTGAATATGCTATCTAGGTTGGTCATAACTTTCCTTCCAAGGGGTAAGCGTCTTTTAATTTCATGGCTGCAATCACCATCTGCAGTGATTTTGGAGCCCCCAAAAATAGTCTGACACTGTTTCCACTGTTTCCCCGTCGATTTCCCATGAAGTGATGGGACCAGATGCCGTGATCTTAGTTTTCTGAATGCTGAGCTTTAAGCCAATGTTTTCACTCTCCTCTTTCACTTTCACCAAGAGGCTTTTTAGTTCCTCTTCACTTTCTAACATAAGAGTGGTGTCATCTGCATATCTGAGGTTACTAATATTTCTCCTGACAATCTTGATTCCAGCTTGTGCTTCTTCCAGCCCAGCGTTTCTCATGATGTGCTCTGCATAGAAGTTAAATAAGCAGGGTGACAATATACAGCCTTGATGGACTCCTTTTCCTATTTGGAACCAGTCTGTTGTTCCAAGTCCAGTTCTAACTGTTGCTTCCTGACCTGCATACAGATTTCTCAAGAGGCAGGTCAGGTGGTCTGGTATTCCCATCTCTTTCAGAATTTTCCACAGTTTATTGTGATCCACACAATCAAAGGCTTTGGCATAGTCAATCAAGCAGATAGATGTTTTTCTGGAACTCTCTTACTTTTTCCATGATCCAGTGGATGTTGGCAATTTGATCTCTGGTTCCTCTGCCTTTTCTAAAACCAGCTTGAACATCAGGAAGTTCACAGTTCACGTATTGCTGAATCCTGGCTTGGAGAATTTTGAGCATTACTTTACTAGCATGTGAGAGGTAACACAAATGCTATGGACCAACACAGTCTAAATCCTCTCTTCCTGTTTATTTCCTTAATACTATTATCAGGCAATATCATTTTGGAGATACTTTTACTGACAACACAACTTGATTAATGCTCCACCTATGGGATCCAATCACTCCCAAATATATAAATCTTTCTTAAAACTTGACACAGAGAATTGTAATTATATATTTATTATCAGAATTTCCACCTAACCTGTAAATTCATAAAGATCCCAGGAACCTACTTTATGTCTTTCTACCTCTGGTACTTAGTACAGATTGAGCACATAGTGATGATAATGACTCTTGAGTGGATAGTTGAATAAATGCATGATTACATCTGTCTTGGGAGTTGCCAGTATGGCATCACCAAGTATAGTAAGACTTTGTAAGGTGAATGCTCTTTTGACACAATTAGCAGACTTTTTTCTTAGATATCCAAGTCTAGCTCTTCTAAAAATGTTTAGAATTGTAGACTAATGTATAATTATTTTATACAGTTCATAGAAACTTTGATGGCCCCTTGAACTTGTACTGTATGTGATATGCTGTGTCTTTTGTCTAATATTTGTCACCAGTGCCTGTTCCTACTATTTTATGAATCAGCAGCTGAAGGCAGGCTTTATCAACAGCTTTTCTTAAGCAGAGATACTGATTTATGTAATGACCAACCCACGTTCTTGAAAGAAATTAAATGTAGCATTTTCAAGGTTTTTCTAATTTTCTCTGGATCTCCTGTTCCCTGTCTTTCGTTGGTTTGGTTTATAGAATCCAAAGCTAATGATGCTGCTGTCATAAATTAATATACAAGTAGGTTGACTTATGTTGTGGTTATAGATTGAATGCAGTTGTCTTTCAAGAAATGTCATTCATTCAAAAATATCTTAAAAGAACTTTCTTTCTGACAACTGAAAAAGAAACTGCTTCAGAGTTATAATAGAGTTCCATCCAATCTCCATTTTTGCAGTTTTCTTATCATTGAAGCAGGTTGAATAAAAGGTGAAGGCACAATCTGGAGACACAAAGAATAGGTAAACTCAACAGCCAAGAATAATCCAGGCAGTTCTGGAAGTTTAGGAGCAGAAATGATGCTTAATACACACACACACACACACACACACACACCATACAATGGAACTCTGGCTCTACAAACCAAATTACCTAAGTGTAATAGGAGGAGAGGGGGCAACAGGGGATGAGATGGACTCAATAGACATGAGTTTGAGCAAACTCAAGGAGATGGTAAAGGGCAGGGAAGCCATAAGCACTGCAGTCCATGGGATCATTGCAGAGTCGGACACAACTTAGCAACTAAACAAGAGCATATTTGTCTGATTATCAAGGGAGTAAACCCAAGGTTA
This sequence comes from Cephalophus harveyi, assembly GCA_006410635.1. Lineage (NCBI taxonomy): Eukaryota > Metazoa > Chordata > Mammalia > Artiodactyla > Bovidae > Cephalophus > Cephalophus harveyi. Next base: position 16,490 of record SJYT01053192.1, read on the forward strand.
GAGATTTTAAGGGGCAAAATTCTACAGTATGACGGGTGCCTCTTTGGGCACTCCATATAAAAACTGGTAGGTCATGTATTCAATAACAGTTGAGAGCAATGGGTCCCTGACAGCAAGGATGATAGTTTAGCTTAGCAATTGCTATGTGATTCTGAAGATTGTTTGCACTTCTCCAGTTATTGTTTAGGGGCTTCCCAGGTGGCCCAGTGGTAAAGAATCCACCTACCAACGCAGAAGCCCTAAGAGATGTGGTTTCAATCCCCGAGTCGTGAGAGTAGGAAATGGCAACTCGCTCCAGTATTTTTGCCTGGAAAATGCCACAGATAGAGAAGTCTGGCAGGCTATAACCCAGGGGATCACAAAGAGTCAGACACCACTGAGCACACATGCTTCTAACTATTTAAATGAAGCCAAAAAAATGGCCTCAGTAGAAGAAATTCATTAAGAACACAGATTCCAACCATACAACAGAGTTGTGTCCTGCTTGGAAACAGTCAAAGCCAGCAGGACGTTGAGTACCATCCTGGCAAAGATGTAGTCGCATTGCATAATGGTCCCACTGTGAAGATATGAGGCTGGTGAAGAGCAGCGGCAGCAGCAGCAGCTGTGTTGATATATTTTTAACAAAATGTGAAAAGAATTGCTGGACAGTCCCTCTACCTTCATGGTCACACAGAACTGCAGGCACAGCACCACCATTGGAGCTTTCCCAATGAACACACACACACACACACACACACACTGCCAACAGACAGACGGATAAATTCATGCTCAATGCCCGTATGTATGGACATCCTATTTATGAGGGACAGACAACCAGGACACATTTAAAATACCAGACAAAGCAAATTTAATGAAAATAAATTTTCATGGATCTCACTTGAACAATTCAGAATGAGAGCTCTATCAAAATATAGGTCCAAAAGGAGAATTGTTACCCAAACTGTAAATCCATCCACTCCCCCTACCCTGGTCCAGATTAGAATGGCAAGTTCAGATGATTTTTATCCCATTAGTCCTGGTAAGCTGAAATCTGAAGATCTATCAAAGTGACCTTGGATTGGCTCATTATAATTTCATCAGAGAGAAGCACCAATGGAGTGAAGTGTCCAGACAGCAGAATCTAGAAGAAGAAAATTGACTGATGGGTCTCAGTCCCGTGTAAGTTTGAGTACAGGGTTTCTCAGTAGAAGCTAGAGGACCAGTATCTTCCATAGTAACACGGGCGGTAGCAGCCATATCCATAGCCACCATAGCCAGCACCGTAGCCACAGCCCAGACCTCGGAAGTAGCCATAGCCACAGCCATAGCGGCAGCCCAGACCACCAAGACCATAGCCGAGGCCACCATAGTAGTTGCTGCAGTAATAGCTCATCTTGTCAAGTGTTAAAGATGTAGAAGAGAACGAAGCCTTTGCTTGCAGAATATGAACTGCCCTGCTCCCTTGAGGCCTTTTATACACCATGCAGTAGGTGTGGCAAACCAAAAGCCATCATGCCTTGCATTTTAACAGCTAATTTGCATGAAAACATCATTAACATTGTGCTTATTTAGAGGAGAGGCACTCACACCCATTAATGCTGGAATTCCTTTACTGCTGCTTCTTAAATTCCTGAAGGTATATCATATCATTTCAGTAATAAAAAAAAAATTTACTGTCTGTAACCAAGCTTCATGAGTTTGCATAACATGAGGGCCATATATATTATTTAACCCTGCTTCGAATAAGAGTGTCATTCCTCTGCAGATATAAAGCACAGATTCATAGAAACTCCAGGCCTCAATGAGATCATATCATTTAATCATCAATATTTTCTTTACCTTAGCTTTTGCAGAGAAAGCAAATGTCTAGATAAATACTGCTTTTGCTTTGTTTTAGTTTTTTTGACAGAATTGATATTGATATTCGATTGCAAATAATGTTTTCAGCCAACTCTTTGGAAAAGATCCTGATGCTGAGAAAGATTGAGGGCAAAGGGAGAAGAAAACGACAGAGGATAAGATGGTTAGACAGCATCATCAACTCAATGGACATGAACTTGAGCGGACTCTGGGAGATAGTGGAGGACAGGGAAGCCTGACGTGCTGCAGTCCATGCAATTGAAAAACAGTCAGACATGACTTAGTGACTGACAACACGGACAACATGACATCAGTTCAGTTCAGTTCAGTCACTCAATCGTGTCCGACTCTTTGCGACCCCATGAATTGCAGCACGCCAGGCCTCCCTGTCCATCACCATCTCCCAGAGTTCACTCAAACTCACATCCATCAAGTCAATGATGCCATCCAGCCATCTCATCCTCTGTCATCCCCTTCTCCTCCTGCCTCCAATCCCTCCCAGCATCAGAGTCTTTTCCAATAAGTCAACTCTTCACATGAGGTGGCCAAAGTACTGGAGTTTCAGCTTTAGCATCTTTCCTTCCAAAGAACACCCAGGACTGATCTCCTTCAGAATGGACTGGTTGGACCTCCTTGCAGTCCAAGGGACTCTCAAGAGTCTTCTCCAACACCACAGTTCAAAAGCATCAGTTCTTTGGCACTCAGCTTTCTTCACAGTCCAACTCTCACATTCACACATGACCACCAGAAAAACCATAGCCTTGACTAGATGGACCTTTGTTGGCAAAGTAATGTCTCTGCTTTTCAATATGCTATCTAGGTTGGTCATAAATTTCCTTCCAAGGACAACATGACATAGTGACTGGCAAATATTGACAACAACAACAATATTTTTAGGCTCATTTATTGTATGTTTTTATGTGGTTATATGGTATTAACTTTTATGTGTGTCAACGTTTCTTAATCATGAGATATCTCAAATATATTTTCTAGTAAAAACTAAGTGTGTATATAACTTGGGTGTGTGTACCACACCTCTGTGTGTCATAATGTAAGACATGCATTATTTGAGGTATATAAAATAAAATATCTATATTGAAAAGTATATTTTAGTACGTGTGCATGCATACTCAGTTGCTTTAGTTGTGTCCAACTCTTTGTGGCCCTATGGATTGTAGCCCACCAGGCTCCTCTCTCCATGGAATTTCCCAGGCAAGAATACTGGAGTGGGTTCCCATGCTCTCCTCAAGGGATCCTCCCAACCCAAAGAGCAGACCCTCATATCCTGCGGCTCCTGCATTGCAGGCAGAGTCTTTACCATTGAGCCACCTGGGAAACCCATATTTTAGCATACTAATATCTAAAATGGAGCTTGCCAGATGCTGCTAGTGGTAAAGAACCCGCCTGCCATGGAGCAGACCTAAGAGACACAGGTTCAATCCCCAGGTTAGGACGATCCCCTGGAAAAAGAAAGAGCAGCCCACCCTAGTATTCTCACCCAGAAAATTCCATGGACAGAGGAGACTGGTGAGCTGCAGTCCACAGAGTCACAAAGAGTCGGTCATGACTGAAGTACACTTTGCTGTTATTTGGTTGCTAAGTTGTGTCTGACTATTTTGCACCCCTGTGGACTGTAGCCCACCAGGTTCCTCTGTCCATGGAATTTTCCAGGCAAGAATATTGGAGTGGGTTTCCATTTCCTTCTCCCAGATATCTTCTTGACCCAGGGGTTGAACCTGCATCTCCTGTATTGGCAGGCAGATTCTTTACCAATGAACTACTAGGAAGAACTAGAATTATTACTGATAAGACAAATACTATGTTTGGAACAATAAAATGATAATGCCTTAGATAATATCACAAAATTCTGTAGGTCATACATACATCTTACAATGTACCAAACCATTAAAAATTGTGAATGTTATTGTCACCAAAAAAAGTATATGAACACAGCATTTTAAATATAGTTGCAAGAAATGTATAGACTGCCAGTAGCCAACTCAAGGCACATAAGGTTGATAAAACCTAGTTAAATGACTTCATAGACTACACATCTTGTAGCCTAGTGTGAGACAGTCAAATTTCTAAATTTTTGAGATACTAAAGAATTTCTTTATCAAAAAGCATCAATTTTACTATTTCCAATTTCCCTTCACCCATAGATAAAATGATGATAGTAATTCTACATATTTTAAGTCAACTTTTGTAGTTAGGTAATTACTTACAGAAAGTGCTAAAGAAATTAACCATTTGAAAGCCGAAATCATCATTATTAAAGGAATTTCATCTCATTTTTTGACAAGATTCATGCTGGAGTCTTATAGGGATGGGGGAGTCTGGTGGGCTGCCATCTATGGGGTCACACAGAGTCGGACACAACTGAAGTGACTTAGCAGCAGCAGCAGCAGCAGCTAATCAGTAACAGGAATATTGACTAGTTTCCCAAGCATACGTATAAAGCTAACCTACCAGAGTCAAAGTGCTCCCTTTGATATGATTTAACAGGGACTATCAAAGCTTTATTGAGGTTCTCCAGTATGTCATAGTTACGTTGAGCGATACAAGTATTCTTCTAGTCAAAGGAGATATTAGTATGGGACTTCACATAATTCTTCCCTGGTGGCTCAGATGGTAAAGCGTCTGCCCACAATGCAGGAGATCTAGGTTCAATTCCTGGGTCAGGAAGATCTCCTGGAGAAGGAAATGCCAACCCACTCCAGTATTCTTGCCTGGGAAATCCCATGGATGAAGGAGCCTGATAGGGTTCAGTCTACGGGGACGCAAAGAGTCGGACATGACTGAGCTACTTCACTTTCACATAATTCTAGTAACATTGGGATGATTAAATACACTGTATAATGAATTTATTAAGGTACCTTAGACTTACTTCATTAAGCATTTAGTTTATGTAACTCCCTATGTTCTGATTCTTGACCCAGAACACAATCTTTTGATTATCTTCAGTCTTACCATTCCTTAGAAGAAAAGAGTAAGCTGATTATATTGGGTTTAAGTCCTTTGGCCATGAAGACAATGATATCTAAGGGTAAATTAACAAATTGGCTTCTCATTATGATTTCATTCCCCATATAAAATAGAAATGATGGGGAGATAAAATGGGTTGGGTGTATGTCAATTTCCCTGTAACAGAAATTTGTCTTTGTAAATTAATAAAATTATCAGATTATAATTTAGATTTCCATGTAGGCTAACTATAAGGAGAATTCTCAAATCAAGCATACTCAGTTATTACATTTCCTGCAAGAATTATTTCTTTTCCTATTTTAATGAGTTAGCTTTATGTTGTATAGGTGATCCACTTGAACTTAATGTTCATTGGCCCCTGAGAAATGGATTTGTTCTCAGTGTACTGACTGAACCAAACCATCTAAGTAGAAGAGCTAGATTTTGGAGAGGGATAAAACTATCAGAGCAATTAATGTTTTTCTAGGAGACTTCCAGTGATTTGACTTTTTTCCTTGGATGATTCCATGTACTTCTCTCTGTCCTCTGTGAGCTAAGCAGAATCAACTGAATAATGAAATTACTTTTATCAACATATACCTGGGACTAAACCTTATATTTATTGTGCTCCAGTAAACATATTTATTCAGCCCATTATTCTGAAAGTGTGTTTTAATAGGTAAAAACTTTTAGGACTTAAGCCTGGAAGGCAGTATCTCAAGTAGCCCTGAGAGAACTGCTCCAAGGAGAGGGGAAGATCCAGGTTATACAGAAGTTTTGTAACAAGAAGTATGTAGTTTGAACTTCAAAAAAATATTGTTAAAGAAAACCAGATACTCCAAGTTAAGGACTTTAGCACATTTCTATGTATGGGAAGATGCAAAAGTCTGGACTCACTGAAATAATTCCTTTCATTTATATCTCAGCTACCCTAACACTAACTCTTATGTCAGAAAGTGAAGAAGTAAAGAGCCTCTTGATGAAAGTGAAAGAAGAGAGTGAAAAAGTTGGCTTAAAGCTCAATATTCAGGAAACTAAGATCATGATATCCGGTCCCATCACTTCATAGCAAATAGATGTGGAAACAGTGAAAACAGTGACAGACTTTATTTTTCTGGGCTCCAAAATCACTGCAGATAGTGACTGCAGCCATGAAATTAAAAGACACTTACTCCTTAAAAGGAAAGTTATGACCAACCTAGAGAGCATATTCAAAAGCAGAGACATTACTTTCTCAGCAAAGGTCACCAAAATATAGAATTCCTGAATCCTGGTATTCCTCCAGGAATTTCACCTAGATTCAGTGGGATAACATAGCTTTCTGAACTTAGAGAAACAAAATTTATACAGGATCCTTCAGTGTTTTGCTCATGTATTTTACGTAGAATTCTCTAACAGATATCCTGAGATAAATTCAAACTAAGCAGACTTAAAACATCTTTACTATGACATTTTTTCTGACCACAAGAGGATTAAATAACTGATGCGTTCTTTGTATACTGCTCATGGGGTTCTCATGGCAAGAATACGGAGTGGTTTGCCATTCTCTCCTCCAGTGGACCACGTTTTGTCAGGGAATCCTGGTGTGCTGCAGTCCATGGCGGTGCAAAGAGTCAGAGACAGTCGAGCGACTGAACAACAAAATGTTCTTTGTGGTTATGCCATCTGCCATTATTGAGGATTCTGATAAGAATCAGTTTTCTGAAGTTCATTCTCATAATCATGGAAAAAATAAAACCTAGCTTCAAGGAGTTTGACACACTCTTTACTCTGTAGTTACCACTCACTTCACTGTACAGTATACTGTGAACACTCACGAAGTATGTTTTCTCAGATCTGAAGGTCAGACACAATATCAGTGGAGAAGCAGGTTTACTTTTATCCTATGGACATGAAATCATATAATTAATTTCTAGACAGCTACCAAGAATATAGAGTTAAAGTCACAGATCATTCCTAGAAAGCTAATCAACACAAAGACTTCAAAATGTATACAATACATGTAATAAGCATAAGATTTCAGCCTAAGGATAAGATTGCAAAACAACAATAAGTGTGCATTCACAGATATTTTTATCATGGTTGTATTATAATAAAAAACAAAAATGGGAAACAGTCTAAATATAAAGCAAAAGAGAAATACTGCTCTAACTAAATATATATATATTTATAAGGCATTTTAATGTCATGAGAAATCTCTAGTGGTATACTGCTTATCTCTAGTGGTAAAATGCTTATTAACTAAAGCAATATTAAAAAAATCACTATATGAATTCAAATATCCTAATATCATAAAGCAAAAACATGGGACAAGGGTGAATAATCCTACCTCACAGGAGTGTTATGAGAAGAAAATGATTGAGAGAAAGGAAATTAGTACAGAAGTTCTTACTGCACAAACACTCATTGTGTTGGCTTCTATTATTTTGAAAAATGTAAGGGAATGCATTATAAGAATTTAAGAAATCAGTAAATTAAAATGGACTGGAATGGGTGAATTTAAATCAGATGACCCTTATATCTATTACTGTGGGCAAGAATCCCATAGAAGAAATGGAGTAGCATTTATAGTCAACAAAAGAGTCCAAAATGCAGTAGTGGATGCAATCTCAAAAATGACAGAATGATCTCTGTTCATTTCCAAGGCAAACCATTCAATATCACAGTAATCCAAGTCTATGCCCTGACCAGGAATGCTGAAGAATCTGAAGTTGAACAGTTCTATGAAGACCTACAAGACTTTCTAAAACTGACAAACAAAAAAGATGTCCTTTTCATTATAGGGGAATGGAATGCAAAAGTAGAAAGTCAAGAGATATCTGGAGTAACAGGCAAATTTGGCCTTGGAGTACAAAATGAACCAGGTCAAAGGTTAACAGATTTTGCCAAGAGAATGCACTGGTCATAACAAACACCCTCTTCCAACAACACAAGAGAAGATTCTACACATGGACATCACCAGATGGTCAATACCATCAAAATCAGATTGATTATATTCTTCACAGCCAAAGATGGAGAAGATCTATACAGTCAGCAAAAATAAGACTGGGAGCTGACTGTAGCTCAGATCACGAACTACTCTATTGCCAAATTCAGACTTAAATTAAAGTAGGGAAAACCACTAGACCATTTCGGTATGACCTAAATCAAATTCCTTACAGTTATACAGTGGAAGTCAGAAATAGATTCAAGGGATTAGATTTGATAGACAGAGTGCCTGATGAACTATGGACAGAGGTTCATGACGTTGTACAGGAGACAATGATCAAGACCATCCTCAAGAAAAAGAAATAGAAAAAGGCAAAATGGTTGCCTGAGGAGGCTTTACATATAGCTGTGAAAGAAGAGAAGTGAAAGGCAAAGGTGAAAAGGAAAGATACATTTGAATGCAGAGTTCCAAAGAAGAGCGAGGAGAGATATGAAAGCCTTACTCAGTGATCAGTGCAAAGAAATAAAGGAAAACAATAGAATGGGAAAGACTAGAGATCTCGTCAAGAAAATTAGAGACACCATGTTGATATTTCACGCAAAGATGAGCACAATAAAGGACAATAATGTGGTCTGGACCTAACAGAAGCAGAAAATATTAAGAATAGGTGGCAAGAATATACAGAACTATACAAAATGTATCTTCAAGATCCAGATAATCATGATGGTGTGATGACCCACCTGGAATGTGAAGTCAAGTGGGCCTTAGGAAGCATCATTATGAACAAAGATAGTGGAGGTGATGGAATTCCAGTTGAGCTATTTCAAATCCTGGAAGATGATGCTGTGAAAGTGTTGCATTCAATATGTCAGCAAATTTGGAAAACTCAGCAGTGGCCACAGGACTGGAAAAGGGAAGTTTTCATTCCAATTTCAAAGAAAGGCAATGACAAAGAATGCTCAAACTACTGCACAATTGCACTCATTTCACACACTAGCAAAGTAATGCTCAAAATTCTCCAAGCCAGGCTTCAACAGTACATGAACATCAACTTCCATATGTTCAAGCTGGATATAGAAAAGGCAGAGGAAACAGATCAAATTACCAACATCTGTTGGATCATCTAAAAACAAGAGAGTTCCAGAAAAACATCTACCTCTTCTTTATTGACTATTCCAAAGCCTTTGACTGTGTAGATCACAACAAACTGTGGAAAATTCTTCAAGATATGGGAATACCAGACCTGCCTCCTGAGAAATGTGTATGTAGGTCAAGAAGCAACAGTTAGAACTGGACATGGAACAACAGACTGGTTCCAAATCAGGAAAGGAGTACATCAGCGCTGTATATTATCACCCTGCTTATTTCACTTATATGCAGAGTACATCATAAGAAACACTGGGCTGGATGAAGAACAAACTGGAATCAAGAATGCCGGGAGATATATCAATAACCACAAATATGCAGATGACACCACCCTTAAGGCAGAAACTGAATAGGAACTAAAAAGCCTCTTGATGAAAGTGAAAGTGGAGAGTGAAAAAGTTGGCTTAAAGCTCAACATTCAGAAAACTAAGATCATGGCATCTGGTCCCATCACTTCATGGCAAATAGATGGGGAAACAGTAACAGATTTTATTTGGGGGGCTCCAAAATCACTGCAGACGGTGACTGCAGCCATGAAATTAAAAAGATGTTTGCTCCTTGGAAGAAAAGTTATGACCAACCTGTATGGCATATTAAAAAGCAGAGTCATTTCTTGGTCAACAAAGGTCTGTCTAATGAAAACTATGGCTTTTCCATTAGTCATGTATGGATGTGAGAACTGGACTATAAAGAAAGCTGAACACTGAAGAATTGAGGCTTTTGAACTGTGGTGTTGGATAAGACTTTTGAGAGTCCCTGGGACTGCAAGGAGATCCAACCAGTCCATCCTAAAGGAGACCAGTCCTGGGTGTTCATTGGAAGGACTGATGCTGAAGCTGAAACTCCAATACTTTGGCCACCTGATATAAAGAAGTGACTCATTGGAAAAGACCCTGCTGCTGGGAAAGATTGAAGGCAGGAGGAGAAGGGGACGACAGAGGATGAGATGGTCGGATGGCATCACCAACTCAACAGACATGAGTTTGAATAAATTCCGGGAGTTCATGAGCAGGGAGGCCGGGTGTGTGGTGGTTCATGAGGTCGCAAAGAGTTGGACACGACTGAGAGAATGAACCGAACTGAACTAAAGGGAATGCTTCTCTTAAAACATATAAAACATGCATATCATCAGTAAGTTTGATGCATATAAAAAGCATTCACCTAAAAGTCTTAATTGACAGAAGCAGAAAAAGATATTCCCTTACCAGAGTAAAAGTAATATTCTCCCAGATAATTTTCTCAGCTGGGTGCATGCACAGCATGAGAGGATGTTATTTAAGCAGCAGGCATACGATGAGTTCAGATGGGATATTTGCTTAGAGAACAAACTAGTTACCAAGGAGGAGGGAAATGGGGGAGGAGCAAGATAAGGGTAGGTGGATTAAGAGGTAAAAACAACATGTGTATAATATAAATAAGCTAACACCATATATTGCACAGCAAAGGGAATACAACTGATATTTTATAACTTTGCTGCTGCTACTGCTAAGTCACTTCAGTCGTGTCCGACTCTGTGTGACCCCATAGACGGTAGCCCACCAGGCTCCCCTGTCCCTGGGATTCTCCAGGCAAGAACACTGGAGTGGGTTGCCATTTCCTTCTCCAATGCATGAAAGTGAGAAGTGAAAGTGAAGTCGCTCAATCGTATCCGACTCAGCGACCCCATGGACTGCAGCCCACCAGGCTCCTCCGTCCATGGGATTTTCCAGGCAAGAGTACTGGAGTGGGGTGCCATTGCCTTCTCCGATTTTATAACTTTAAATGAAGTATAATCTATAAAACTACTGAATCACTATGTTGTATACTTTAATACATTTGATTGGCCAAAAAGTTCATTCAAGTCTTTCTATAACATGAATTTGTTGACCAACCCAATTGTATTTATCTTAAATCAACCATGTTTCAAACAATTTCACTAAGCAGATCAAGAACACAAGATCCTCCCAGGGTTCTGAGCTGCCAGGATATTTAAATGTGAGCAGACCAATGAATTGTAGTAGACCAATGAAGATGGCAATAGTCTTCCAATGAGAACTGAGGTTAGCCCTCCAACATGAAATAAGACAAAATTAGTAAACTGTGATAGCTTTAAATTCATTCATTCTCACATTTAATCATTCCACAGATATACATTGTTCGTGAACTGTAGAGTCTTGCATGAAGTTCAGGGGATAATTTTATGGAAAACAAATCAGGGTTCTCTGTCCTCAAGGAGCATGCATTTTTCTAGCTGAGAATAAATGCAAATAGACTAGATGATGATGAATTCTATGAAGGTAAAAGGTGTACAGAAGGGGCTTAGAGTGTGTAGCCAGAAAATTGAAGTTTTCAGTAAAGTACATGGGGAAGCCTCACAGAGAAGAAAATTTTGAGACAACTGTCAGAGAATATGAGGAAGCAAAATGTGCCAATGTTTGACAGAGACCTCTCCAGTTAGAAGGCACAGCAAGCACCAAGACACTGATGCGATCTGGAATACAGAGGAGTACCATGGGAAGAAGGGTATTGGGAGGTTAAAAAAAAATGGAGGTGTTTTTAGGGGCCTCTGGAGGAATCTGAATTTTACCCTGAATGAGACAATAGATAGCAGAGTGTTTACAACCAAGAAGTATATGATCTTCCAAGATTTATACCCCTTTTATCATCAGTTTCTGTCTATCAGCACCAGGTGGCGCTGGTGGTAAAGAACCTGTCTGCCAATGAAGGAGGCATGAGATGCAGGTATGATCTCTGGGTTGAGAGGATCCCCTGGAGGAGGGAATGGAAATCTACTCCAGTATTCTTGCCTGGAGAATCCCATGGACAGAGGTGCCTGGAAGGCTATGATCCATAGGGTCATAAAGAGTTGGACATGACTGAAGCAGCTTAGCAGCAGTAGTAGCAGCAAGAAATTCTGAAACGGTTTCAACTTTCTGTGCTTGAACTACCAAGAACTTAATACATTGTCTATGTTTATATATCTTGTCTCCACAGTGAGCTATCTTAGAAGGGGCACCACTCCAATGGAATAATATTTTACATATCTAAAAGCAGTCAAGATCTTTATGAAATACGTTCCGTAACAGAAAATACATTCTACTTGTAGTTTGCAGAAAACAAACATCTGGAAACAAGATGTGGGTCACTACTTTGGAGTGTCAAGCTAGTGTTAATAATAAATGTTTATTAACATTTAATAAATGGCACTTACTCTATTCTAGGTACTACACTTAATCTTCTATGTACAAATGTCATTTAATCCTCAGATCTCTGAGGTGGGATGTGTCTTGAGCTTTCCACATTTTATGAAAGATGAGGTTGATGGCTGAATAGTAAATTTTTCCAAATTGCATAAACAGATAAGTGTTAGAGTTGGGACAGGAATCTAGTTGGTCTGGATCTAGATTTTCTTTCTCCATCATTCCATTCTATCACTTACCAGGAGAGAGAGAAATAAATCCAATAAAGAAGCATTGACCTTGAGAATAATGACAAACATTATACATCCCTTACTCCTCTCTGTTAAACTATGTTACTTCCTTTCCAGTATTTTTAATTCTGTGAACTTCTACTTATCAGTCTTATCTTACTATGAAAACAAATAAATAAGGTGCATATGGGTGAATCAGTAAATTTTGTAAAAGAAATAGGAGATGAGACTAGAAAAATTAGGCAAAAAATTTGTGGATGATATATGTCCTGCTAAGATGCTGAAGCAAATGACCCATCGGGAAATCTTTCTCGTCCAAACAGCAGAGCATATGCGTTGTGTCTCTCCCTGCTGCTGCCTGCCCAAGCCACTAAGTCTGTCCTTGCATGTGTAACCCTGGGCCTATTGCACCTTCTGTTACTACTATATTTACCTCCCGTCTCCCACGTTCTGATTTGGGGATTCGTGGCATGTGGAATCCTACTTCCTGGAACCAGGACTCAAGCCCTTGCCCCCTGTATTGGAGTCTCAACCATTCCCTGGACCATCAGGGAAGTCCCCGGATGAACTCTTGGCGTGCTCCATGCTAAGTTGCTTCAATTCAGTTCAGTCGCTCAGTTGACATCCCTTACTCCTCTCTGTTAAACTATGTTACTTCCTTTCCAGTATTTTTAATTCTGTGAACTTCTACTTATCAGTCTCATCTTACTATGAAAACAAATAAATAAGGTGCATATGGGTGAATCAGTAAATTCTGTAAAAGAAATAGGAGATGAGACTAGAAAAATTAGGCAAAAAATTTGTGGATGACATATGCCCTGCTAAGATGCTGAAGCAAATGTCCCATCAGGAAATCTTTCTCATCCACACAGCAGAGCATATGCGTTGTGTCTCTCCCTGCTGCTGCCTGCCCAAGCCACTAAGTCTGTCCCTGCACGTGTAACCCTGGACCTATTGCACCTTCTGTTACTACCATATTTACTTCCTATCTCCCACGTTCTGATTTGGGAATTCGTAGCATGTGGAATCCTACTTCCTGGAACCAAGAATCAAACCCTTGCCCCCTGCTTTGGAATCTCAACCACTCACTGGACCATCAGGGAAGTCCCCGGATGAACTCTTGGCGTGCTCCGTGCTAAGTTGCTTCAGTTCAGTTCAGTCGCTCAGTTGTCTCCGACTCTTTGCGGCCCCATGAATTGCCGCTTGCCAGGAGAAAGCAATGGCACCCCACTCCAGTACTCTTGCCTGGAAAATCCCATGGACAGAGGAGCCTGGTAGGCTGCAGTCCATGGGGTCGCTAACAGTCGGACATGACTGAGTGACTTCACATTCACTTTTCACTTTCATGCATTTGAGAAGGAAATGGCAACCCACTCCAGTGTTCTTGCCTGGAGCATCCCAGGGATGGTGGAGCCTGGTGGGCTGCCATCTATGCAGTTGCACAGAGTCGGACACGACTGAAGCGACTTAGCAGCGGCAGCAGCAGGCCTCCCTGTCCATCACCAGCTCCCGGAGTTCACTCAAACTCACGTCCATCAAGTTGGTGATGTCATCCAGCCATCTCATCCTCTGTCGTCCCCTTCTCCTCCTGCCCCCAATCCCTCCCAGCATCAGAGTCTTTTCCAATGAGTCA
>SJYT01053196.1:0-23470 GCA_006410635.1 Cephalophus harveyi
GGAGGAGAAGGGGACGACCGAGGATGAGATGGCTGGATGGCATCACTGACTCAATGGATGTGAGTCTGAGTGAACTCCGAGAGATGGTGATGAACAGGGAGGCCTGGCGTGCTGCGATTCATGGGGTCGCAAAGAGTCGGACACGACTGAGCGATTGAACTGAACTGAACTGAAAAGCTTTTGCACAACAAAGGAAACTATAAGCAAGGTGAAAAGACAGCCTTCGGAATGGGAGAAAATAATAGCAAATGAAGCAACTGACAAACAACTAATCTCAAAAATATACAAGCAACTTCTGCAGCTCAATTCCAGAAAAATAAATGACCGAATCAAAAAATGGGCCAAAGAACTAAATAGACATACGGATGGCTAACAAACACATGAAAATGCTCAACATCACTCATTATCAGAGAAATGCAAATCAAGGCCACAATGAGGTACCATTTCACACCAGTCAGAATGGCTGTGATCCAATAATCAATGATTTAAAGTGATCTTTTTTCCCAGTGGATTTTTAAATTTACACTGCTGCCTTTTCTGTCACAATTGCACTCTTCATTGACATTTTCATGAGAGGGTGAGCTAAGTCAGGGCACCTTTGTGCAAGCTGATATTTAATTTGGCAGCACTTATTAAAGATATGAGCTTCCTAGGTGGTGCAGTGATAAAAAAAAATCCACCTGCCAATTCAGGAGACCCAAGAAGGACTGATGTTGAAGCTGAAATTCCAATACTTTGGCCACCTGATGCAAAGAGCCGACTCATTTGAGAAGACCCTGATGCTGGGAAAGATTGAGGGCAGGAGAAGGGGATGACAGAGGATGAGATGGTTGGATGGCATTACCAACTCAACGGACATGGGTTTGGGTGGACTCCGGGAGTTGGTGATGGACAGGGAGGCCCGGTGTGCTGCGGTTCATCGGGTCGCAAAGAGTTGGACACAACTGAACTGAACTGAAGAGATATGGGTTCCATCCCTGGGTCAGGAAGATCTTCTGGAGAGGGAAATGGCAACTCACTCTAGTATTCTTGCCTGGAGGATCCCATGGACAGAGGGACCTGAGGGGCTATAGCCCATGGGGTCACAAAGATTTGGATGTGACTGAGCACATTCATAGACCTAAATGAAAGATATGGATTTAAGACAAGGAGGCCATGGACATGACATCCTGTTGAAAATTAGGCTTAGGAGCTTAAGGTTTTGATTTCTCTTATGACCTGTTTCCTTCAAGGATTTGTATAACAGAATCTCTATCTGTTTCTATTCCACTTTATTATTCTCAGCAATTTGAATTATAACCTGTCAAAAATATATTATTTTGATGATTTCATGAGTAGAAAATTCAGATTCAGAAAATAGAAAAATAACCAAACCCATCTAAGCATTTTAGAAATTCAGAAAACATTGATCTTTCAGTCTGTCTTATAAGCCTTCATTTTTTGAATGGTAGTTCTTTCCAGTAGCCACAGAATATTAATTTCCCCTAGCTTATTGTGCATTTGAAAAGTGACATGATGACAAAATGGTCTGGAAATATATTATTTTGTTGATGGTTGTAATCTGCCGTATTCCATGGGATGATGCTGCTCTTTTAGAATTTCAGTACTCT
The DNA here is from genome assembly GCA_006410635.1 of Cephalophus harveyi. Classification (NCBI taxonomy): domain Eukaryota; kingdom Metazoa; phylum Chordata; class Mammalia; order Artiodactyla; family Bovidae; genus Cephalophus; species Cephalophus harveyi. The sequence goes on from SJYT01053196.1 coordinate 1,611, forward strand.
GTTTATTGAGGATCAGTCTATTTGGAATGGAAGAAAAACTGTGTCAGATCCAGCTTTTTTACTTTAATCCCCACTCTAAATATGTTTTGAAGATGGCTCATCTTACTAACAACAAAGCCATTTTCCTCTATATATGCGAATAAATGAATAAGTAAATGAAGTTTTATAGCATTCTCATCAGGAGTTCCCTATTGTTTCTAGTGAAAACTAATTAGCTGAATTTAGATTTTCAATAAATGCTAGAGTAGAACTGTGCAAGAAACCACAAAACATTAAAAAAATACATGATATTTATATAAAAGCTATTATTTCTTTTTTATGTTGATTTCTAGGATAAGCTTGCTATAATACAGTTCTAAAAATTATGTTCCAGCTCAGAAAGTACTGCTGTGCTCTGCAGGGGTTTCAGGAGAAAGAAAGGAATAATGTAATTTACCTTTCTTCCTTATAGTGTTCTAACCTTTGTAATATATTGGTGAAAATTACTGGTTAAAGTGGAGAATAGATATAAGCTGTACATCTAAATCTTAGGGCCATATTATATTTAGATGTGTCTGCTGAAATATGACAGAGACCAGATATGGTTTTCTCTTATCCAAGCAGTGACATGGGGGAGGATTGCAAGCCTGATGTATATTCTTATTTACAAGTCAGAGAATGACTCTGTGGCCTCTGCTAGGAAGTGTGAAATCATGCTTTTCCTTCACTCAGGGAAAAGAGAAGTTCAAGAGCGTCAGTTGTGTCAAGCCAGAAGTGTACAGAATTAACCAGAAGACAAACTTGCAAAAAATTAACTTGAGGGGCTTTATAATACCTGCTTTTAAGACTTACTATAGCAGTAGTGAATTGTCTTAAATGTAGGCAAGTAGATCAGTGAAAAAAGATAGAAATTAAAAAATAGACCTCAATTACATGGTCAACTGATTTTTTAATAAAAGTTGCTAAAATGATTTAATAAGAATAATAGGATCTTTTAAATATATAGTATGCTGCTGCTGCTACTGCTGCTAAGTCGCTTCAGTCGTGTCCGACTCTGTGCGACCCCATAGACGGCAGCCCACCAAGCTACGCTGTCCCTGGGATTCTCCAGGCAAGAACACTGGAGTGGGTTGCCATTTCCTTCTCCAGTGCATGAAAGTGAAAAGTGAAAGGGAAGTCGCTCAGTCGTGTCCGACTCTCAGCGACCCCATGGACTGCAGCCCACCAGGCTCCTCCATCCATGGGATTCTCCAGGCAAGAGTACTGGAGTGGGGTGCCATTGCCTTCTCCGAATATATAGTATAGAAAAATTTAATATCTGCATAAAAATAAAATGATCACATTTTATATCAAACACAAACATTAATTGAGATAGATTGAATGAAATGGTTGGATGGCATCACCAACTTGATGGATATGAGTTTGAATAAACTCCGGGAGTAGGTGATGGACAGGGAATCCTGGTATGCTGCAGTCCATGGGGTCGCAAAGAGTCAGACATGACTGAGCAACTAAACTGATAGACCTTAAAGAATAAGTTAAAGGAAATAAGCTTCCAGAAGGAGAGAAGGAAGTCCCATCATGATCTTGGAGCAAGCAAAGTTTTTTTTTTTTTTTTTTTTGATGGAACATGGCTGCAGTATATATATCAGTTAAAGGCTTCTATTCTGAATGTATAAATAAGTCCTACAACACAATGATAAAAAAGGAAGCAACTGAAAAAAAAAATAGATGTAAACAGGCACTACAAAAATAAAGACATACAAAAGATGATTAATCACCAGAGAATGTAAATTAAAACCACAATGAGATAATTCTCTCCACACATAAAAATGGCTGAGATTTAAGTCCTGACAGCACTAGGTGTTCATGCATATGGCACAACTAGAACTTTTATACGTTACTCATGAATGATAGGTTGTATCAATACAACCACTTTGTGAATCATTCTGGTAGATTCTCAGGTAGTTAAATTGTAGAAGTGATGAAATACATCAACCTTATGACCTAGCAATTTCATGTCTAGGTATTTGCCAAAAGAACCTAAACTATATGCAAGGAAAGGCTTTTGTAAGATGTTTATAACATACTTATGGATAATAACCGAAAACTGAAAACTACCCAAATATTTGTCAAGGAAGAAAAGGATAAGCACATTATGTTAATTCCATACAGTATTTAATGTCTTCTTAGTCAGCTACACTTGCTGTAATAAACTACCATAGACTAAGTGGCTTAAACAACAGACATTTATTTCTCATAGTTCTGAAGGTTGGGAAGACCACGATCAATGTGCTAGCAGATTTAGTTCTTGGTGAGGGCCTCTTTCTGGCTTGTGGATGGCCACCTTCTTGCCAGAGGGAGGAAGCTCTGGTATCGTCTCATACAAAGGCAGTAATCACATCTGGGTCATCACTCTCAAGACCTCACCTAATTACCTCCAAAATCCCCATTGGGATTTAGGGCTCCAACACAGGAATTTTGAATGAACACAAACACCGAGTTATGCTCTTAGTGAACAAAATGTGCTCTAAAAATATGAAATAACTTGTATGAATCTCAAAAATGTTATACCGAATAAAAGGAAACATAAACAAAGAGTATATATTTTATGATTAAGTTACAAGACAGGCAAAATTATTCTATGATGAAATAAATAAACCACTGTCTAGTGGTTTGGAGGGCCTGGGAAGGAAAGCAGCACAAAGGAAAATTTAAGGATGATGGAAATGTTCTAGAAATATTGATAAAGGCGTGAGTTATGAGCCTATTTATTTGAAAATTTATGGGTGACGGAAATGTTCTGGAAATATTGATAAGAGCATGAGTTATGAACCTATTTATTTGACAAAACTCATTTTAGAATTTGTTCATTTCATTATATGTAAATTACAATATAATTCAAAAATTTAAAGCATGACCCATTTAGTGAAAAGTTTCTATGGACAATGAAAATAACTAGGTAAAAAAATAAAAGTGCTAACACTTTTGATTCAGTCTTTCACCCTTGGTAAACACGATTTGTCTTCAAATTACACTAGGATCTATCTACTTCTCACTACTTATATTATTATAACTGTATCAATACAATAGACAAGTCTATCTTCTTAGACTATTTCATTAACCTTTTGATTTGTTTCACTATTTCAATGCTTATTACGCTATAGATATTTTATTCTTCAAGTAGTGTCAAAGATAAACAAAGCTAGATATTAGTTAAAGTGGTAAGAACAGATGCATTTGGTAAAAACAATTGCAATAGGGTAGGAGGTTCAGCATGAACAGAACTCAACTTTAATTTGTGTAGAGGTGACTGATACTTTTAAGGGGAGAGTGAGGAAGTGGGACCATTGTTGAAGAATTCACTAAAACCTATTTCCAAAGTTTACATTGACCATTTGAAGATATGGATAAGACATATTGAATATGATAAAAATCTAATAAATAATTAAAGCATATGTTGATTAATAACACATTGATTAGAAAAATAAGGAGTGATACAAACAAATAAGAGTGGCAGTGAGTGGAGAACATTTAACTTACCCTTGTTCAGCTGTATATTCTAGTGAATTTAAAACTCCTTTCCACTGAATCAAATTTATACCACTACCTGCCCAGAATTTTTTTTTCGTATCTGATATTTCCTTGATTAGTAAATTTTGGCCTTTTATCAACATGAAATAAAGTAATCACCTACTTGAAAGAAAAGAAATGCCATTTGATAGTAGTGATAATAACTTCTGTACATTACATCTGTATAGGATTAATGATTAGATATCCTTCCTGGGACAAGGATTCCTCTTGAATGATCATTCATCTCCAGGAAACTACTTGCACTTTGATTCTTATCCTTAAATTAATACTTGGGTCAACATTGAAGACAAGGCAACCGATCACAATTCTTTCAAATTCAAGTGCAAATTATGTTCCAATAAAGAACTCTAGTCTTAACAGGATTTTGTAATAAATGTTAGAAAAAAAATAAGTGGATGTATTTTTTAATAACCCTGGCTAGATAATTGAGAAGTCTTGGTACAATTTATCATATTCACTATGATGTATTTTCAGAAATTTTAAAACATATGAAATTATTACATATATACTTTCTCCTCTATTTTATTGATACTTAATTTCAGGCTTTAATAAAGGGATATCACTAATGGGAAATATGTTTTAACAGTAAATAAAAGAACAGAACTGCAGGGTGGTTGAAAAATGGGAAAGGTGGGTGAAAAAAGCTGATAATGATTATCTTCCTGTAAGTTCTCAGGACTAAAAGGTAATAGTTAACAGGAAAGATGAAAGATGAAGTCGCTCAGTCGTGTCCGACTCTTTGCGACCCCATGGACTGTAACCTACTAGGCTTCTCCATCCGTGGGATTCTCCAGGCAAGAATACTGGAGTGGGTTGCCATTTTCTTCTCCAGGGGATCTTCCCGATCCAGGGATCGAACCCGGGTCTCCCACATTGGAGGCAGACGCTTTAACCTCTGAGCCACCAGGGAAGACAGTTAACAGGAAGGCAAGGTCATTTCTCTATATGATAAAAATTGGAAAGCCCAGGCACTAAAATTAGACTTGTGAGTCTCATATACAGGCTATATAGGTGGGCAGTGAGGCAATGAGGTTTCATTAAATCCTAAGTAATGTTACTAAGATTTCTTGAGGCAAAGTACAGTGGTGGTGATTTATTTGATTAATGTTAGATGCAAAATTGTCTTTCAGTTCAGTTCAGTCGCTCAGTCGTGTCCGACTCTTTGCGACCCCATGAATCGCAGCACGCCAGGCCTCCCTGTTCATCACCATCTCTCGGAGTTCACTCAGACTCACATCCATCGAGTCAGTGATGCCATCCAGCCATCTCATCTTCGGTCGTCCCCTTCTCCTCCTGCCCCCAATCCCTCCCAGCATCAGAGTCTTTTCCAATGAGTCAACTAGTGTCATAGTGTTTTAGAATAGGAAGATATCTTTAAGGAAAAAAGTGGCTTAGATACTTTTGGTCTAGTAGTTTCCCAAATGTTTTTCTGATGACTTTAACATAATTTTAATGCATTTAATCAAATGTANATGACCGAAACTCTTTTCAACTCTTTTTGGGAATCTGACCACCACTATTTCTTTGACTTCATCTACTAGTCTTCCTTTCTCTCACTCTGTTCCAGCATTGTTATTTCTAGACCCCACCAGGAATATCCCTACCTCAGGGCTTCCACCAGTACTGTCTCCACTTTTGGAAGTTCTTCCTTCAGGTCCTCAAATCATTCATCCTTTTACCTTCTTCAGGGATTTCACTGAATCAGTCAGTCTGTCCTTGAGAGTCAGTTTGTGAGTCCCTATTCCCACCTCTGGGCTTCTCCAGTGACTCAGTGGGTAAAAACAACCTGCCTGCTCTACAGGAGACACATTAGGAACAGGTTTGATTCCTGGGTGGGAAAGATCCCCTGGAGGAGGAAAATGGCAACCCACTAAGTATTCTTGCCTGGAGAATTCTATGGACAGAGGAGCCTGGTGGGCTACATCCATAGGGTCACAAAGAGTTGAACATGACTGAGCAACTGGAAAAAAAATTCCACCTCTATGTCTAGAGCATTATCTTACTTTTTTGTTTTACTTTTCCCCCAGAATGCTTGCCACCCTCTGCACATTATATATTCTATTATTTACTTTGTTTTAAAGTAAGCTACTTGGTTGTGTTATTTGTTTCCTGCTTTTTCTTAGTTCAGTTCAGTTCAGTCACTCAGTCGTGTCCAACTCTTTGAGACCCCATGGACTGCAGCACACCAGGCCTCCCTGTCCATCACCAACTCCCACAACCTACTAAGCTCACGTCCATCCAACCATCAGTGATGCCATCCAACCATCTCATCCTTTGTTGTCCCCTTCTCCTCCCACCTTCTATCTTTCCCAGCATCAGGGTCTTTTCAAGTGAGTCAGTTCTTAGCATCAGGTGGCCAAAATATTGGAGTTTCAGCTTCAACATCAGTCTTTCCAATGATCTTCCAGGACTAATTTCCTTTAGGATGGACTGGTTGGCTCTCCTTGCAGTCCAAGGGACTCTCAAGAGGCTTCTCCAACACCACAGTTCAAAAGCATCAATTCTTCATCACTCAGCTTTCTTTATGGTCCAACTCTCACATCCATACATGGCTGCTGGAAAAACTATAGCCTTGACTAGATGGACTTTGTTGGCAAAGCGATGTCTCTTCTTTTTAATATGCTGTCTAGGTTGGTCATAACTTTTCTTCCAAGAAGCAAGTGTCTTTTAATTTCATGGCTGCAGTCATCATCTGCAGTGATTTTGGACCCCCCCTCAAAATAAAGTCTGTGAAGAGGTGGCAAGAATACACGGAAGAACTGTACAAAAAAGATCTTCACGACCCAGATAATCATGATGATGTGATCACTAATCTAGAGCCAGACATCTTGGAATGTGAAGTCAAGTTGGCCTTAGAAAGCATCACTACGAACAAAGCTAGTGGAGGTGATGGAATCCCAGTTGAACTGTTTCAAATCCTGAAAGATGATGCTGTGAAAGTGCTGCACTCAATCTGCCAGCAAATTTGGAAAACTCGGCAGTGGCCACAGGACTGGAAAAGGTCAGTTTTCATTCCAATTCCAAAGAAAGGCAATGCAAAAGAATGCTCCAATTACCGCACAATTGCACTCATCTCACATGCTAGTAAAGTAATGCTCAAAATCCTCCAAGCCAGGCTTCAGCAATACGTGAACCGTGAACTCCCTGATGTTCAAGCTGGCTTTAGAAAAGGCAGAGGAACCAGAGATCAAATTGCCAACATCCGCTGGATCATGGAAAAAGCAAGAGAGTTCCAGAAAAACATCTACTTCTGCTTTATTGACTATGCCAAAGCCTTTGACTGTGTGGATCACAATAAACTGTGGAAAATTCTGAAAGAGATGGGAATACCAGACCACCTAACCTGCCTCTTGAGAAATCTGTATGCAGGTCAGGAAGCAACAGTTAGGACTGGACATGGAACAACAGACTGGTTCCAAATAGGAAAAGGAGTGCGTCAAGGCTGTATATTGTCACCCTGCTTATTTAACTTAAAGGAGATCAACCCTGGGATTTCTTTGGAAGGAATGATGCTAAAGCTGAAACTCCAGTACTTTGGCCACCTCATGCGAAGAGTTGACTCATTGGAAAAGACTCTGATGCTGGGAGTGATTGGGGGCGGGAGGAGAAGGGGACGACCGAGGATGAGATGGCTGGATGGCATCACCGACTCGATGGATGTGAGTCTGAGTGATCTCCGAGGGATGGTGATGAACAGGGAGGCCTGGCGTGCTGCAATTCATGGGGTCGCAAAGAGTCGGACACGACTGAGCGACTGAACTGAACTGAACTGACTGACAGTTTCCACTGTTTCCCTATCTATTTGGCATGAAGTGATGGGGCAAGTTGTTTTTTCTTAAGCAACTAGAATCTGACTGGCACATAGTGGGAACTCAATAAATATTCTTTGGATAAATTATTAAGGGATGATATTTGTCAGCAACTACTAAGAGATAAGCTCAGTGCCACAGTTTTTTCTTAAAATAATGTAGCCAAATAATTTGAGGAGACATCATCCTTTTATTATATTAAGCATGGTTTGATTACTTTATAAAAATGAATATCAAAAGTTTCATCATTTGATCACTGAAAATGTCTTACCATTTTCTTATTCTTTCTCTTAAGAAAAAAATACATCCTTTCTAGTTTTTTACTTTCAATTAATTTGTCTCAAAGACAGTAAATATTTGAAAGATGATCAAGTGGATACTTAGTCATGGAAATTCAAATAAAAAATAAATGGAATACCATTTTTATCCCCATTATTGATTAATAACTAAAGGCAGACAAACAGCTGATAGAAATGTATTTTGGAAAAGAAATCAACAAACATTATTTTGTGATGTTGGGGTGTACACCTGGCAGTCTAATTTTGGTTGTATATGCCCAAAAGGAACTCTTGGCTGTGGAAACCAGGGCATATTTAGAAGTCATTGCATTGCTTATGATAACAAACCTAAAAAGTTAAATTGAAACTGATGCTAGTTATTTATATCTTTCATTTATAGTTGTTTTCCTTCTTGCCCTTGCCACATCCCCTCAGGGTAGGGTATATTTCCCACACTATTGATTTCAGGGTCTGTCATGTAAGATTATACAACCAATGGAATGCAAGCATGATGTAAGTTATTCAATCTTTTCACTAAAACCATCTGAGGTAAATTATCTTCTTTTATGGGATTTAGGATTGTTCACATGCAATATTCCTGAGATGTCTTGATTTGTTTACTATAATAGTTATTACACAATTCATTTTAACTAAAAATAAGATTTTATGTACTAAACAAGATGCCCCATTATATAAGGCTTGTTAATGATGAGCATGCAGAAAAGACAGACAAACAAATAAATGACTTTTTGCAAAGTAGTGCTTAGGCCCCAAATCCTAAGAAGTTAGGGCAGATCACACAGATTCTCATCTCTCCTCATAACTCTGTCCCTCCCCTCTCTTTTTTTCTTTGAAAGTAGCAAGTCTGAGACCTGAGCACAAATTTAGCTAATTGGTTTTCTTGCTTTTTTCCATCTAAACTCATGTAGAGCCCTCAGTATTCTGTTATCTTGTTTACCCAGATTGTGAGGTAAGGTCACTTCAAATGAGATGAAACCAGTCAATGAGTATAATAAACAAGTTTTTGTCTCGAAGACCAAAGAAGAGCTATTTTTGGTGGCAGAGCCTGAGAGTTGGTAACTGCCCTGTGTGTGACCTGGAGAACCTATGTAAGAGAAAGTTAAAGAGACATTTAACCCCTATAGGCAAATGAGTGGGAGGAATCCAGAGAAACCTTGAGTCATCTCTGATCTATAACAGTAACTATGCCTATTCCCAGGTCTTCAGTTCAATTCAGGTCAGTCTGTCAGTCACATCTGACTCTCTGCCGAACCCACGGACTGCACCATGCCAGGCTTCCCTGTCCATCACCAACTCCTGGAGTTCGCTCAAACTCATGTCCATCGAGTCAGTGATGCCATCAAACCATCTCATCCTCTGTTGTCCCCTTCTTCTTCTGCCTTCAACCTTTCTCACCATCAGGGGCTTTTCCAATGAGTCAGTTCTTTGCACCTGGTGGCCAAATATTGGAGTTTCAGCTTCAGCATCAGTCCTTCCAAAGAATATTCAGGACTGATTTCCTTTAGGATTGACTGGGTCTAGGTCTTCAGGGCTAAGTGTATAGTTAATGAACTATCAAGCAAGGCTGGTATATTACTTCAGTTAAACAACTCATTAGATGGGTTTAAAAAAAAAAAGGCCAGGAGATGGAAAAATTCTGTAAAGATGGAATCTCTCACTTTTTAATTCTTTGCATCTTAAAAAAAAAAATCCACACAGTTAGGCCAATAAAAGATTTGAGAATGTCCAGTAGAAGTGCCAGCTACAAACTGACACCTGCCATGGGCATTTGACATCTACTTCGACAAGGAACAAATCAGGTGCTGCTGTGGCTGCTGACTTTCAGTACTCCTCAAAGGAGTTTAAGGTGGAGAGCTGAACTGAGGCACTCTGTGCTCTGGAAAAAACTGGCAAGACAAGTCTTCAGATAGATATCTTCAGGAACTGTGTTTAATGAGCCCAATTCTTTTATCGCCTCATCTCTAAAAAAAACACTAAAAATCCTTCATGGTAATGACTGCTCCTTCATGGTAACAACTGCTTTTCACAACTAACATAAACCTTTTGTGGGAAAAAAAGGAAAGTACTTGATTGCATGTACTCTGGCTTCACCAAAATAGTATATATACTGAACTTCCCTCTTACCTCTTCGGAGCAATTTCTCAGCTATTTAAATGATGTCTCCTGGGCTATAGTCCTTGTGTATTTATTTATTTATTTATTTTTAGTCGGAAGAAGGATGATGCTAATCAACTTTTGTAGGCATCAGAAATCAGATAACCAGGCAAATACAATATTTATTGTAGTAGTCTGGGTTCTCTCCAGAAACAGAAATGATTGGTCGCATCTTCATTATCTTTTTCTCTATAGCTCTCTATCTTATCAGTCATGTCTGATTCTTTGCAACCCCATGGTCTTCAGCAAGCTGGTCTTCCCTTGTCCTTCACCATCTCCTAGAGTTTGCTCAAAGTCATGTCCATTGAGTCAATGATGACATCCAACCATCTCATTCTATCTATCTCTATATCCATCACTATCTCTGTTTCTATATATCAGAAATTTATCACAAGGGATTGGCTCACATGTTTACAGAGGCTGAGAAGTGTGGCAATCAGCAGTGAGTAAGCTGGGGAGTCAGGAGAAATGAGGATGCAAGTACCACACTAAAGGCTGACAGGCTTGAAACCCAAGAGGAGGTGGTTTTTCAGTGTGAGGCTGAAGGCAGAAAAAGACCAATATCTCAGCTCAAAGATAGGCAGAGAAAGTGATTTTTTTTACTTTCCCTTCATGTTCTATTCAGGCCATCAAAGGATTTGATGAGGACTACCCACTACCCACAATGGCAACCCACTCCAGTAATATTGCCTGGAAAATCCCATGGACGGAGGAGCCTGGTAGGTTGCAGTCCATGGGGTCGTGAAGAGTCGGACACGACTGAGCAACTTCACTTTCACTTTCACCCACACTGGAGAAGGCAATTATCTATTCAGATATTAATCTTATTCAGAAACACCCTCACAGACACACTTAGAATAATGTTAAGTCAAATACTTGGGCATGCCTGGCCTGATCAAGTTGATTAACCATCATACTCAGGCATCTTTGAACACAGAACTTTTTAGGAAGCCTCATTTTCTATGTGAAAAATCCTTGATTTCTGGCTTCATAACACCTTTTTCTTTTGCTTTGTATTTTTCCCTATTGCTTTTTATTTCTAATGTGAAATACTTTCTTCACATGATTTTTTATAGCTTGCAAGCAATATATTGTGTATACAACAACAATAATAAGAAAGGAAATAAAGACTAAGTCCTAGGATTAGCAATATTTAACCTTACATCAATTTAACCTTACTTGGATACTATGGGAAGTTTTAGTAATCTTTTCAGGTATTATTGAATAGTTTGTAATTTTTCCTGATGGCCAGAAAGATCATGATTGTCACATAAAGAACACATGAATTAGGAGATTAGCCTTTAATATTTGCCCTTAAGACTGATATATAAAGCCTTCCATAATCTGCTCCTGATTGTGTTTACTTCCTTATTTCCTAGTTCAATCCTTCCAAGATGTTTCTCAAATTTGATTTTCTCACTGCCATAGTTGGCATTGATTAGAAAAAAGAATTCATTATAGGTTCAATAATGTAAGGAAAAAAGATAAAGAACAAACTAAATTTATCTGAGAATATAAATGTATCTGCATTTATTGTCTAAGAAAATTCAAAGAGTGGTGACTATGTCTACTTCTATGTACAGTACTATACTTACTGTATTAATGAGACTCAATAAATGTAGTGATAAAGTGTTTGGTTCATGTGAAAATGTAAAAGAAACTTCTTAGATGGAACTACTTGATTCTATATCTTAAAATTCTATAGAATACTAGAAGGATTATATCTCCAAAGTGAATTTCACAAATCATTAGGACCTTGAATTTTAAAATAGTCTTGCATGAATTCATGCATGAGTCACTTAAGGAACAAAGTTAATATACCAGGCATTTTATTTAAAAAGCCGCTATTTCCACAGAACAAGAATAATCAGAACTGCAGTACTGTGAGAAGCTACAGTACTAAAGATGTAATAGAAAGAACTCAAGTTTACATATTAATAGATAAAATGGTTCTGGCAAAAAATAAAGCCACAAGTAATCACAAAAAGTTCAGTTCAGTTCAGTTGCTCAGTCCTGTCCGACTCTTTGTGACCCTATGAACCGCGGCACGCTAGGCCTCCCTGTCCATCACCAACTGCCTGAGTCTACCCAAACTCATGCCCATTGAGTCAGTGATGCCATCCAGCCATCTCATCCTCTGTCGTCCCCTTCTCCTCCTGCTCTCAATCTTTCCCAGCATCAGTGTCTTTTCAATGAGTCATCTCTTCACATAAGGTGGCCAAAGTATTGGAGTTTTAGCTTCATTGGTGTTCCAATGAACACCCATGACTGATCTGCTTTAGGATGGACTGGTTGGATTCCCTTGCAGCCCAAGGGACTCTCAAGAGTCTTCTCCAACACCACAGTTCAAAAGCATCAATTCTTCAGTGCTCAGCTTTCTTTATAGTCCAACTCTCGCATCCATACATGACCACTGGAAAAACCATAGCCTTGATTAGACAGACCTTTGTGGACAAAGTAATGTCTCTGCTTTTTAATATGCTGTCTAGGTTGGTCATAACTTTCCTTCCACGGAGTAAGCGTCTTTTAATTTCATGGCTGCAATCACCAGCTGCAGTGATTTTGGAGCCCACGAAAATAAAGTCTGTCATTGTTTCCACTGTTTCTCCATCTATTTGCCATAAAGTGATGGGACCAGATGCCATGATTTAAGTTTTCTGAATGTTGAGCTTTAAGCCAACTTTTCGACTCTCCTCTTTTCACTTTCATCAAGAGGCCCTTTAGTTCTTCTTCACTTTCTTCCATAAGGGTGGTGTCATCTGCATATCTGAGGTTATTGATATTTCTCCCAGCAATCTTGATTCCAGCTTGTGCTTCCTCCAGCCCAGTGTTTCTCATGATGTACTCTGCATAGAAGTAAAATAAGCAGGGTGACAATACACAGCCTTGACATACTCCTTTCCCGATTTGGAACCAGTCTGTTTTTCCATGTCCAGTTCTAACTCTTGCTTCCTGATCTGCATACAGGTTCTCAAGAGGTAGGTCAAGTGGTCTGGTATTTCCATCTCTTTCAGAATTTCCACAGTTTTTTGTGATCCACACAGTCAAAGACTTTGGCATAGTCAATAAAGTAGAAATAGATGTTTTTCTGAGACTCTTGTTTTTTTGATGATCCATCGGATGCTGGCAATTTGATATCTGGTTCCTCTGCCTTTTCTAAAACCAGCTTGAACATCTGGAAGTTCATGGTTCACATATTGCCAAAGCCTGGCTTGGAGAATTTTGAGCATTACTTTACTAGTGTGTGAAATGAGTGCAATTGTGCGGTAGTTTGAGCATTCTTTGGCATTGCCTTTCTTTGGGATTGGAATGAAAACTGACCTTTTCCAGTCCTGTGCCCACTGCTACAAAAAGTAAATATATTAAAAAAAAAGCCCTGGTAATTCAGAATGTGTATTCCCTTTGTGCCACTGATAATATGACAATGCTTAGGAACTCAAGATTGAGAAGAAATAGTTTCCAGGCTCATAAGCACTATTGCCTGTGTCTCACCTCTATTCTATGTTAGACAGATATAGAAGTTAGAATTTTTCATTGAAAATATTTATTTGGAAAACAGAGAAGATGATCTATTCTAAATGAAATATAGAACATCATATGTTTACAATTATGTCATTGATGTAAAACATCATTGTGTATTATTATGAAAATCATAAAATAATTTTCAAATGATTAAATATTAAAACATAATCTTTAATATTAGGCTCACTCCAAATGTGAACTGTCTCTTATACACATCTAGATGTGTATAAGAGACAGCAATCAGTCTCACTCCAAATGTGAATAAGTAGATGAAGACATTCATTACTAAATGATAAAGTGGTTTCCTAAGTTAAGTCACAATATCATTTATAAAGTATATCATGTTGTTTTATATTATAAAGGAAATGCAAAATATTTTTTGATATGACATTTTTGAATTAGCCAAGTTGGAATCTACACAATTATTTCAAATAGGTTTCCTGAACACTGGAAATTATATTTTTATATTACAGGAAACAGCAGTGTTTTTTTCCAGAGAGAGTGATTAGCCAAAGATAGTTACTAAAATTGACTTTAATTATTGAATGAATGGTTCAGAAAAACAAAGTCATTTTCACCCTCGTATTGTATGGCACTTGTTATTCTTATTTAAAATGATGCAAGTACATTAGGTACCCCATTGAACATAATTGTATACATTAAAAATTTATTTATATTATTACAATTTTATAAATTAATCCTTGTCTGGTCTAGTGAATAACTGTAAATAAATATAAATCAGCTAATTCTTGAAAAAAATTCATAAGCTTCTGGCCATTTATCTAAGCACAGCATTGGAATATAGACCTACAATTCTTGCATACCATGGATCCTGCAGTTTTCTGTCTTAAATGGCTTCAGCTCTTATTCTACCTCAAGTTACATGTGAACTACACTCTGAATAATCCTCAACTTCCTGGAGCAGATTTGTTGATTCTTCCTATATTGCCCTTGTGAATATCTGATCTATCGAATATTGCTTTAGCATTATTTTGGCATCTATCATGTTCTATTTCTCTGTTTTATTTAAAAACCTGACTCTGTTAGGTTTGAACATCTTAAAGGAAAGAACCCTATTAAATTAATATTTGTAGCCATGATGCATAATAAAGTAAAAAGAAGGTTGCTGCTGCTGTTGCTAAGTCACTTCAGTTGCGTCTGACTCTGTGTGACCCCATAGACGGCAGTCCACCAAGCTCCCCTGTCCCTGCGATTCTCCAGGCAAGAATCCTGGAGCTGGTTGCCATTTCCTTCTCCAAAGCATGAAAATGAAAAGTGAAAGTGAAGTCACTCAGTTGTGTCTGACCCTTTGTGACCCCATGGACTGCAGCCTACCAGGCTCCTCCGTCCATGGCATTTTCCAGGCAAGAGCACTGGAGTGGGTTGCCAAAATAATGCTTATGTGCCCATGTGTCCTATTTGTTATATACCTAACAAATAGGATTTTTGTTAGGGATGGAATTCAGAGTGCAGGGGAAAGATCTACTGGTGTTGCAGGAAAGGACCTTTTCCCCTTTTGATAACAGCAGGGAAAGAAGCAAACTGGACACTATAGAAGTCGTTCTGCATATATTGAGATGGAAAAGGTGGGAGGTATGCCTGGTGGCTTACATTTTTTTCTTTGAAATACACTGATTCCCAAACCTTGAATTACCAGAAAATAACATGGGACATGAAGTTCTTCTTCCTCACATTTCTTTCAATAGCGAGTATTGTCAGGCTTTCAATTGTTTGCTAACCTGACACTCTGGAAAATGTATCTCATTTCATTTGCATTTATTTGGCTACTACTTTGGGAAGTATGGGGCTTCCCTGATAACTCAGTTAGTAAAAAATACACCTGCAATGCAGGAGACCCCAGTTTGATTCCTGGGTCAGGAAGATCTCCTGGAGAAGGAATAGGCTACCCACTCCAGTATTCTTGGCTTCCCTGTGGCTCAGGTGGTAAAGAATTCACCTGCAATGTGAGAGACCTGGGTAAGTTACCTGGTTGGGAAGATCCTCTGGAGAAGGGAAAGACTACCCACTCCAGTATTCTGACCTGAAGAATTCCATGGACTGTATAGTCCAAGGGTTTGCAAATGTCTGAGGGGTTGCAAATGAGTCATCAGACATGACTGAGCAGCTTTCACACTTGGGAAGCATATTATTTTTTACCATTGCTGTAACAAATTACCTTCAACATAGTAGCATATGACACACAAAGATATTATTTTACAATTCGGAAGGTTAAAAATCTCTTATAGGTCTCACTGGGCTAATGTCTGGTGTTGGATGGGCTACATTCCATTCTGTAGGCTCTGAATAGAATCCATGTCCTTGTGTTTTCCAGTTTGTAGTGGGCAGCCACATTTCTTAGCTCATGACCCCATTTCATCCATCTCCAAAACCAGCAACATCTGGTCATGTCCTCCTCATAAAATGACACTCTGAACTTCTCTTCTACCACCTCTTCTAGTTGGCAGTTCAGTTCAGTCACTCAGCTGTGTCCAACTCTTTGCAACCCCATGGACTGCAGCACACCAGGCTTCCCTGTCCATCACCAACTCTCGGAGCTTACTTAAACTCATGTCCATCGAGTTGGTGATGCCATCTAGTTCTAAGGATACTTTAGTTCTTCTAGTTCTAAGATACTTCTAGTTCTAAGTAAGTTTTAGATTAAATTGGGCCCAGATATAATCCAGGATTATCTCTCTACTTTGAGGTCAGTTGATTAGCGACCTTATTTTCATCAACAACTTTAATTTTCTTTTTGTGTGCAATATATTCATAAATTCCAGGGATTAGAACATGAATATCATTGGAAAGCCATTATTCTGTATACTACAAAGAAGACAGTTTTACATAAGGTGTATGAATGTGTGTGTTATTTCTTCTGTTTACATCTTTTACCTTGAGCTATTTCCCTTTTTATTGATTTGCCCTTGAAGTTGCTATATGATTTCTTCACACAAAATCATTTAAAATTTTGATATCTATCATGAAATTACTTTCTGCCAAATAGAATGAAATCTCCACATCTTGAAATAACATTCAGTGTTAGTGAAATAGAAGTAACTTTTCCAAGCTAGACTAAACATTCAGTGTCTGTGTGTGTTTAATTAAATTTAACTCTCTACGGTCAGATGTCAAAGCAGTAAATTCAGAATTAACTCAATTTTCATTTACTGTGTGAATAAATATCTTTATAGATGAATTATACAATTATATAGACCACATTGTCTTGCTCTTTTAATCCTTACTGTGTTCGGGATAATTGATGAGCTGGTTGATTGTGATAGATATTTTCTTAGTGTGAAATATTTATTTGATTCTATCATTGTAGTAGTCAGCCATGAAGATAGACCAAGTTATCCAAGTGTCTTGGAATTTACTTCCGTGTGTCATGCCCTCCCATAGTTTACTTGGTCAGTGTGACTAACAGAATATGTCAGAAATGATGGTATGTCACTTTGGAGATTAAGTTATAACAGTCACTTAGATTCTGTCATTTGCTCATATTTCTTTCTCTTTTTCAGATCACTTTCTCTGGTAAAACCAGCTGCTTTATCTTGAGGACACTCAACTGGCACTATGAGAGTCCCACTTGGTCAGAAATGAAGACTTTCAGCCAAAGTCCAGCAAAGAACTGAGTACTCTTAATAACAGTCAGGTGAGGGAGCCATTTTGCAAGCAGATTCTTAAACCTCAGTCAAGACTGGAGGAGATGCAGCCTTATTGATAGATTGCAACCTCATGAGACATGTTCAACAAAGACCATTCAGGTAAGTTGCTCCAGGATTCATGACCCTCAGAAAATTTGAGATAACAAATGCCTGTTCCTTTAAGTCATTAAACACTGACATGATTTATTATATAGCAACAGCAAGTAACAAGATTACATCACTGTATTCACAGATAAACAGCAATAGAATATGCATTTTCATCATAAATGAGGATGATTATAGGCAACACAGCATTTTAAGGTCGATAGATAAAAGATTTTTTAGTTAGAATATATTTATTAAAAAATTTTAGCCCATACTGCTTGTTTTATTAGAGTCCAGTATATTTCAAAAATATTAAAGGAAGAAGTTGAACCAAAAGTTAATTGATTAAATGGTTTGCATTTAAAAACTTTTGGATATTTTTGATCGTTTGATCTCTGTATAACTCCTGGCATGTGAGACCAGGTCTTTGGCAATCCTCAGACAATATCAACTTTCAGTTACCCCAAGAGCCTGGCAGGTCATGCTGTAGGGATAATTTTGGGCAATTCTTAGCACTGTGCAATGACAATAATGGCTCTTCCATTTCTGTATTTTTTTTTGTTTTTATCCTGCCATGGTGGAATCAGTCTCTTCCTTGTTTTCCTTGATTAATCATAAGTACTGTTCAAGCTTCTGCTGAGTCTCAGACTGATTTTAATTCTCTTCCACATTCTATTTGTCATTTGTTATATGTTCAAGTCTTTATGGACTCAGACTCACAGCAAAGCTCATGCATTTATTGACCAGAGGATCCCCTTCCACATAATTTCCCTGTTTCATTGTAAACAACAATCTTTTTATATTTATAATCCAACTCTTGACATTTATCTTCAAAGGCTAGCAAATATAGATAAAAAATGCTATATTGGGCAACAGCAATTCAGTAACACAGATTTATTCTAAAAAATGCTTAACTAAATTCTTGGTCTCTGCCAAACGAGCAATTTGACAATTTTTAAATTTTGTGTTCTTAAGTGGTGAGTAATTTTGCACTGAAGCTGTGAAACATAGTTTTCAAATTTCACGGTCCTCTAGTGTACAAACATGATCAGTAATTTATGTAAACTTCCAGGATTTAGAGGTTATTTTAGTGGTCATTCTAAATTTGTAGTGATTTATTTACTGTCATTTATCTTCATATTCAAGAAAATGCATGATATCAATGAGTTTATCAACAGCTTTGTTTGCACAAATATAATTCTATTATGGGAGACCCCTGACAAAAAAGAAAGGAAATTTAGAAACACAGAACTATTCAGCATGCTCCAGTGGCCCTACACAGGAATTTAAAAATAGCTGCAATGCCCTCTTCAATGTCAAAAGTTCATTTGTTTGTGAGTTTTGTCTCTCAGGGACCTTTGATCTGAATCCTATTTCCCATCTTACAACTTCAATATGTATAATGTTGATTCATTATTTTCTGGCATTTTGCTCCATAGTGAGCAGGTGGAACTCTAAAATGGCATATAAAAGCAATTTCTATTGGGTTTCCAACACCCACCTAACAGGCTATCTATTTTTCAATGACTCATTTGATTGCAGAATCTCAGATATGAGGTTCTGAATTGAAGATTTCATAAAAATGTACATAGTTTTTATATTGCTATTGAAAGGGGTTGATGACTTAAAAAAAAAATCCTCTGATTGTGTGAATGTGAATTGTTTCTGTGAGAATTAGAGAATACTCATAAACATATTGGCTGACATGGAGTTGGGGAGGTCATCACTGTTGCCCTGAGCATGTTTATTACATTTTAGTGAACAATCCTGAATTTCACAACCTTGCCCAAATTTCACTGATTCCTGAGAATATGAAACATAAAGCAAATCACATTTGATTAAATATAAAAATTAAAATAGTGATTGCTATTTAGTATGGTCAAAAAAATTTAGAACTTGGAAATAAGGCAAAGAGGAGATAGCATGCACTTTCATTGTTATAAATTGGCATTGTTTAATAGACTTATCTAGGCTTATTCACTGCTCTAGGAGGATGCATCTGTGTTTGAACTCACCATTTACTCTTGAGTAAAGCCCACACTCTATGGAATTATAAGTTAATTTGTAGATTTTTGTCTACCAGTTATGTAAATGATCTTCTTCTGATAGAAATCATAATGTGAAAGGTTATCATTCTAATTTCATTGCTTTAAAGGTTATTAACTAGTTATATATATAAGGTAATAATTCTATTCTCATGTTTATTTTTTATTGCTTATGAATTACTCATTTCAACAAATAATATTTGAATAAAGTTTACCATCTTGATAGTTTCTTCATGTCGACTAAGAAGAAATATTAATTGTTCTTCTTTCATGTTAAATAAGTTAAATAGCTGAGTGACAAGTTTATGAAATAAGTTCAATGTGGTTCACTAAAAATTAGTGGACATTCTTCAGGTCATGCTATATTTATATAATAATCTTTAAAAATTTTTTTGAAAATTATAATTTGGCATTTTCAATCATATTCCATTAATTAAATCTCTTTAAATTTTGATGCAGACTTTCTGAACTTGTTTCACCATGGAAGCTTTACATGTAATATACATGAAATTTCATACTATTAGTAATGTAAATTGCCTGGAATATGGTTCAAATAACAAAGTACTGACCCTATAGTTTTTGTGACACCATCATCGCCATAGTGACTAAATGTCTTGGTCATCACAGTGCTTTGCACTTGCCCTTCATTCAGTGTCATCCTACTAATAATTTAATTATTCCCACACCTGCAAGGATTACCAGTGTCTCATTTCCCTTAGCAAGCAAGTTATGAGCAATCTTTAAATATGTGATGTTGTCAGATATTACTAGGAATAATTGGTACTCCTGGTATTAATTATGTTTTAGTTTCCTGGCAGGTAAAAGATAGATGCTTAAGTGAGATAATTAAGGAGAGAATAAATTAAGGAGCTATTAAAAAACTGTAGTCAGGATTAAAAAAGACCAGTAAGGAGTGTTGAAGCACTCTAGGACTTACAGTAACTAGGAGCCATTACCTAAAATCTAGTGGTAAGAAGGCAGAGAAGTGAACTTCCATCTCTTGCTGGTGAGTGTCATTGGAGGTCAACAGTCAAAAGGATTCAGTTGAAGTAGACCGCGGAATCCAGCTTCACAGGGTATGAATAAAAAGGAGTGGAGAGATAAAAGGGCAAACAAAATATCTAGGACAATTCTCTATTTGAAATTTGCACAAAATTCTCTTGCCAGACCTGTTTTATTTCAGGTCATCATTACTAGAGAAGACCATTCAAGCTCAAGCTATAATCTGATAGTCTCAAAGTTTGAACTGTGACTGCCTGATTTACAAAAACACTTGTCAGGTCCAGAATGAATAATATTTGATTAATTTTTGGGCCAAGTTAAGATCATGTTTTGCATTGTGACCTTAGTATAGGAGAAGCAACAAGTATAAAACAGCTGAATTGGAAAGAATCCTTCCCTTGGAACCCTACATTTTAGAGTATTCTAGAAAACAGAAGGAGCAGGTAAAACTTCTGAACCCTCATAAAATGGCTCCTTACATGGGGAGAAGGGAAGAGAGGGTGAGATGTATGGAAAGAGTAACATGGAAACTTACATAACCATACATAAACTAGATAGCCAATGGGAATCTGCTATATGGCTCAGAAAACTCAAACAGGGGCTCTGTATCAACCTAGAGGGGAGGAATGGGGAGGGAGATGGGAGGGAGGCTCAAAAGGGAGGGGATATATGTATACTTATGGCTGATTCATGTTGAAGTTTGATAGAAAACAACAAAATTCTGTGAAGCAACTACCCTTCAACTAAAAAATAAATAAAATAAGAAAATCAAAGAGAAGTAGAAAAAGGTAAAAATCTTTTTATATTAACTAGACTTCCAAAAATACATCATAAAATAACAAGACAGTAGTTAGAGAAGTCAAGTGGTCGAAAAAAAAAAACAAAGACAAACAAAAAACAGCCCCCTTTCTCAGGTGGTAACAGAACTTGCCAAAATAGCAAGATATTTGCTGGATTGGTTTTATGAAGGCCCTTGGTTGATTTCTGTTTCTTGAACGTTTTGTTTGTTTGCCATTTGAACTTTCTCATTTTACAGGAATAACTTCTCCTTCTTAAAATTTTAATGATTAGAATGCTGACTGATTTAATGAGGAGATGCCAGTGGGATAATAATGAAGTTGTAATAAAGCCAGCTTAAATCTTATGAAGAAATCCTATGACATGTCCTTCATTCTTTCTTCTTTTTCATTCATATCTCCTCATATAACCCTTAATCACTCTACATCTTTAGATCTTCTGTGACTCTGTTGTCAGCATCAAGCTCTGTCTTGTACCACTAAGAAGTCGCCTAGTTTCCAAAATACTCTTGATGCCTTAGTGTGTGCAAAGTGAATAGTATCTACCTGTACTTCACACATGAGAATGTAACTTTCAGGATTTCAAAAACATTATTCATGAGAATTCTTGGTAGGCAAATGGTATGAATTAGAGAACTCTGAGCAAAGGCTTGTCTTCTAGTGTCTCTTTCAGTTCAGTTCAGTCGCTCAGTCGTGTCCAACTCTTTGCGACCCCATGAATCGCAGCACGCCAGGCCTCCCTGTTCATCACCATCTCCCGGAGTTCACTCAGACTCACATCCATCGAGTCCGTGATGCCATCCAGCCATCTCATCCTCGGTCGTCCCCTTCTCCTCCTGCCCCCAATCCCTCCCAGCATCAGAGTCTTTTCCAATGAGTCAACTCTTCGCATGAGGTGGCCAAAGGACTG
>SJYT01053205.1:4893-34637 GCA_006410635.1 Cephalophus harveyi
AAAAAAAGTTTTTATATTCTTTTCCCTTTTAGGTTATTACAAAATATTGAGTATACTTCCTTGTGCTATACAGTAGGTCTAGTTGGTTAACTATTTATATATATATAGTAGCATGTATCTATTAAACCCAGCTTCTAATTTATCTGCCCCTCTTCCACTTTAGTAACCATAACTTTGTTTCTTATCTGTGGGTCTATTTTCATTTTGTAAATAAATCCATTTTTTTCTTTCCTCTTGAAACCAGAAGTGCCACCACATTGGGACATGTTGTGTTTTTACTTTGGATGTAAAGGGAGTCAAGAAAATAAAAATCACCCATGTCCTTTCTTTTGAGTGTTGAATATGATATATCCTTTCACTCTGATTTACCCTATGGTTTGCTTGCCCCAGTCACTCACTGTTTCTCAGAAGAAAGTTTTTCTGACAGTTTTATCATTTTATCAAATCTTAGCTAATTCAGCTAATGTTTATTGAATATTCTGTACTAGATGCTCATTGGAGTGAAGTTTACAATTTAAACTCTCACACAAAATCTATGAGATAGATACTTTTAATATCCTTTTTTTATATAAGGAAACTGAGCCACACAGGATTATGTGATTCATAGCTATAAATTTGGGTTTGTACCCAGGCAGTCTTATTTTGGCACCACAGCTTTAAAGTGAGTATCTTCAATAGTATTTTTCAAACTAGATTCTGGGGAATCGTAGTTCTACAAGATATTAACAGTTATTTTTCAAAATCAGTTTCCAAAGTCTAAGAGGTTCACCAATGCATGAAAACTTATGGTACAATTTTTCAGGATCTTTGATACAGTGATAGGCATTGTGAATCTTCAAGAAGGAACACGATATGCAGTGTCTTCCCAAACATCTAGGTGTGCACACAGGTGCATAAATGTATATAGCTATATAAACATATGCAATCGAATATAAATTATGAATAGTTATATTCATAATCTGCCTGCAATGCAGGAGATGGGGCTTCCATCCCTGGGTCAGGAAGATCCCATGCAGAATGGAATGGCTACCCACTCCAGTATTCTAGCCTGGAGAATTCCATGGACAGAGGAGCCTGGTAGACAACAGTCCATGGAGCAGCAAAGAGTTGGACACAACTGAGAGACTAACACTTTCACTTCACTTTCACATACACATATATGTACTTTACTACTAATGAGGAAACATAGTGTTCTAATTCGTGAAGTCTTATATTAGTCCTAGCACATCTACCTCTAAATATAATGTAACTCAACAATGAATAGCAAGCTCTTAACTTTTATATAGTTGGGCATAAAACAGAGCTTTTTGATACTTCTCCAAATGTAGCATGAAAATAATAGTAAAATCATAGATATTTTAGAGTATAACCCCAAAAGAATGGGCTTCCCAGGTGGCTCAGTGGTAAAGAATCTGCCTGCAGGAGCCGCAGGAGACAGGAGCTCAATCCCTGAGTCAGANAACAGAGCTTTTTGATACTTCTCCAAATGTAGCATGAAAATAATAGTAAAATCATAGATATTTTAGAGTATAACCCCAAAAGAATGGGCTTCCCAGGTGGCTCAGTGGTAAAGAATCTGCCTGCAGGAGCCGCAGGAGACAGGAGCTCAATCCCTGAGTCAGAAAATGCCCTGGAGGAGGAAATGGCAAGCCACTCCAGAATTCTTGCCTGGGAAATCCCATGGACAGGGGAGTCTGGTGGGCTACAGTCCATGGGGATGCAAAGAGTCAGAGATGACTGAGCTGAGTGACTGAGCACACACACATCAAAAAGAATGTCTGCATCCGAAGGTTGTATCCCTTTCAGAGAATCTAATAACCAAAGGTATTAACAAACATTGACCGAATAGTTATCCACTTCAAAGCATTCGAATTCTAATAGCCCTTAACACATCTTCTAGCTAGCTCTTTTACTATAAGAAGAGTTATATGGAAAGTTTTAAGACACACTGTTGATTTTTCAGAAATCTTCAGTAACAAAAATTATGTTCGTTCAAATTTTTAAACTGTCTTCTGAATTGTATTGACCTTGACACAAAAAAGTGGCTCCTAGTTGTACAATTAATGTCCTGCTTCTTTTCCTTCAGTGTTGTTTTCAGAAAGATATTTTGGAGTCCTGTCTTTGGGATTGGGGCGGAGTTAGTCCTAGTTTCATCAGAAGTCATCTTTATAATGGTAACAATGCTGAGGCTTGAGCATAGTATCATGAAATGTACTTTATGATAATAAGAGTAATTAGTGTATCAAATTACATAATCTACACAGCATAGCCACAACGCATGTACATAGGCATATATCCACACACACACAAAGGCATATAGATATACAGTTGCAATTTTCCTTAGTATTTTTGTCCTGTGACTGATAGGAAAATTTATCACAGTCCACTAACATCCACATTAGTCTCCTTTAATTGAGATTCCTGGCATTATCAACTTTAAAACATTAAGGAATCAGAAGACTTAGGTTCTAGTTTTCCTTTAAAAAAAAAAAGTTAAGCCTTTGTTCTAGGAGCAATTCATTTACTATAACTGTGACTTTGTTTTCTTATCTATAAAATGGGGTAAATAAAACTGTGCCATGCCTAAATTGATTGATATAAGTATCTAAGTAAAATATGTGTGTGAAGTTGTCAAGGGTCTATTTTTTTATTTTCAACTTTTCTCCACATTATGCTTATATCTTCTTTTTAAATACTGTTTTTCATAGTTATAGGTCATATTTTCCTGCTCGTCACGTCCAGTGAGTTTTGATTGAATGCTGGGCATTGTGATTCCCACATTGTTAAATGTTTGGATATTTTGTGTGTTTTTTAAAGAGTATTTTAACATACAGTTAAGTTGAGGATGAGTTTAATCAGTTTGAGACTTGCTTTTAAGACTTTTTACGAAAGGTTTTGAGCAACTTTCCCTCCAGAGAAAATTTAGCTCTACTACTAAGTCATGATCCTTTGGGGTCTCCACTGAATGCCCCTGGGTGAGAACTAATGACCCTTTATCCCGATTAGTTGGTGCTCAGAGGACATTCTCACTTCTGTGAGCTCTAGGGATTATTATGCTTACAAATCCCAGATTGCTCTTTGCCTGACATCAAGAGTTTTATTCTCACATGCACTTGCTACTACTCACCCAAGACTCAAAGTGGTCTCACTATAGATAGCTGGAGTTATTTTGGTTTGCTTTGCATAGCTCTATGCATTGTGTAAATCTTCCCTGCAACTTTCAGACACCTCAGCCTCTCTGAACTTCCATTTCTGGCTCCTCCAGTCCCTAAGACCCTAAACTCTGTTTAACTTTCCTCTTCTTATGCGCAATGTACAGAAAGTGCCTGGAGACAGGGGCCAAGGGAAAGTAAGTCTCATGACAACTTTTCCCTTCTCTTAATGACCACAATCCTGGATTATCTGTTTCAGAAATTCTAAAAATAGTTATTTTATGTATTTCATCTAGTTTTCTTTGCAAATTTCTGAATCTGGTCCTTGTTATTCCATTATGTCCAGAAATGGGAGCTTCTATTTGAGGGTGCTTTGACATCTTAAAGTATTTTACTTTTCACATTACTCCACCTTTCAGCTATTTTATTCCTAATTTTTTAGAACAATATATTCACAGAGGCAGATTGGCATTGTGTATGTGTGTGTGTGTGTGTGTGTGTGTGTGTGTGTGTGTGTATGAAAGAGAGAAAGAGAGTGACCAATCGAGAAAAGAGAAAGAAGGAAGAAAGAGAGATACCTAGCCTATTGTGGAAAACTATTTTTATTTTCTTATCTGTTACTTCCAGGTTTTGGCTTTTGAGTGGTAGCCTTTTATTTTTAATTTAATAGTTACATATTTACTTTTTAAAGAATTATAAAAGTTAACACCAAAATTATCATTAGCCACCTTAGAAGGTGGTTAATTAAAAAAGTGAATTTAAAGAAAATTATTATGTAAATAGTGGTAGACATTAAAAACAGATTTGTGACGGTGATATATGGCTAACTGATTTGCAGGCCTCCCTTTCTATATAGAAGTACTAAACAAGGTAAGAAGGCAGAAGGGTACAAGACTCAGATACTGTGACTGACTCAACACTACCTTTCTTCTGTCTGGAAATCTTATCTTCCCCAAATGCATTCATATTACTGCCCCTTTGGTATTGGTGTGAGAGGGTCCTCCTATACACGAATTGCTAATGGAAGACACTTACAGTATCTGGAAATCAGCAATACAATGTTATGGGTAGAACCTACTTCAATCAGGAATATGCCAAGGAGAGCCTAATCTTGTACATCTACACCTTTCCTTCATTTTGACAATTACACACTTTTTCTATTTATTAAAGTGTGGAGGGGAAGAGGCCCACGAAGAACTCTTTAAACAGAGCTACTAAAATTATACAGCTTCCCCAGTGGCTCAGCAGTGAAGAATCCACCTGCAATGCAGGAACCTCAGGAGACACAGGTTTCATCCTTGGCTTGGATGATCCCCTGAAAGAGGTCATGGCAACCCACTCCAGTATTCTTGACTGGAGAATTCCACGGACAGAGGAGCCTGGTGGGCTACAGTCCAGAGGATCGCAAAGAATCGAACATGACTGAAGCGACCTATCATGAACACACATTAAAATTCTAAAGGGAAATGAAGACATTTCTGACAAAAGAGGGTGGACAGTTACATTAAAAACTGATATCTCTTTTACATTTGCTTGTGCTGTGATTGTGTTAGGTAGAGTTTGTGAAGCAGACACCATCATTATGAATTAGTTGGATGAGCCAGTTATCAGAAAGGAAAATAACTGAGTGTGAATTCAGAACCTGTGACTAAATTAGTCTAAGTCAGGTCTGTACATCTACCTCCTATTGCTTTAAGAATAAAGCATAGGGTTGGTTATTTCAAGATTATTTCACTAAACGTGATGATTTTACCCAATAACACTGGGAAGGCAGATTTTCTGCAATATGATTAACAATGGTGGAGAAACCTAAAGGAGACAATTCCTTAGAAATATAATCAGTAGGGAGCATCGAGTTCCAGGGCTTTGAGGTCAAATCAACCCTGGTGGCTCAGAGGTTAAAGCGTCTCCCTCCAATGCCAGAAACCCGAGTTCGATCCCTGGGTCTGAAGATCCCCTGGAGAAGGAAATGGCAACCCACTCCAGTATTTTTGCCTGGAGAATCTCATGGATGAAGGAGCCTAGTAGGCTACAGTCCACGGGATCCCAAAGAGCTGGACACAACTGAGTGACTTTACTTTTACTTTCAAGCAGCAAGAAGCTCTCTTTTAGTCTTTTTTCTCTACATCCTCTTTCCATCCCTCTGAACGTACACTTTCTTCAGAGCTTTGGACTACAGAGTCACTTGACTGACCCTTTTAGCACAGAGCAGTTGTGGGAAAACATCTCATCAAATTATGCTGTGAGCTTAAAAAAAAAATGAAATCTTCCTGAATGATTGTTGAAAGTCTTATAAGAAAAAATGAGTAACTTTCCATGTAAGGAGTCCCAATCAAATATGCAAATTAAAAAATTAACGATAAACAAATCCATCTAAACATGAAAAATACCATGACACATAGCTAAAAGTACAAAATACAATCCTTAAGGAGTGATGTTCTGCTCTCATCTGTAAGAGATAAGTACCCACTGAGATAAGCACAGGCCCCTACGGTAGAGGAACCTTGCAAGAGAGCGCAGCCTAGAGGTTGGAGAGGAAGTAATGGCAGTGACTTTTTTAAAAAAAGCCTTGGAACCCTCTCCAGAAACAGGAAGCAGCTAGAATTAAAGTTTATGTTGGCCACCAGGTGGCAGCAGTGCCTCAGTAACCTTACTTGAACGATCAGGAGAGTTTGCCCTGGTTTCTCCACCTTCTCACCTCCAGATTCATAAGCATCACTTCTCCGCGTCTATAACTATTGCTAGTGGACTTAGGGGTTCCGTTTATAGCTTCGTTCATTTTATTCCTTCCCTCCTAAGAGGAAAACATAATATTTAACCAACTTTAATGTCTCTTAGGCTCTTCACACTTCCTGTAATTTCTAAGGCTTTTTGTCAAAAATTTTTTTTTCTGCCTTTCATTCCACTTTCAACTTCTTTCTTTCCTCTTACATCCTCTCTTCCATCTGCAAACATGCCCAAAAATATTCCTAGAATTCTGCGCAGCCAGACATGAAGATCAATGGTAGATGTTTCTTTTGGCTTTTCCACTTCACCTCATCTTTCTTCCTACACCATTGGGAGACTTTCTTCAGAAGAGCAAGATGAACTCTGTACTTTAATTCCCCTGTTCCTGGCTCAGCTAAATATGCCTTCTGCCTCACAGAAGCAGAAAAAGAAAGCAAAGCTATTGACCATGAATAAATCTCTTGTGATTTTGTCTTTTCTTAACAGACATTTCTGCAAATTTGCCTTTAGGGATGTTGAGCTTTGAAGAATTTCTTCGTCCTATTCTCTTGTTTTGTTTCTTCAGCTGGGGCTAAATGAAGTCCTCACAGAAGAATACTTTTAATGAGATGTTCCTGCCGACATCCACTTCAAATATAAACTGCCTCAGTGAAAGCAACTGTGCTTCTATAGACAAGCATCAGGCCAAAGACAAAGCTGGAGGTTAAATTAGAAATGACCCTGACCAAGCATCTGAAACCTATTTAGAGGTAGGATCCTTGTATACATTCCCCAAAGCCTATGGATTAAGAGAGTCGGTTTTGAAAGGGCTTTACCAAAATCAGAATTTGACACTGGGGTTGGGGTAGGATGAGCTATAACTGTCAGTTATGTGTCTTTCCCAGCAGAGAATTTGCACAAGACATAGGGGATGGATTATGGAGAAGAGTGTTACATGTAACGGCAGTCACTGCTGGGCAGTGATTTCTAAGGCAATCCTTTAGAAAATTACAGTTTCATGAGTGGAGACTATATCACTAGTTAGGGAATCTGAAGGAGTTACCTGTGTTTCCCAAGGTTGTATACCTACTATGAAAGGAGAATTCAGATTTTGGAAACACAAATTTCCCCATCTGTACAACAGAGTTATTAAATGCTCATCTTAGGTAGCACTTGGTGAGGACTAAGTAACATGCATTCCATTCTGCATAATAAGTGATACTAAGTAGGGAGTTGATACATGTAACTTCCCTATGTAATAAATAAATAAATAACATATTAGCATGGGCTTGTAAGACAGAACAATGTTAAAATTCTGCTTACCTCTATTACCAAATCTGTGTTTTTGGTTTTTAAGTTTAGCTTTATTCTCTATTAAATGGAAATATAATAGCTTCTCCCTTCTAGGATATATTGGTTATATTTGCTTCACGAGTGCTCAGTAAATTGTATCTATTAATATTATGACAAGTGCTTTGAAGTAGAATTGATGAAACATATCTTAACACCTGGAAAGAGAGAATTAAACTGTTAAAACTGAATATTAAGCTGAGCATACAGAGAATTGATTATTAAATGCTACAGGGCATATTGCATGCTCAGTCACTCAGCTATATCTGACTCTTTTCAACCCCATGGACTGTAGCCTGCATGGTTCCTCTGCCCATGGAATTCTCCAGGCAAGAATATCGGAGTGGGTTGCCATTGCCTCCTCCAGGGTATCTTCCCAACCCAGGGACTGAACCAAAATCTCTTGCGTCTCCTGAACTGGCAGGCAGATTCTTTACCGCTGAGCCATCCTATGTATTATTTTCCTCTCTAGAACAAGTTTCTCTGTAGAAAAATTTTCTCTTGTTTTGGAAAAAGCAAAGTTACTCAAGATGATTAAGTGATACAAGTTTCTAGATTTAATTAATACATTAATTATTTAGTGTGTAGCCTATAAATTATTTTACTCTTATTTTAAAATACACTTAATTCCACACAAGAGCTTTATTTTTTTTTTTAAATCATAACTCAGAACTTTTAAAAGTAAGAACACTTCTTTTTTTAAATTAGGAAAAACTCAAAGTCAGGGTTTAGGTTTGATTTTTTATGTTTTAGCATTTAATAAATAAATTTTTTAAGTTTATCCCTGAAAAATGACTGAATTTGGCAGTAATTAATATTCAACTAGCGTAGCAGCACCCAAGGAGGGTCACCAAACATCCAGTCTGTCAAGTTATAATGAAATACTTTGGTTGTGAAGATAAATAATTCCCTTATAGAAATGGCAAGCAATAAAAATTTGGAGACATAAGTGGCCAGAACATTATCAACACATCCACATATCAAAAATTCAAAGGATGTAATTTTCTCATTTAGAAAGAAAACATTAAAATAGCATTGAACTCTAAACATTAATAATGCATTTGTGCACATCTGCAAACTCAATTTATCTTTCATGTTTTGTTCATGCTCAGAATTCAATTACAATTCACTTCATTCTTATCATCCCTTCTAGAGAAATCAGAAATTAAATTTTGCCCTTAGCTGCCCTCATGGTCGTGAATCACTAAGGAAATAAAAATTCATTTCAACCATGATATCTCAAAATACAATCCTGTGAATCAAATTGGGGAGGTCTTACTGAACAGATATATGGAGTTTACATTATAGGAGTTAAAATATATGTCTCTGACACTAGCTTAACTCTGAGGAAGAAAAAGTTTCTAGCGCTAATCAAAACATGTCAGTGGTTCTGTTTCCTTTTAAGGAGATGGTATGCGTTTAACTTCATGATTATAATGCCTAAAGCTTTTCAGAGAGGAAACAGAAAGTAAATTGAAGAAAACACGAAGTAAATAAAAATTGCTGGGTAAACTTGAAAGCTAATGTAGTGATGAGAGCATAACTTCAGATTCATGACTTCTTGGGCTAACCCAAATCTTGCGTTGGGTCTTCAGTCTCTTCTCCTGAAGTGTTCTCCTGAAGTTTCCATTCCCTGATCTTAATATGCTTCCCTATTTCTTACTTATTAAAGCAATAAAGCCATTCTATTGTTCACTTCGGTTGTTTGAAGTAAAAAAGAAAGTAGGTCTTGCTGATTTCATTTAACAATTCATTAAACCAGACTTTTGAGATCCTACTCTGTGCTAGGATATAGTTTTGGAGAAAACATCATAAAGCCTGTGTCCTCACTGTTTCAGTTCTCATAGGGGCAGGGAGACAACAAACAAAGACTGCATCATATGCAAGGCAGTGGGTTAAGGGGTATAAAGGATAATAATACAAGGGGACTTAAGAAAGTGATGAGAGGAGAGGAGAGTCTACTTTAACTGTCTATTCTAGGGACTACCCTGGTGATCCAATAGCTAAGACTCCACATTGCCTGCACAGGTAACTAGTTTGAACTAGATCCCACATGCTGCAACTAAAAATTCCACATGTTACAGTTAAAAAAAATAAAATAAAATCAACTGTCTATTCTAGAAAGACCTCTCTAACAAGATGACATGAACAAAAAACTGAGGGCATGAAAGCCAACTGAGAGGCTGTTTCTGAGGAAAAGAATTCCAGGCACAGGACAGAAAATTGCCTGCACAGGTAACTAGTTTGAACTAGATCCCACATGCTGCAACTAAAAATTCCACATGTTACAGTTAAAAAAAATAAAATAAAATCAACTGTCCATTCTAGAAAGACCTCTCTAACAAGATGACATGAACAAAAAACTGAGGGCATGAAAGCCAACTGAGAGGCTGTTTCTGAGGAAAAGAATTCCAGGCACAGGACAGAACAGATGCAAAGCCATCGAGACAGGGGAACGACTGGGGTGCTTGAGTGGGGTGAGAGCCGGTAAGGGCTGGAAGACCGGAGAACAGGAGGCCTGAGAAGATGCAAAACAAGCAGGACTTGGTTTTGTTTTCTATTAATAATTAGATGGGCTTCATGTTCTAATTTACATTTTTGGAGGGAGAATGATTAGGTTTTGGACTTTTTCTTTCCCCACAGGCAGCAATCGAGGAGATACAGAATCAGCCTTGTTCTGATTTTCATGCCCAAGTTCTCCATCTTTACCTGGGCAGGTGTGGAGGGAAGCTCCCTTAGGGCAACATGTAGGTCCTGTGTCCTCATCATTACCTGACTGTTGAGGAGGCAGGCTGTGACATTTTATTTGCTTTCAAAAATATTTTCTGACATTTCCCAGTGGTTTTATGACTGATGCCTTTCTTTGCACCCCAGGACCCAAACCTAACCAAATACAACCATTCAGTGATACAGCTGGCATTTTAGTTATAGATATATTCTCATCATGATAAATGGATCATCTGAGCTCTTTTTGGATGGATTTTAAGGAGGCAATCAACAAAAAGCATACACGAAATCTTTGTTATAACAAAATAAACCAAAATACTATTACCAGTAATTTTTTATTTTGTTGGCCTATTTCTTAAAAGAATCTTTTGTTTCACCAATGGCTGAAGTCAGTGAGACACTGTTGAAATTAAAACACAAACAATGACTTAGAGAAAGATTTTTTTTTTTAATTGTAGAAGGATCCCTAAACATGGAGTGAGAAGAATTTCACATCTATTTCTCTCCGTCAAAACAGTGAAATGAGTGTTTCTCCCAAGACGGCAGTCTAAAAGATGTATGTCCATTGAGTATTATCCTAAAAGCACTTGTGCATGTATTAAATTGACTAAACAGTTAAAAGGGAAAAACCATCTCTCAATGGTCAACAGAGAAAATACACGTGTAATGAAACTTGTAAATCACACCTTTCTTCAACTTTTTCCAATGATAAAATTTTATAGTGATTTTAGAACTAAAATGTAGCCACACGGACTATGTTTGGTTAACTTTTAGTGTAAATGCAGTGGCTCTTACAAGCATTATTTTGTGAACTTAAAATATGGGATGGTAGAATGGAACAGTGAAAGACACTTGGTGGAGAGAGTAGGATGAACCCTTCCTGTGATCCTGAATAAATTTCTAATTCCCTTTGAACCTACATTTCTTCTTCCAAAATACATGAACAATAATGTCGATGTGTGGGTGTGTGTGCGCTCGTAGTATTTTTATGAGACTTTATGGAGTTATTTCTTACCCAGTTAATCATTACTTAATATAAGCAGTCAAAAAAATATTTGTCCCTTCAGCTGTGACCCTTAGATAGTGGTTGTAATTCTTATAGAAAAAAGCGCAAATCCCCTTTTAATGGAAAACCAACCCATTTGCTCTTTCTTTCTGTCTTTATTTTCCTGTGTGTCTTCTTTATGATCACTGCTACTGCTGCTGCTAAGTCGCTTCAGTCGTGTCCGACTCTGTGCGACCCCACAGATGGCAGCCCACTGGGCTCCGCCATCCCTGGGATTCTCCAGGCAAGAACACTGGACTGGGTTGCCATTTCCTTCTCCAATGCATGAAAGTGAAAAGTGAAAGTGAAGTTGCTCAGTCGTGTCTGACTCAGTGACCCCATGGATTGCAGCCTACCAGGCTCCTCCATCCATGAGAGTTTCCAGGCAAGAGTACTGGAGTGGGATGCCATTGCCTTCTCCCTTTATGATCACAGGGACCCTTCAATTCTGATACTTACGGTCACCAAATGTGAGAAGGCTTGTCCCCACAAAAGCAATTCTCTGTGACACCAGCTGGATGTCCTACAACTTAACTCAATTCTGACACTATCTGCCTGTGTCAATAAAGAAATCAAAGACAAATATTAGAACAAGAGATACTCTAGTGTTCATATCTCACAAGAAATTACAAAAGTGTTAGGAATTCTGTGCCAAGAACCAGGGGTAGAGACCTGTATAATAAAATAAAAACAATTAGACTTAAAATATTCCTATTAGTTAAAATATTCATATATAGTTAAAATATTCATATGGAAGAAAGGGTGAAATGGGATCTTTTGTATTTCCTTGATAGGGCCAGAGATAGGGGAGGATACCTTCCATCTATTTCGACTTCCATTGGGAGTCAAAATACCAGAAAAAGTCTGGTGAATGGTATCAAGCCTATCTATTGTTGCAATTTTGATCCACAGAATTTTGTGTCTCTGCTAAACTTCACTGTAACAACTCTAACAGATGCTATTTATATGTTTGGGTTATACAGTAGCTTTGCATTTTTTTATTTCAATTTCCCTGATGATTGATGATGTCAAGCATCTTTTCTTATGCTTATTATTAGCTATTCATATATCTTCTTTGAAGCAATGTGTATTCAAATCCCTTGCTTATTTTTTAATCAGGTCATTTTTGTTGTGGTTGAATTGTAGAAATCTTCTACAACTCTGCCTAATTTTTTACAATCTCACTATAATTAAATTTTGAGTTCTTTTTATATTCTGGATATAAGATTTTTATCAGATATATAATTTACAAATATTTTCTTCTACTTTGTGACCTGTCTTTTTATTTTCTTAATGATTTTAGGTTGTGCATCTATGATTTATTTTGAATTAATTTTTATATGTGAAGTAGAGTAATGGCTTAGTCCATTTTTAAAAAACATGAATATCCAACTTCCCCACTACCAAAGATGAAATGACTACCTTGTCACTCTTATATTTTAATACATTTGTCAAAAAACATTTAATCATGAATGTAAGGGATTATTGCTGAACTCTCAAGTCTGTTCCACTGATCTATA
This sequence comes from Cephalophus harveyi, assembly GCA_006410635.1. Lineage (NCBI taxonomy): Eukaryota > Metazoa > Chordata > Mammalia > Artiodactyla > Bovidae > Cephalophus > Cephalophus harveyi. The sequence goes on from SJYT01053205.1 coordinate 17,394, forward strand.
TGCCTACCTTTACACGAGCATCACACTGTCTTCTATACTCTAGCTTTATAATATGCTTTGAAATTAGATAGTGGAAGTCAATCAACTTTATTCTTCCTTTTTCTAAATTGTTTTGGTTATTCTAAGTTCTTACCTTTTCCATATACATTTTAGGAACAAATCATCAATTTCTACACAAAAGCGTAGTGAGATTTTGATAAAGATCATGATAAGTCTACAGATCTTTAAAGAAAATTTCCATCATATTAATATTGAGTCTTCTAATCCATAGTCATGGAATGTCTCCCTATTTTTCTTTAGTTTCTCTCAGAAATTTTTTAATATGCAATGTACAATTAGTACACTTATTTTGTCCAGTTATTGGTAGATGCGCGTATGCGTGCTCAGTCACTCAGTCATGTCCACCTCTTTCAACCTCTTTCATGAACTGTAATCCACCAGGTTGCTCTATCCATGGAATTTTCCAGGCAAGAATACTGGAGTGGGTTGCCATTTCCTCCTCCAGGGGACCTTTCCGACCCAGGGATCAAAGCTGCGTCTCCTGTGTCTCCTGCACTGGCAGATTCTTTACCACCGAGTCACCTGGGAAGCCCAATTAGTAGGCACCCTTTTTCAAAATGAAGTATTTGCTTTCTGTTTCTAGTTCATTGAAAGTTTTCATCACTAATGAATGCTAGATTTTTTTGAATGCTTGTACCTTTTGAGATAATCATGTGGGTTTTGTTCTTCATTGTATTAATAAGATGTTATTACATTAAATGACTTTCAGATGTTAAGTCAACTTTGCATTTTCAGGGATAAATCCCACTTAATCATGATATGTAATCTTTTTATGTGTTTTATATGTTGCTGAAATGAACTGGCTAGAAATTTGTTGAGATTTTACATCTATGTTCATGAAGAATATTTTTCTTTTTTGTGATATCATTGGTATCAGTAAATTTTGATATTGTGATTTATAATAAGAAATATATAGTTGGTCTTTGTCTCCATTTCTGGCACCAAGCTCCTGAAGTCCTGGGAATTTCCTAAGTGGTAAGAACAATATATTGTCTTGATATTCATAACTAGTCACTTTCAGGCACACCTAAGTTTATATTAACAAGGTGATTTTTGGAAAGTACAGTAAGGAAGAAGATTAATTGCCAAGAAAACAAACCATGTGATTACAGGGTTAACAATTTCAGCCCCACCTCCAGCCTCCAGGAAGGGGAGAGTGAGTGAAGATGCAATAGCTTGTGATGTAATCAACCATGCCTCTGTAATGAAGCCTCCATAAAAACCTGAAAGGACAGGGTTCAGAGAGCTTCTAGGTTGGTGAACAAGAGTTTGGGGAGAGTGATCTATCGAACCCCTCACCCTTTCTCCATATTCTATGCATCTAGTTCATCTGGCTCTTCCTGTGTCATATCTTTTTATTAATAAACTGATATCCAGTAAGTAAAATGTTTCTATGAGTTCTGTGAGTTGGTCTAGCAAACTAATAGAACCCAAAGAGGAAGAAGTCATTGGAACTTCCAATCTATACCTTCCCCAGGTGGCACAGTTGATAAAGGATCTGCTTGCCAATGCAGATGTCAGAGACACGGTTTGATCCCTGGGTTGGGAAGATCCCCTAGAGTAGGAAATGGCAATCCACTCCAGTATTCCTGCCTGGGAAATCCCATGCATAGAGGGCTATAGTCCATGGGGTCACAGAAGAATCAGACAAGACTGAGCATGCATGTTGAGTTGAATCTGTAGCTTATTGGTCAGAAGCACTCAGGTTTGCAACTAGCTTCTGGAGTGGAAGCAGGCGTAGTCTTTTGAAGCTGAGTCTTTAACATGAGGAATGTCTCCTCATAGTGTTAGAATGGAGATGAATCATAGGACATCCATCTGGTTTTGAAGAACACCACCCTCACTCCCTGTTAGAACTGGGCACAGGATTAGAGTAATACTGACTTCATAGAATACTCGAAAATATTTCCTTCTCTATTTTCTGAAAGAGTTTGGTATTATCTCTACTTTAACTTAATAGGATTCACCAATGAATCTTTCTGGGACTGACCTTTTCATTGAATTACTCTCTTGTTTTCTTATTTTCTATTTTGTTGATTTCTAGTCTAATCTTTATTACATTTTTCTGCTTGGCTTGGGTTTAGTTTACTGCTCTTTTGCTAACTTCTTTTTGAAGTGATATATAGTTGTTCTAAGATATTAAGATAATTTCAGAAGTATTGTATAGTAAGTTGACATTTGCATACATTATGAAGTGATTGCCATGATAAGTCTGGTAAGCATCTGTCCCCATACAAATTAAATACAATATTATTGACCATTTTTTTTATGCTGTGTATTACATCCCCTGGTTTACTTATTTTATAAGTAGAGATTGGAACCTCTTAATTCATTTCATTTATTTTTTCCCCACTTCACCCCTTTCTTCTCTGGCAACCACCTGTTTGTTCTCTGTGTCTATGAGTCTGTTTTTGTTTTGTTTGTTTTTGTTTTGTAGACTTCACACATAAGTGAAATCATATGATGTTTATCTTTCTCTGTCTGATTTCTTTCAGTTAGCATAATACCCTCTATGTTGTTGCAAATAGCAAGACTTCATTTTCTTTATGAATGAGATATATACCATTGTTTATATATATTACATCTTCTTTATTCATTTATCTGTTGATGGACCCTTAGATTGCCTCCATATCCTGGCTACTGTAAATAATGTTGCAATGAACATTGGAGTGCATACAATTTTTTTCAAATCAGTGTTTTTGTTTTTTTCAGATGAATATTCATGAGTGAAATTTCTGGATTATATGGAAGTTCTATTTTAGTCTTTTGAGAAGCCTCCATAATGTTTTCCATTGTGGCTGCATCAATTTACAATCCCATCAACAGTATGCAAGGTAGCCAGCAGAGCACAGGTAGCTCACCAAAGCTTGTTTCAGTAGACTCACGCAACACTGGAGTTCAGTGAACATTTAATTTCTATTAGAATCAACCAATCAACTGTCAGTTCTAGTATATATGTTTACATGCGCTTTATTCATATTTTTCTTTTTTCTCTGATTTTCCTAGTATTTTAGTTGGACATTAGGAAATGTAGTACAGAGAAGGCAATGGCACCCCATTCCAGTACTCTTGCCTGGAAAATCCCATGGATGGAGGAGCCTGGTAGGCTGCAGTCCATGGGGTCGCTACTAGTCGGACACAACTGAGCGACTTCACTTTCACTTTTCACTTTCATGCATTGGAGAAGGAAATGGCAACCCACTCCAGTGTCCTTGCCTGGAGAATCCCAGGGACGGGGAAGCCTGGTGAGCTGCCGTCTATGGGGTCGCACAGAGTTGGACACGACTGAAGCAACTTAGCAGCAGCAGTGCCATGATATGCTAATAAGATGCTGTTTAAATCCCAAAATAAAATCTAATTTTTGGATTTTGAGGGGCATGGATTTCAAAAGTTCAGAAAATTATAGATATTATAGCATAACCTAAGACTCTGAAAAAGGTGGCAATTTATGAAGGTTGACATTCACGTGAAAATTAAATTTTCCTTACATAGTCTCAAATTCTCCCCAATCCAGAGGAAAACAACCCATAATGAATGTGAAATTACTATAAAAGCAGCTATATGATGAGATCAGCCACTAAATAAATATAACAATAGTACATATCATTTTACTTCTGATCATGATTTTCTTTGATGTTTGATATAAACAGTTCTGAAAATTCATCTGGAAGGAAAACATGTAAAAGTATACAGAAAACTCAGATGTTCTCTGTGTCTATGAGTCTGTTTTTGTTTTGTTTGTTTTTGTTTTGTAGACTTCACACATAAGTGAAATCATACGATGTTTATCTTTCTCTGTCTGATTTCTTTCAGTTAGCATAATACCCTCTATGTTGTTGCAAATAGCAAGACTTCATTTTCTTTATGAATGAGATATATACCATTGTTTATATATATTACATCTTCTTTATTCATTTATCTGTTGATGGACCCTTAGATTGCCTCCATATCCTGGCTACTGTAAATAATGTTGCAATGAACATTGGAGTGCATACAATTTTTTCAAATCAGTGTTTTTGTTTTTTTCAGATGAATATTCATGAGTGAAATTTCTGGATTATATGGAAGTTCTATTTTAGTCTTTTGAGAAGCCTCCATAATGTTTTCCATTGTGGCTGCATCAATTTACAATCCCATCAACAGTATGCAAGGTAGCCAGCAGAGCACAGGTAGCTCACCAAAGCTTGTTTCAGTAGACTCACGCAACACTGGAGTTCAGTGAACATTTAATTTCTATTAGAATCAACCAATCAACTGTCAGTTCTAGTATATATGTTTACATGCGCTTTATTCATATTTTTCTTTTTTCTCTGATTTTCCTAGTATTTTAGTTGGACATTAGGAAATGTAGTACAGAGAAGGCAATGGCACCCCATTCCAGTACTCTTGCCTGGAAAATCCCATGGATGGAGGAGCCTGGTAGGCTGCAGTCCATGGGGTCGCTACTAGTCGGACACAACTGAGCGACTTCACTTTCACTTTTCACTTTCATGCATTGGAGAAGGAAATGGCAACCCACTCCAGTGTCCTTGCCTGGAGAATCCCAGGGACGGGGAAGCCTGGTGAGCTGCCGTCTATGGGGTCGCACAGAGTTGGACACGACTGAAGCAACTTAGCAGCAGCAGTGCCATGATATGCTAATAAGATGCTGTTTAAATCCCAAAATAAAATCTAATTTTTGGATTTTGAGGGGCATGGATTTCAAAAGTTCAGAAAATTATAGATATTATAGCATAACCTAAGACTCTGAAAAAGGTGGCAATTTATGAAGGTTGACATTCACGTGAAAATTAAATTTTCCTTACATAGTCTCAAATTCTCCCCAATCCAGAGGAAAACAACCCATAATGAATGTGAAATTACTATAAAAGCAGCTATATGATGAGATCAGCCACTAAATAAATATAACAATAGTACATATCATTTTACTTCTGATCATGATTTTCTTTGATGTTTGATATAAACAGTTCTGAAAATTCATCTGGAAGGAAAACATGTAAAAGTATACAGAAAACTCAGTAAAAAAAAAAAAAAGAGAGAGAGAGAGAGAGAAGTTGCTCTACCAGCTGTATTTTAAAAGTATGATCATGAACATGTGTGGTATAGGTGGTGAAGTGGTTAAGTGTGGTGGTCCAGTTGTTGAGCCACCACGCTTCCACTGCAGGGGCATAGATTCCATTCCTGGGTCAGGGAACTAAGACCCTGTATTCTGTGCCACATGGGCAAAAACACGTGGCATAGGTGTTAGAACAGATAGATGAACAGAACAAATACAAGTTCAGTTGAACTTTTCTCTGCATTGTAATAAACATTTTCATCATTATCACTTACATTAGTTGAATGTTTACTATGGACTAGTTGCTACTCTAAGTTCTTTCATGCATTAACATGTTTAATTCTCATGATGATCCTGAATCATGGCCCTTCCAATTTTCAGTTAGACTATTTAACTCCATGACATACTGCCAGTGTGAGTCTAATAAAAGACATGAAGGAAAGGCTAGCATTAAAGTGATGAATCCAACAAATTAAATAAGCAAAAAGAACTGGACTGGGTAAGCAGTGGAGAAACAGACATGGAGAATAGACTTATGGGCATGGACTTTGGGAGAAGTGAGCAGAGGGTGAGATGTATGGAAAGAGATGTATGGAAACTTACATTCCCATATGTAAAATAGATAGCCAATGGGAATTTGCTGTATGGCTCAGGAAACTCACACAGGGGCTCTGCATCAACCTAGAGGGGTGAGATGTGGAGGGAGAAGGTAGGCAGGTTCAAAAGGGAGGGGATTTATGTGTACCTATGGCTGATTAATGTTGAGGTTTGACAGAAAACAGCAAAATTCTGTAAAGCAATTATCCTTTAATAAAAAAATAAAAAATAAAATAAAAAAAAAAGAATGGAGAACATTATGAGAGCTGGGGAGTAGGACAGTTATATGCTCCCTTCATATCAGCCCTACTCGACTAGCACAGGATTTCTGGTCATTTGCACAGGAAAATGGGCCAATCTGGGTTCTTTCCAAAGTGAGTTTATTGCTGACCACCCAGAGCCGCTCCTAGGATGCTCAGAGATGGTCAATGCTGCACATAAGTAAAAGGTCTTGATATATGGGATAGGCATGTCTAGATGATACAGGGATCCTGGAAGGGGAAGCCATCTCAGTCTAGTGGCAAAATAAGCAAAGGATTAAGTAATGCAAGAAGCAACACCTGGGACCAATCTTCATAGGCCTATTCCAGGGGTGGGTGTCTTCAAAGTGTCTTAATTTGTGGAGAAAAGACCAGTGAGAATCATGGTTTGGGAGTCACAGATTATGGAATACAATCATCTTTCTCTTGTTCTTACATCTAGTGATGTGTTCCCGCTATCCTGTCTTTTGAGTGCTCATAAACTTAAGGCCATTTCTTTGGTCATTATATAACAGCATCCACTGAGACTCAACTCCCTGTTGGAGTTTACGTACCAGATGGCTAGTGCAAGGAAGGACTGAGAGAAAGGACTGAAGCATTGAATAGTTTGTGATTAGGAAGTCTGGTTTCCTAAGACTGAGTTTTTAGGCTTCTTTTTTTACCCAAAAAGTGGTTCAGGGAAATGCCAAAAAGTGAATCTCCAGCTCAGATCTCTCGTCCTCCAGTGCTAATCCACACCTCGGAGCTGCACTTCTTCTTGAGTCATGATTGCCTCTGATGGGTTACTCATTAATTAGGGCTTTGGTTTAATGCCCAATCCCCAACTTCTGCCATGAGAGCTAACATCCTTCCTAGAAAGTGGCCTCCTGTTTTTGCTTGCTTACATCAAGACATTACATCTCCCCTCATCTATTCCAGCCCCCAGCCCAATGTTCCTGATCAGGACTTGGCTTTCTGAGAGAAGACTGGAGCTGACATCAGTGGAGAGCAGGTGCTGGTCAGAACCTGTCAGGTTCCTCTCCCTGATTCCCCGAGCTGACTAGTTTCTACACCACTGCCTATGAAATTGGCGCCTTTTCTAAACTCTTAATGGCTGTTGTCATGGTTCAGTTGCCCAGTCATGTCCAACTCTTTGCAACCCGATGAGCTGCAGCATGCCAGGCCTCCCTGTCCCTCACCATCTCCCAGAGTTTGTCCAAGTTCATATCCATTATATCAGTGAGGCCATCCAGCCATCTCATCCTCAGATGCCCTCTTCTCCTTCTGACCTCAATCTCTCCCAGCATTAGGGACTTTTCCAAGGAGTCAGCTGATTCCCTCTTGAAAGCATGGCAGTGCCACACAAAGACCTGTATATAAACAATCATGGCAGTATTATTCATAAAAGCCCCAGACCAGAAGCAATCCGAATATCCATCAACTAGGCGAAAGTGGGTTTTTTTTTTTTTATTGTAGTATATCCAGTCAGCAGAAAATTATTCAGTAATAAAAGGCAAAAACTACCAAGACATGAATGAATATTCCAAGTGTATCACCTTCAAAAGCATCACACTAAGTGAAAGATGTCAGATTCAAAGGACTGAAATGGAGAAGGACGCTGTGGTCCTTGCCTCTATCCCCTGTGTCCTCAACCTGCCTTTTGTCTGTTGAAAGCTTTAGTCAAAGAATAAGTTTAATCAAAAAAAATGAGAACATGTGAAAACAAAGGAAACCAGTCAAAGGAGATCAAATAATAATAATGTACTTATTAAGCATAGTCAAGGACCTTCAGTTCTTTCTCAAGGGCTATGGACAATGTTCTGAACCATATCCTGGAACTCTCTTACAGATACTGAAACCCCCACCTAGTGGAAGAAGTTAGCTCGTGATGACCAGACTGTATCTATGACAGTTAAAGTGAAGTTGCTCAGTCGTGTCCGACTCTTTGTGACCCCATGGGCTGTAGCTTACCAGGCTTCTCTGTCCATGGAATTTTCCAGGCAAGAAACCAGAATGGGTTGCCATTTCCTTCTCCAGGAGATCTTCCCGACCCAGGGATTGAACCTGGGTCTCCCTCATTGTAGGCAGACGCTTTACCATCTGAGCCACCAGGGAAGTCCATGACAGAAGCGGCCACAATTCTGAAAATTGGCCTCAAAGAAATGGGAACCAACAGATCCTGGAGCTGAAGACTAACTACCTAAAACAACCAAGATGACACTGGTCCAGACCACTGATGAGATGGTCTGTTGGAGATGACTATGCTGTTTCTCTATGTAGCACCCCCTGCCCCCACTCCACTGGCTAAAAAAGTGCTTGCCCCACTGGTTGCCAATGGGGTGGAGTCAGCCTTTTGACAGACATCCACCCTCCTCGCCCTCAGTTTTGGGCATCTGAAATAAAGCAAACTTTCCACCAGCCTGACCTGTTTACTGGCTTTTGGGTGGTGAGCAGCTAGACCCCATACCTATCAGTAACAGGGTTATATCTTCAATAATTCTATTTATTTAAAAATCCAGACAAGGAAAGTATAGTAGAGACAGAAAGCAGATCAGTGCTTGTCCAGGACTAGGGTTAGGAAGGGGGATTTATTGTGAAAAGACACAAGGGAACTTTCTACAGTGATGTTCTAAAAGTGAGTTGTGGGGATGGTTACACAACTCTGCAAATTTACCAGAATCATTGAATTGCATAACTATAGTAAGTAAATCGTATGCTGTGTAAATCTTACCTCAATAAAGCTGCTAAAAAATAATAAAAACATGGCAGTGATCTCTGTAGATTCTATATGGAACAGGTTCCCCTTCCCCAAAAGAGAGTTCAGAACATAATCCCCAGGTCACCTGATGGTCTGAAGATTAAGAGAATATAAGGATGTCTATGCTGGAGGTGACTGTGTGCACACCCAGGAATTGTTAGCAATACCTGCCAAGTCCTTGGGAACAGTAAATAGAAATCTAAGTATACAAAAACTTGTGTTCAAGAATTATCACATCCCTTTTCTCCATAACCTGAATTGATTTCTATTTTCTATCTTCAACTGCCTAGCTTGTGAAGCAATCATGCTCATTCCTTACTGAAATTCCCACTTCTTGCTCATACTGTTGAAGTAGGCCATGGAGCCAAAACACTGATGCTGGCGGTGTCTTCTTGTCCTTGCTCATCCATTTGCGTGCAGTCACGGCCCTATCTGCATGACCCCTTCTGACCATTAGTCCCACTCTCTGGCACTGAATTCCCTGGTGGCTCAGTGGTAAAGAATCCGCTTGCCAATGCTAGAGACATGGGTTTGAACCCTGGGTCAGGAAGATCCCCTGGAGAAAGAAATGGCAACCCACTCCAGAATTCTTGCCTAGAATATCCCATGGGCAAAGAAGTCTGGCAAGCTGCAGTCCATGGGGTCACAAAAGAGACAGCCATGATTTAGTGACTAAACAACTGAACAACAGGCACAGGAATCCTTGCTGAGATGGCCCACGGGGCCTGTATAGGTGACAGGTTGCAAGTCAGTGGCATGGAAACTACATCTGGTCTGCAGCTGTGCTTTGTTTGGCCTACGCTTTATTTTAAAAACATTGTAGCCAACTTTTAAAAGTCAGAAGGGTTCATGAAAAAAAATGACAATTTCTGGCTTCTCTGGAACATCAGGAAAGCTAGAAATTATGGGTACTTCTCCATGTGGCCACAATCACAGGAACTGGGAAGTGATTGCCCATCTGATGTTTGACATAGACACATCCAACCTCAATTATCCCCCAACACTGAGGCAGGGTGTCAGTTGATGTTTTCATAATATTTGCAAGATTTTTTTTTTTTTTACACTAGGCCCTTTGAAACCACTTGTCTCACCTGCCTTTGCCATAGCAGGTGCTTGAGATACCTGGTATGGCTGCCCCATAGACCATCCCCTTACCCCCTCCCCAGTAGACTAGACACACTTTCTTCTGCTTTTCTCTCTCTGCCAATGGTATTCTCTTGCTAGTCTGTGAAAGAACCTTCTTTACCCATTTTTTAAAAGTCATTTTCCTTTGACAAGCCAAACTCAATTTTAACTCTGGGGGTTAGCCTTTTAAAAACCAAAACTAGAAAATGTTTGTTTGTTTGTTCCAGGCAGCAGGAGCTTTTGTCCTTTCACAGACCTCTCTTGAGATAAGGGGAGCAGAACTAAAAATTCTTGCTTAAAAGGAGAAGAGAGAAGAGAAAATATTATGGAAAGAGGGAACATGGGTCAACATCTCAAAATTTTAACTCATAGGCATAACTTTTTTTTCAGATATCTAATTAAAAGACGTATTCAGTTCAGTGGGCTTCCCTGGTGGCTCAGACGGTAAAGCGTCTGCCTGCAATGCGGGAGACCCAGGTTCGATTCCTGGGTCGGGAAGATCCCCTGGAGAAGGAAATGGCAATCCACTCCAGCACTCTTGCCTGGAAAATCCCATGGATGGAGGAACCTGGTAGGTTACAGTCCATGGGGTCGCAAAGAGTCGGACACGACTGAGCGACTTCACTTTCATTCAGTTCAGTACAGTCACTCAGTCATGCCTGACTCTTTGCCACCCCATGGACTGCAGCTCACCAGGCTTCCCTGTCCATCACCAACTCCTGGAGCTTGCTCAAACTCATGTTCATTGAGTCAGTGATGCCATCCCACCATCTCATCCTCTGCCATCCCCTTCTCCTCCCGCCTTCAACCTTTCCCAGCATCAGGGTCTTTTCCAATGAATCAGTTCTTCGCATCAGGTGGCCAAAGTATTGGAGCTTCAGAATCAGCATCAGTCCTTCCAATGAATATTCAGGACTGATTGCCTTTTTCCTTCTGTCCAAGGGACGCTCAAGACACAATAGTTGAGTGAAATGACTCATCAATTAATATAAACACATTCCATCTTTTACTTGGAGTCAAAGTACCATCTGTTCAGTGAGTTGTTATTCCCTTTACTAGTAATATTGCTGGGCTGTTAATATTGGAAGAATGCATGATTATGCTGCTAAGTGCCAGGGCTCCCCTGCAATGGAAAGGATGCTTCAGTTCCAACCATGGTCAGAAACTAACGCCCTTACAAACATAAGCTGTCACTAGGTACCCCTTCCTGTCTCGGGCATGTGTGCTAAACAGCAAACCTAGCAGGTAGAACAGAACTCTGAGGAGGTCAAAATCCAGGCAGCACAGGGACATGCCCTGTGATTGCTCAAGTCAAAGAGAACTGCAGGGAGCCAATGAAAGAAATTCCAATCCTGGGGTCTGTAAGGAAAAAGCAGACAGTCTGTAGGCATTTAGCCAAGCACACTGGAGGGGAGCAGAGGAGTCCTCTGTAGGCTGCACTTGGAGTGAACTCTGAGCATTTACAGATGAGAAGGCTGAGGGCCCTGTATAAACAGTTATTATGAAGGAGAAGAAAAGAAGCTCCATTCCAGTACAGAATGTCATCAGACCACACAAAAGGATCCGCTGGCTCAAGACCATGCAAAACCAGTTTCCAGGCAGAGTGGACACAATCACTTAGCCACTGACAGGGCTTACTACCAGATCTCAAGGGGCCAGGCACTGGAAGTTGTTTAAAGCTCATTAAATAATGTTGATAGTTTTTCCCCTTTATTGAGGTAAAGTTGATTTACAATGTTCTATAAATTTCAGATGCATAAGTAACCACCAGTGATTAACAATTCTTAAAGACTATACTCCATTTATAGTTATTAAAAATATTGGTTATACTTCCTGTGCTGTATAATATATGCTTGTAGCTTGTTTATGTAGTCTGTACCTCTTAAGCCCCATCCCTATCTTGCTAAGACCAATGACATTGGGAAGTAGTGTAAATTAAACAATCAACTATGGATGTGAGAGTTGGACTGTAAAGAAAGCTGAGCACTGAAGAAGTGATGCTTTTGAACTGTGGTGTTGGAGAAGACTCTACCATCTATTTGCCATGAAGTGATGGGACCGGATGTCATGATCTTAGTTTTCTGAATGTTGGCTTTAAGCCAACTTTTTCACTTTCCTCTTTCACTTTCATGAAGAGGCTCTTTAGTTTTTCTTCACTTTCTGCCATAAGGGTGGAGTCATCTGCATATGTGAGGTTATTGATATTTCTCCCGGCAATCTTGATTTCAGCTTGTGCTTCATTCAGCCTACCATTTCTCATGATGTACTCTGCACAGAAGTTAAATAAGCAGGGTGACAGTATACAGCCTTGACGTACCCTTTTCTCTATTTAGAACCAGTCTGTTGTTCCATGTCCAGTTCTAACTGTTGCTTCCTGACCTGCATACAGATTTCTCAAGAGGCAGGTCAGGTGGTCTGGTATTCCCATCTCTTGAAGAATTTTCCACAGTTTATTGTGACACACAGTCAAAGGCTTTGGCATAGTCAATAAAGCAGAAGTAGACGTTTTTCTGGAACTTTCTTGCTTTTTCGATGATCCAGCAGATGTTGGCAATTTGATCTCTGGTTCCTCTGCCTTTTCTAAATTCAGCTTGAACATCTGGAAATTCACAGTTCATGTACTGTTGAAGCCTGGCTTGGAGAATTTTGAACATCACTTTTCTAGCATGTAAGATGAATGCAATTGTGTGGTAGTTTGAGCATGTTTTTGCATTGCCTTTCTTTGGGACTGAAATGAAAACTGACCTTTTTCAGTCCTGTGGCCACTGCTGAGTTTTCCAAATTTGCTGGCATATTGAGTGCGTCAACTAATCAATAAAAATATCAGCATGCACATTGCAATTCCAAGACACCTTTTCCCTTTGAATATTGAAGCTGAGTTGGGGTGAAGTGGCCAGATGTAAATCTCTTGCTGTTTATTACCAAAGTTGGGGGGCAGGGGGAGCACAGATTAATTGAAGACCTAGTCTTTCTACCCCTGAAGAGATACCTCATTGCCCAAGAGGCAACATGTGTTTCTTCCAACTCAGACATAATTGGAAAGGCAGCCAGTGATCAAGGACATAAAGAGATGATTGGATGCGATATAATTCCTACATAGTGTGTTAACTTTCCTTCATGTTGGTTTGGAAACCTCTGTTTTACTGGACAATTTAATCCCTGCTAGAGCACATAAATCGCCTTAGACAGGGGGAGACCTAAAGGTACATGTGTCCATCCCAGAGACTCTAGTTAACATTCAAAAAAGTAAACTATCAAGCAAGTGACGTCATATATGTCCCCTTCTGACCCACCCTCATGATTGACTCCTGGGAAGAAAAAACTCACAGGAGGCTGCCCATCCTCCTCGGTGCCCCCCTGCTCTGTCACTTGTCAGGGCGACCTGAGACCTTATCCATCCTGGTTTCATACTTTCTATCTTTTCCTTATTGTCTCTCTTCTATTGTTTTCCACTTCTACCTTTGTTCCATATACTAACTGGACTGGAATCAACTGTGTCCTTGCCTTTGTACTGGGTGAAACCAGTTCCTGGCCAGGCTCTGGCAATTAGGATGAGTTAAATCTAACTCATCTCATCCCCACCCTTATGCTACCCTGACCCCCACCCCCACCCCCGACCCTGTCTTGCTTGTCCTCCGGTTCAAGTGCTCCCAGCTCCTGGCATATGACAGCCTCTGGACATATAGTCAGTATCATGGTTCATGATGAAAGAGTCACAGAGAGGCCAGGAGGGGAGGAAGGAAAACAGAAAGCTGACAAGGAGGGCAGCATGCAAACTCGACCCGTTAGGTACATGGCAGGATTCCCAGTAACTAATGACTATAAATTAGATGAAGAAATCATTGGAAAAGATACAGTCAAAACATAGCTCAGATAGAAGCGTCATTTAGCTAGTTGGAGCCACATCTAATAATAGTTGGAAACTAGTAGAATAATTTGATCAATGACTTTTTTTGCAACTTGTATCACTTGTTTTATAGTTTTAAAATACATATAATTTAGACCAGTGCTACTCTGTAGCACAGAGTGGCTATTTAAATTTAAAGTAATTAAAAGTAACTACAATTAGAGACTTCCCTGGTGGATCAGTGGTTAAGACTTCACCTTCCAGTTCAAGGGGTGTGGGTTCAATGTCTGGTTGGGGGACTAAGATCATGCTGGCCAAAAAATAAAACAGGAACAATATTGTAATAAATTCAGTAAAAAGTTTAAAAAGTGGTCCACATCACAAAATATCTTTAAAAAACAATAAAATTAACTACATTTAAAAATTAAATTCCTCAGTTGCACAAGTCATGTTTCAAATGCTTGATTTCCCCATGTGGCCAGGGGCTACCATATTGAACACCAGAGGTGTAGAACATTTCCAGCATCTCAAAAAGATCCAGTGTGTTTTCATTTATCAGGTTACTTTTTCCTCCATATCAAGTGAATGAGTATATTGTGTATTGCTTGTAGTTCTGACTACTGTGAAATTTTCCTTCAGCACTGTGGAGGTAGCTGACATGACACTCTGGATTACCTATTTATGCAATCAACTTGTGATTTCTGTTCCCATTTTGCACACATCAGTGTACTATTTCCATCTTACAACAGATTGATGATACTCCTGTGCCACTTTATGACTCTAGATTTGACAGTATTCACCTGGGGCTTCCTAGGTGGCTCACTGGGTAAAGAAGTCACCAACACAGGAGATATAAGAGATGTGGGTTTGATCCCTCAGTCAGGAAGATCCCCTGGTTGAGGGCATAGCAATCCACTCCAGTATTCTTGCCTGGAGAACCCCATGGACAGAGGAGTCCATAGGGTCACAAAGAGTCAGACATGACTGAAGTGACTTAGCACGCATGCATGCACCATTTCCTGGCACCTCCTCAGCTCAGCATCATGGAAACTATTCCTGCTGGGTTAAAACTAAGAACACAGAGCCCCTCTCCATCTTGCTCTCAGTCTATATCTATGGAATCTTCCCTGGAGGACCATCCTCCATCAATACCCATCCCTCTAGCTCCTTGTCCAGAAACTCTATTCTAGCAAAGGGCAATTAAGGAACCTGGGGTTCCCTTTCTCCACCCAGAAAAGACAGAGGGTGGAAACGCAACGCTAGTCCCCAGTCACTCTGTCCCAGCTTGCTCATAGGGAGGATGTTTCAAGCTGAGACAGTGGAGAAGCAAAGTTCAGAACTTACCAACATCACCCAGCATTTCACTTGAATGACAGAATTATCCCCACCTCTAAACCCCTAATAGTGACACAGAGGTTTTACACAAGGGTAGTAAAACAGATCATAGAAAGGAATAACTCCATAGCTCCATGAATCCAATATACCGGGACCCTAATTGAATTAAATCAAACTGTGGAGCAATTTATGCCCCAGAGCATTGTTGAAAACAATAGGATCATCAACTGGCAAACACTGGAGGTAACAGAGGGGTATTATCAACAGAGGCAAAAAACTTAACAGGGAGCACCGGGAAAGAGATTAAAGAAAGCCCTGAAGAAACCACTGCCTCTTTGAGAGACTGTGTGCCTACCTGAGACTGGGTAACTCCCTATGAGGACCCACATCAGAAAATATACAGATTTCACTAAAACTGCCTATTTCAACAAAAATGATGAGACATACAGAAACAGCAAAGTATGACCTATATAGAGAGAGACAGAGAGAACAACAACAACAACAACAAATGCAGGCAATAGATAAGGAAGAGTAGAGAAGGAAATAGAGAAGGAAATGGCAACCCACTCCAGTATTCTTGCCTTTGAGAAGACTCAATGATCATACATAGCAAACAAATCTTTGAAGGCTATTATAAAATATTCAAAGAATTGAAGGAAACCATGCCTAAAGAAGTGAAGGCAGACATATGACAATGTCTCAGCAAATAGACAATATCGAAAAAGAGATACATACGATATAAGAAAACCAAACAGAAATTCTGGAGATGAAAAGTAAAAAAAAAAAGAAAAAAATTCACTAGAGAGAATCAACAGTAGGTTTAAGCGGATCTAAGAGAAAATCAGTGAACTTGAAGATAATTTCTATAAACTATGTAATATAAATACACAGAAGAAGAATGAAAAAAATGGACAGAATCTCAGGGAACACAATATACCTAAACTTATGGAATGCAATTGAAGCAGTGCTTAAAGAGAAATTTATAGCACAAATACTTAAAAAGAATACATAAATCAATAATCTGACTTTTCACCTTAAGACACTTGAAAAAGATGGGGACACTAACACTAAAGCAAACAGAAGAAAGCACATAGTAAAAATGAGAATGGAGATAAAAGAAACAGAAAATAGAAAAACAATAGAGAAAATCAATGAAACAAATTGGAGGAAAGACCACAAAATTGACAAATCTTTCGCTAGATTAACTGGGGAATCCCTGGTGGCTCAGAGGTTAAAGCGTCTGTCTCTAACACGGGAGACCTGGGTTCGATCCCTGGGTCGGGAAGATCCCCTGGAGAAGGAAATGGCAACCCACTCCAGTATTCTTGCCTGGAAAATCCCATGGATGGAGGAGCCTGGTGGGCTACAGTCCATGGGGTCGCAAAGAGTCGGACACGACTGAGCGACTTAACTAACTAACTAACTAAAGATGAAAGACTCAGACGAAGGAGGGAACATCACTACTGACCTTACAGGAATGAGAGGGATGTTAAAAGGGGACTTTTCTGGTGATCTAGGGGTTAAGACTCTGTGCTTCCACTGCAAAGGGGAAGAGATTTGATCCCTGGTCAGAGAACTAACTTCCCACATGCCGCATAATGTGACCAAAAAAAAAACAGAACAGAACAAAAAGGATGCTAAAGGAATAATATGCAACTGCATGTAAACAAATTAAATGATTTAGATGAACAAATTCTTAGAAAGAAACTGACAAAAGAAGAAACAGATGTAAATAGACCTATAATAAGTAGAAATAATAAATTTGCTAATTTAAAACTTCCCACAAAGAAGAGCCCAACACCAGATGCATTCATTGTTAATTCTACAGAATATTAACTATGAATAAACATTAATTCTTCATAAACTCTTTCAAAAATAGAAGCTAATCATTTTTGACTCATTTTATGAGATCATTGTTACCATTATATCAAAATGAGACAAATACAAGACAAGAAAAGCAGAGACCAGTATCTCTTATGAATGTAGATATAAAGATCTTAAATAAGATATAGCAAATTAATATAACAGTAATATATAAAGGGGACTATGCACCATAACCAAGTGGGATTTACTTCAGGAATGCAGAGTTGATTTATCATACAAAAATTATTTACAGAATTACACTATATCAATAAATTAAGAAGTGAAAACTATGTGATTATCTCAGATGCAGTGAAAGCATCTTCATGATAGAAACCTAATAAACTAGAAATTAAAATAACCTCCT
>SJYT01053205.1:35622-56450 GCA_006410635.1 Cephalophus harveyi
TATACATATTAAAATATATCAGATTTTGAAATCCTCAAATAAAAAAATGCAGTGTATTTCTTAGAGCAGCATGAGATAAGTCTTTAGTTAATTAAGTTATACCTTTAAATATATTGCCTCCAGATGGTAAATTAAGTCTGTTTTTGTAATATTTTAACAAATTACTCACCTTGGAGTTCTAAGAGTATAGGCTTTAAGATTTCAGACTTAAACTGTCCCTTAAATTCTTTTACCAGGATTACTAATATACCCTAAAGAACTATTTATTTTCTAACTTGTTCATTTTCACTACTTAATATACTGTTGGGAATACTTTATCTTGGGCCATGTCTAGACATCCAGATGGTTTTGATAAATTCATTTGAAAAAGAGGCTGAGTTCAGGGAAATGGCTAATTATTTTTTTTTAACTAAGCATATTTTTTCTAAAGAATGCCACAAAATCATCTTGACTGAATTATTCACCTTTCAACTGATTATTTTGGCAGCGGGTCGATCAGAAACATCATTTTCTATGATGAGAGTTTAATATTTAGCACAGAGATACTTAAGAGGGACTTTTATTCTTTGACGGGGTACAGAGTGGTAGAAAGGAGACTTGCTTTTAATGACCATCAGGTTAAATATTGCCAAGTAAAAATATGCCTATCATTTTCAAAAGGAAAAATCATATCTGAAATCTAAGCAGCATTTTACTTCCAAGGAAAATAGATGTTGCTGAGGTGACCAACTAAGATTTACTCTTTGAAATATATACTGAAAACTATCCTTAAATCAGGACAAATAATAGACATGTTGACCAAATGTGCAGCTTTCTCAGGCTGCAGAATATAATGCTCTATTTGCTGCAGCCAAAAGAGAAAAATCAGAAAATGACAAGATTCACTGAACACCTCTTGGCAGATACAGAAATGATTATCTCTTGTTTACTCTATTAGATATATCCTGGATTGAATGCAGGAATGACGCTCATTATTCACTCTTTACGATTCTAGAGTCCAAGATCATGACTTGCCTTCATTCATTTATTCAACAAATGAGGAAACAAATATTTGTTAAGCATCTATCATATGGCAGTTTTAAAAGAGGTGAACAGTGTAAATACAAGCCTTATATAATTCTCAGAGTAATTCTATGATAAAGAAACCCATGTCCGATGAAAATTATATAAATTATATAATTTATCCAAAGCCCCACACTCTCGTAAGTGGGAAATTCAGGATGAAACAATTCCCTCAGACAGTAAGGATGTTGTTTTTTACTTTGCTGATTCATTTCTTTAAACATATTCTTTTCATTTTAACTGCAACATATTTTATATATTTTTAAAGGGATGAAAATAGCTCAGCATTCAACAACCAGATTTCAGAGAAGTTAACACTTCACAGCATTTGCTTCAGGTTTTAAAGAAAAAGTGCTACAGACCCAGCTCCAACACTAACTCCATTTTCCTCCTTCCTGATTTCCTAGAAGTATCAACTACCCTGAAGATGCATCATATCATTTCCATGCATGTCATTCTAGACAGTGCCTCATGTGAAGAGTTGACTCATTGGAAAAGACTCTGATGCTGGGAGGGATTGGGGGCAGGAGGAAGGGGACAACAGAGGATGAGATGGCTGGATGGCATCACTGACTCGATGGATGATGGACGTGAGTCTGAGTGAACTCCAGGAGTTGGTGATGGACAGGGAGGCCTGACGTGCTGCGATTCATGGGGTCGCAAGGAGTCAGACACGACTGAGTGACTGAATTGAACTGAACTGAACTGAAAGTCATATTTATAATGTTGATAGACAGCATTGAAAAGTTTGAGTTTTAACAATAAAAATATAAATAATCAAGACATACTCCTCAATAAAAGAATGCCAAGTTTTATCATCATCTGCCTATACTAATGCATAGAAAAATATGTGATCAGCGTTCCTAACTTTTAGTCCACTGAATAATGTTTTACAGCATTTAAAAACAAAAGAATCTCTTTTAACATTTATCTATCATCTACCTATCCATCTATGTATCTACCTATCTACCTATTATCAATTTGTATATGACAGAAGACTACATAGAGAAAAAAGAGAAGTGATTAAAAATTTTTTAATATAAAAATAATTTAAATTTTTAATAAAAGTATTAGAATCTGCCCCAGATAGCTAAAATAATTTAACAGAAAAATTCATAGCTTTAAATAATATTAGTATATATCAAGAAAGAATGAGATTAATTTAGTTACAACTTACATATTATTAAAGTTGTTTCCAAGCACAAAAAGGAATAAAAACATTTAGATTCTTTACTAAAAGCCACTGGAACATTTATTTCACACTCTCCCAAATAGTACTAAGACTAGAAAAATACAGACCAATCTCAAATACTAAATGAATATACATTATAATATTTAGAGTATGTTAGCCTTATTATGGGGTCTAGTGATAAAGAATCTGCCTGCCAATTCAGGAGATGCAGGAATCGTGGGTTTGACGCCTGGGTTGGGAAGATACTCTGGAGGAGGAAATGGCAACCAATCTTGCCTGGGAAATCCCATGGACAGAGGAACCTGGCGAGCTGCAGTCCATGGGGTCACAAAAGAGTTGGACACAACTGAGCACACACACACACAGCCTTATTATACCATTGGGAACACAAAGTCCCTATGACGGGGAGGGGAAAAATGTTGGAACCACACTGGCTTTTGATCTCCTCTATCTAGAAGAACATGTGTGAATTCCTAATAGTCCATTTGCTAAAGAACTGGTCACATGGACCCACTCCAACTCAAAAAACAAGTGGGAAATGAAGAGAAAATGGGTATTTGATGAACACTAATGTCTCTCCTATAGATATATTCTTAGTTTAAAAGATAAAACAATAAATTGGAACGCCTTTCCAGATTGTGCTAAGTCGCTTCAATCATGGCAGACTCTTTGTGACTCTATGAACCATATCCCACCAGGCTTCTCTGTCCATGGGATTCTCCAGGCAAGAATACTGGAGTGGGTTGCAATGCCCTCCTCCAGGGGATCTTCCCAACCCAGGGATTGAACTAGGTCTCTTCACAAAGGAGTTGAACACGACTTAGCTACTAAACAATAACATCCATTTTATAAATAAATAAACCAATGCTTATAAGATTAATTGATAACCCAGTTAGCATTATAGAGGGCTTCCCAGGTGGGCAGTGGTAAAAGAATCTGCTTGCTAATGGAGGAGATGCAAGAGACATGGTTTCCATCCCTGGGTTGGGGAGATCTTCTGGAGATGGAAATGGTAATCCAATCCATATTTTTATCTGGAGAATTCCATGGACAGAGAATTCCATGGCGGGACTGTAGCCCGCCAGGGACAAAGAGTCAGACACAACTGGAGGAGCATGTAATCCTCAGTAAGAGAAATCAAGACAGGACTTCAGGTTATAGCATCCAAAAATCATGGGGGTTTCTGACTCTAAATCCTAGTCTTTTACCATCAACATAGCATAGTAGATCAATGATCTCTCTATCCTCTTAACTCTGTCCTCAGATTTCCCCCTTCACTTGGGTTATCCTAGGAGTTCAGTGTCACAGAGGGAGAGGCCTTACACTGAGCACATCCTTCCATACTTGCTCCACCCTGCAGTACTCCACAGTTAGGGCTAGCATTCTTCTCTGACTACTCATCACAATCTGCTGTTCTGTGTTTCTCTTCCAAAAAGCACTGATGTCAGCAAGATGAACAAAAGCATAACCTAGTCGGTCATCTTAAACAGTGCAGGGGCGCTCAGTTGCTCAGTCGTGTCTGACTCTGTGCAATCCCATGGCCTGTAGCCCACCAGGCTCCTCTGTCCATAGGATTTTTCAGGTAAGAATACTGCAGTGGGTTGCCACTTCCTTCTCGAGGGGATCTTCCTGACCCAGGGACTGAACCCACATCTCCTGCATCAGTAGGCAGATTCTTTACCAATGAGACACCTGGGAAGTCCCCATCTTAAAAAGTAACTTTCACTTTAACTGGGAAAACAATGACTTGGTATTCTTACATAATAGAATTTGGCAACATGACGCTGCAATAATTTGAGACATCTACATATTCCACTAGGTAGGCAACTTTCTATGATGTCTCTTTAGAGGGTATATTCTGAATATAAATGATTAACACATCCCTATTAAGTCATTATACTGACTGATTGCTTAACTTTGGAAATGTGGTAATTCATCCTAAATCATACAATAAATATTAGTTTTAACTAAACATTTTAGATATATTTCTAGAGAGAAAATGAAATTCGTGGAATATTTAAATACATGAACAAAAAATAGCTGACAGATGTGTATAAGAGACAGTTTCTAGAGAGAAAATGAAATTCGTGGAATATTTAAATACATGAACAAAAAATAATTGCAAGCTATTATCAAGTATTCAGATTTTATTTCATAGCAAATCTGAATTGTATTTAGTAGTTTTCCAATGTAATTTAAAAACCTAGGAAAAGTCACAAAAATAATTTTCTCCTGTTATATTCTGCTTTTGTCTTAATAGAAGTAGCAACATGAAAACATTTATTAGAACTGTTTAATGTCAGTTAAGATGAGGCATAAGGTTTTTCCAAGTTTAGTAATTACATAAAAGTGCATTACTGATATTAATATAGGTTCCCCTATTTATCACTACTAAATCTGTCATTTTAATGTTATTTGCATATTACACTGATACCGTTTTTATGTAGTTCAATGTGCTGTAAAAGTTGCAGATGCTTCTTCAAGAAATAACCAATTGCAGTTTGCATTGCTACCATTAGATGGCAATAGTTGTTTCTCGGTAATTTACAAAAGAATATGAAGTTACTTTAACATTTTTATTTCTGTTACTTTAACATTTTTTTATTTCTGTTACTTTAACATTTTTATTTCAGTTCACCTCAAAGGTCCTTCTGATTTAATGGAAACCTGTGAAAAGAAGCAAAGGTGTTAAATAGCTGATCCAAAATAAGACCAACTGTGTTAGGGTTTTTAGAAATCCCAAATCACTGGAAACATTATGGTACACTTGATTTTCACCATATATGTATGTTAAGGAATACTAAGTCGCTTCAGTCATGGACAACTCTTTGCAATCCCATGAATTGTAGCGCACCAGGCTCCTCTGTCCATGGGATTCTCCAAGCAAGAACACTGGAATGCTTGCCATTTCCTTCTCCAGGGAATCTTCCCAACCCAGGTATTGAAACTATGTCTCTTAGTTCTCCTGCACTGGCAGGCGGATTCTTTACCACTAGCACCATCTGGAAAAAAAAAAAAAATATATATATATATATATAGTGTGTGTGTGTATGTATATATAGTGTGTGTGTGTGTGTATATATAGTGTGTGTATATATATATATAGTGTGTGTATATGTATAGTATGTGTGTATATATATACTGTATGTATATATATGTGTGTGTGTATATATTATACAGTATATATATATACTGTGTGTATATATATATATACAGTATATATATATACTGTGTGTATATATATATATACAGTATATATATATACATGAAAGTGAAGTCGCTCAGTCGTGTCTGACTCAGCGACCCCATGGACTGCCTGTCTCTTATACACATCTAGATGTGTATAAGAGACAGTATATATACTGTGTGTATATATACACATATATATAATAAAATAGTTAAATAAAATGTACATGTACATAGATAGTAAAACTTTTATTCCAAATTTCTTGCTTTCAAAATTCTGGAAAAATTCTCTGAAGCTAAGACGTGGACTCAATTTCCACGTCTCTTTCTCTATCACTCTTTTGCTCTCACCCTCCCGTATTTATTTATTTATTGGTTTTATGTCTAGTGCACCTATTTTTTCCTGCCCAGAGCACATGCTCAGTCTGGCAACTGAGTACCATAGCTCAACTCAAGGATACTATGTCAGAACAATCCAAGTTTATAATTCAAACCTTACCATAATTTTAAATTTTTTGATGACTAATGCTAATTTTTCCCTAATAGGTTATTTTTTCTCAAGGCAAACTGCCCATGCACACACAGAATTTTTTACTCCTTTTAAACAGTGACTGCAAGAAAAATTTTATAGTTTTCTACTACAGTTAGAAAATTTTATTTAGATTCATTGTCACTATATCAGAAACTCAAAGACACATTATAATCAATATAGAACAGAATTACTACCATTACTAATTAGTATTATTAATAGCATAGATCAGCTCCTTTTTTGCTGTAAGGAAAATTTATGATCTCCGACTCTAGTGGAAACTTGAGCTCTGATTCTTGTAGACAGAGACCATGTCAGTCTTGTTCACCATTGTGACTCCTGTGGTTAGTATGGTGCCTGGTACAGACCAAGCAAGCCTCTAACTGTTTGTGCACAAGCTAAGTGGGAATTTCTCAGACTCTTAGTTTTGCTAACAGTGTAGAATTTAGAAAATACAGTGTTTGAACTCAAATTTGAAACCTTAGCTCTGAGAGGTACTAGTTGTGGGTATCTCAAAATAAATTGACAGTAATTTTTAACATTTTAACATGTATTTATTATTAACATTAATTGAGTTTCAACCTCATAGAGAAGATTGGATGAAATAATGTGTATAGGGCTCTTGAGATAAAGGGCATTCAACTGGAGACTTATTATTTCTCACTCACAATTGCTATAATTTGTTCATCTGAATCCTGATAAGAATAATTTATTAAAAAAATTATATAAAAAAGAATAATTTATACACATAACTAGTTTTTATTTTTTTTATTTAGCTTGAAAAGTAGCCTACTTGGACACTTGAGCTTTATTTTATCCCCTATTTAAATTCATAGCATCTCTTGATTTCTGATTCTGCAAATAAAATTTAAAGACATGTTTTACCACCATGGAAAAATCAAATGGCTGTAGAAAAACTGGGGTGCAAAAACAGGTGGACACCACAGAATTCACACTGAGATTAGGCTTCGGCGCATCTGCAATGCAAGTCAAATTACAATCCTCTCTCCCCCTCATGAGAACCAGTAAATAGTGTGGCAGGCAGAATTCTAACACTCCTACCCCTTGTGTGCAGTTCAGTATAATACCTACCCTTTAAGTTGGGGCAGGACCTGTGAATATGAGAGGTAGCCAGTCCTTTTGTATTGCTCTTCTTCCTGTTCCTGGCGCCAATCGTTTTCGCTCTTGACACTGTTAGCATTGTTTGCTGAACCCAGAGTAGGCAAGGAGCAAGCTAAGAGGCTGGAAGGAGATTCTCGGATGAGCCATAGGAACTTCAGACACATTTATTCTCTTCCGGCTGACACAGCAGCCGTAGCAGTATTCTCGCTATATCCTCTCCTCTCATGGCTGACCCAAGGGACACAGCCATGATGAGGGAATAATTCCCATCGCTTTTTGGGTGGAACCTATACAGGCAGCATACAGGCACGGACGGGGGAGCCTGGAGGGCTGCGGTCCATGGGGTCGCTAAGAGTTGGACACGACTGAGCGACTTCACTTTCACTTTCATGCACTGCAGAAGGCAATGGCAACCCACTCCGGTGTTCTTGCCTGGAGAATCCCAGGGACGGGGGAGCCTGGTGGGCTGCCGTCTATGGGGTCGCACAGAGTCGGACACGACTGAAGTGACAGCAGCAGCAGCAGCATACAGGCATGAGCTTCTCCGGTGGCTCAGACGGCAAAGAATCCGCCTGCAATGTGAGAGGCCTGGGTTCTGTCCCTGGGTTAGAGAAGATCCCCTGCAGAAGGGAATGGTTACTCACTCCAGTATTCTGGCCTGGAGAATTCCATGCACAGAGAAGCCTAGCAGGCTACCGTCCACGGGGTTCGTAAAGAGTGGGACAAGACTGAGCAACTGTCACTTTCACACAGGCGGACCCCACACAGTAACCCGTGGCCAAGCGAGTGCCTTGTGATGCGCATGCGCGGTGCTACAAATGATCTCAGCTGTTACACTGTCATTATTTACAAAATGTGGAGTGAGAGAGCCTGAACACGCCATCTTGGCTAATTGGCTCTCTCCCCACACCTTTGTTTAAATTAAGTTATATAAGACTCCATTGTGACAGCTGGGGGAGAGCTATTCCAAGCAGCAGCAGATGCTCTCCTGCTGGCCTTTAAGAAACAAACTGCCACATTGTGGGGAGAGCCACATGGCAGGGGATGGTGGGCAGCCTTCAGGAACGGAGGGCCTCAGTCACACAGTCGTAAGGAACTGCATTCTGCCAACAACCAGTGAGCTTGGAAGAGGATCAATCTGAGCCTCAGAAGAGATGGCAGCTCCAGCAGACACTGATTTCAACCTGATGAAAATCTGAGCAGAAGTCCCTGGTCACCTGTACCTGACTTCCTGTAGCACAGAAACTGTGAGATAATAAAGTTACATTGTTGTAAGTCAGTTAATAATGGGAATTTGTTACACAGCAACAGTTATGACTGCAGATATCTAAGAAATGTTGAGAGTTGAAAAATCTATCTAGATATTCAGAGTAATAATGAGAATAAAAAATTTTAATGTTTTATTGGGAAGACTTTTCTGCACTGGAAGGTGGATTCTTAACTACTGTACCAATAGAGAAGTCCCAAGAAGAAATAAAAAAAAATTTTTTTCAGAGTAACGATAAGAAATATCTGAAGGTATTAGCACGCCCAACATAGGGCAAGGTAAATATCTTTAACAAATAATTTATAACTGTTTAATTAAAACAAAGAAACAATTTTTAAATAAGGCCAAATGGTGAAATATCAATACCAAATATCCTACAATTAAACCTGATCTGTTGATCTCCAGGTCTGATGAAAAGTTAAGGAAAGTCAGAGGATATTCTCCACTGAAGAAAGGTAGTCATGTGCTTAAAACTTACCCCACTCCCTGGGTTCAGAAGATGTATTTTGCAAGCTGCACATTCTGTTAGGATTTGGCTTCAAATATAAACCAGTCTTCCGGGAAGAAATTGTGGTGATCAGTGAAGTCTGGTATTTTGGTCTATTTGGTAATTTGTCATATTTCTCATTGTAAATTACTAAATGAGAATTCTTGGAAGCCAAGTCTTCTCCCTCAGCTGGTGTTACTGAACGATTTCATTCACTTATAATTTCAAATGAAGTAACAATATTTCATAAACAAAGTGCATGTTTTAGTTTCTTGTCTGAAGGACACACTTCCGAATACTCACATAAAGTATTTGGCAAACTGTGAAATGAAATTTTCCTGAGCAGGTGTTCTTGTGTTAGTCCCTCAGTCATGTCTGACTCTATGCGACCCCATCAGCTATAGCCCACGAGGCTTCTCTCTCCATGGGATTCTCCAGGCAAGAATACTGGAGTGGATTGCCATGCCCTCCCTCCAAGAGATCTTCCCAACTCAGGGGTTGAACCCGAGTCTCCTGCATTGCAGGTGAACTCTTTACCATTTGAGCCACAAGGGAAGGCTATCATCTGGCAAAAAGCCTGAGGGTAAATGTTACCATAAGGCAAAACATAGATCTGCTGATATTTTGGTATGGTTTTGGAGTTATCTTCAAATTATGAATGATAAACAAATGTTCTGAAGGTGAATGTATAAATAATTATCAAATATTTGTTGTTTAGTTACTAGGTTGTGTCCAACTCTTTTGCAACCCCATGGACTGTAGCCTGCCAGGCTCCTCTATCCATGGCATTTCCCAGTCAAAAATAGTGGAGTGGGTTGCCATTTCCTTCTCAGGGGATCTTCCTGACCCAGGGATCAAACCCACATCTCCTGCATTGGTAGGCAGATTCTTTACCACCAAGCCACCTTGTCTTACTATTAAAACTTTCTGGCCTCTTTAATTAGTGATTAGCTTTAAGGTTTCAAGTATGTAAAGGTATTTGAAATATAGGAATTGAAAAATAATCAGCAAGGTTGAAATCTCAACATTATTTAATATTTCCTAAGTCTTTTCCATGATTTGGGTAGTGTGTAAATAATTGTACATAGGTTATCATATTTAATCCTGAAAACAACTTTACCATTGAATAGAAGAGGAAACCAAGGCATGGAGAGATAAAAGAACTTGCCCAAACTCATAAAGCTAAAGAATCATGGAACCAGTAGTTAAACTAAACAAGCATCCCCCATCTACATAATGCACTGCTGCTGCTGCTGCTGCTAAGTCGCTTCAGTTGTGTCCGACTCTGTGCGACCCCACAGATGGCAGCCCACTGGGCTCCGCCATCCCTGGGATTCTCCAGGCAAGAACACTGGAGTGGGTTGCCATTTCCTTCTCCAATGCATGAAAGGGAAAGTGAAAGTGAAGTCGCTCAGTCGTGTCTGACTCAGCGACCCCATGGACTGCAGCCCACCAGGCTCCTCCGTCCATGGGAGTTTCCAGGCAAGAGTACTGGAGTGGGGTGCCATTGCCTTCTCCGACATAATGCACTAGATATGCTAAATATAATATTCCCTAAATATATAAGTTGAAGGAGGAAGTGGCAACCCACTCCAGTATTCTTGCCTAGAGAATCCCCATGGAAAGGAGCCTGGTGGGCTACAGTCTATGGGGTCGCAAAGAGTCGGACGCAACTGAGCAACTAAGCACAAATAGGAATGGATAGTATCTTAGCTAATGAAGAAATTTATTTTTTAATTAAGCAGTTTTATAAAATTGAAATAAAACATTCACATATGTTGTTCTCCATCTCCAGATCCCCCAAATTCACTTGCATCCTCCTTCAGACAATTATAATTTTTTACATATCCCTGCATGAATATTCTGGGCAAACATATCCCTGCTTATTTAACTTATATGCAGAGTACATCATGAGAAATGCTGGACTGGAAGAAACACAAGCTGGAATCAAGATTGCCGGGAGAAATATCAATAACCTCAGATATGCAGATGATACCACCCTTATGGCAGAAAGTGAAGAAGAAGGCTGATCGCCGAAGAATTGATGCTTTTGAACTGTGGTGTTGGAGAAGACTCTTGAGAGTCCCTTGGACTGCAAGGAGATCCAACCAGTCCATTCTGAAGGAGATCAATCCTGGGATTTCTTTGGAAGGAATGATGCTAAAGCTGAAACTCCAGTACTTTGGCCATCTCATGCGAAGAGTTGACTCATTGGAAAAGACTCTGATGCTGGGAGGGATTGGGGGCAGGAGGAGAAGGGGACGACCGAGGATGAGATGGCTGGATGGCATCACGGACTCGATGGACATGAGTCTGAGTGAACTCCGAGAGATGGTGATGAACAGGGAGGCCTGGCGTGCTGCGATTCATGGGGTCGCAAAGAGTCGGACACGACTGAGCGACTGAACTGAACTGAATATATATATTAACACAAATGGGGCATTTACACACTGTAACCTAACTGTCCATCTTGGAGATCATTTCATATTAGCATGACAAAGCTGGATTTGTATGTTTTCACTTAGAAACTTGTTGACTTACCACCATGAAGACCAGCAGAATTCTCAGAAGTAGCCATAGTTTCTTTTTCAAGCTTGCCAAAGAAAGCAAGAAAGGGGAAAAAAGCATATTTTCCCTTTCCCACAGTATGATCTGAAATTTTCATTTTACAGACAGAAAAAAAAAAATGAAGTCAAGCAAGTCCTGAGACTAGTTAGAAGTTTGCTATTTTGTATATTTATTTCTAAGTTTGCTATTTTGTATGTTAAAGTTAATATCATAGTTCTCAGTTTCAAAGACTTCACTTTATTTCATGAACATTTTCCATTTTTCCTCCTCACTATGACATTATATAAGAGCTTCCCAGGTGGTGTTAGTGGTAAATAATCCACTAGTGGGAATCAATGAGATCTCTAATAACTGTACATCTCTCCTGAGAGAATCCACCAGTGCAGGAGATGCGAGTTCCGTCACTGGGTCAGAAAGATCTCCAGAGAAGGAAATGGCAACCCACTCCAGTATTGCCTGGGAAATCACATGGACAGAGGAGCCTGGCAGACTACAGTCCATGGGGCCGCAAAGAGTCAGACACAACTAGGTCATTGAGCACAGCTGCTGCTGCTGCTACTAAGTCACTTCAGTCGTGTCCAACTCTATGCGACCCCATAGACTGAACTAGGCAGCCCACCAGGCTCCGCCATCCCTGGGATTCTCCAGGCAAGAACACTGGAGTGGGTTGCCATTTCCTTCTCCAATACATGAAAGTGAAAAGTAAAAGTGAAGTCGCTCAGTCATGTCCAACTCTTAGCGACCCCATGGACTGTAGCACACCAGGCTCCTCCATCCATGATATTTTCCAGGCAGGAGTACTGGAGTGGGGTGCCATTGCCTTCTCCAATTGAGCACAGCACATGACATTAAAAAGAAATGACATTTCAGTTAGTCACCAGAAAACTAAATGACCAAATCTTCTCTGTATCCTTTTGGCTACAGGTCAAAAGTTGGATTCTATGCTCGTCTTCTGGAGATCTTAAACACATTACATTATTTTCTATCAATTGTGTGTGTGTGTGATTCTACATCCAATAATTTGAATAAGCAAGGCCCTTGGGGATCAAATTTGACAAGTTTTTTTGGTTTCACTAGCTCTTGCTCGTTGTGACGTTATTCTTCACATGTTTAGTAATTTTTGATTGTGGACTCAAAAATCCACAGTCAAATGACTGGGCTTTATAAAGTGGGAACTCAATGAGATTTCTAATAACTAGGCATCTCTCCTGAGAGTATTTGCATTTACTTTTCCCATGTGTTTGGTTGCTACCAATCTGGAATCATATACAGTTATTTACCTAGTTCAGAGTTCCCTGGACCATGCAGGGAAGTGAAAAATGAATCCCCATCTCCCAAATTATTTCTATCTAGATAAGTCTCTTTGCTGCTGAACAGATTTTCATAAACCTATCATTCTCTGAGAATGTAGTCTCTCGTGGTTCTCAAGTTTACATGGGATCTTAGTTCCAAATCGCCGTTTTGGACATCTAAAGACCTAATCTCCTGTCCCAAGTATAGCTGCAAAACGTCAAGTTTTAAGATGTAGAGATTGGAAGATATACTCAGCAGAGATGGTTTCATGTGTTAGGATCTCTTACTTTCTATTTATCCCCTAGTCTTCTTCTTTCTCTTATGAGCCAAGCTTTGCACTGAAAAACAAGTTTATTGTACTTTATATACAACATATGTAAAGGGTTTTAGAGTGGAAAATTTTTTAAGTAATATAGTTATATAACATGGATAGAAACAGAAGATTCAGAAAGAATTCAAACTGCTTTTTAAAATAAATCTGCTGAGTTCTGAGCATTGGATAAACTTCTGAGCATATAATCTTGTTCTCCTTAAAAGAGAGAAAGAATGATAATAAACATTGTGTGCTAGGGGAAAATGAAGGAAAATGAGGGAGTACATATGATTAAAGAAAAGCCTATGTGTAGTGAAAAGTGAAAGTGTTAGTAGCTCGGTCCTTTCTGACTCTTTGCAGCCCTATGGACTATAGCCCACCAATCTCCTTTGTTCATGGAATTCTCCAGGCAAGGATACTGGAAAGTGAAAGTGAAAGTCAAGAAGGGTGGTGTCATCTGCATATCTGAGGTTATTGATATTTCTCCCGGCAATCTTGATTACTCAGTCGTGTCCAACTCTTTGCGACCCCATGGACTACACAGTCCGTGGAATTCTCCAGGCCGGAATACTGGAGTGGGTAGACTTTCCCATAGCCATTCCCTTCTCCAGGGAATCTTCCCAACCCAGGAATCAAACCCAGGTCTCCTGAATTGCAGGCAGGTTCTTTACCATCTGAACCACCAAGGGAAGCCCTCAAGCATGGTACAGAGGAAAAAATAGGACTTAAAGTTATCCTGGGTTCATCATGACTTTCAGACCTTGGACAAAACATTTAACTTTTGAGTAGGGATAACAGAACTTAATCTACAGAGTTATTTTAAGAACTAAAAGGACAAATTATGAAAAATTATCTGAATACCAGCTACTCACTTGTATTAATGAAATAGTTTAGTTATCCAGGTGTGCAACACTGTGATGAATTAGAGCCTTTGAGGCTGATCATAGGGATGATGCATAATGAGCTTTGCTGAGTGGCGCTTTGACAGGTTACACAAGAAGGGAAGTCCTTCACAGAATATCTTTCAAAGAAAAAGGATGGTGCTATCATTTAGAATGGAAGAGGGCAAGGGAGTTCCTGGGGGGAAAAGGAATCAGAAAGGAGCTTACATGTCTTAATGATGTCACTTATCCCCAGAGACTTCCAAGAAGCAACAGGGTTTTTGTTCTTCTGCAGCCCCAGGGTTGTCTTACCTATATCTAGCAGGTAAATCAACACAGTTCCACAGGGGATACAAGGCAGCCAAGCTCTATATGGCTAGAAATATTCTTACTTGGGCTATATTTAAAGCAATTGTATAGGTTAAAACTTGAGTCTGGTGCTGACAAGATTTGAGATAATGATCCTAGCCTGCTGTAAAGAAGCATATAACGTAGGAGCTGATAAATAGGACCTGACTTAACTCTTTTATAAAACACATATGGATGGACATTCTACAGTTATAGCTGTGTTACCTGTACTACCTGGGACTTCCCTGGTGGCTCAGACAGTAAAGAATCCGCCTGCAATGCAGAGACACGGGTTTGATCCCTGGGTCAGGAAGATCCCCTGGAGAATGGAATAGCTACCCGCTCCAGTATTCTTGCCTGGAGGAGTCCATGGATAGAGGAGCCTGGCAGGCTGCTGTCCACAGCGTTGCAAATAGTTGGACACGACTGAGTGACTAAGCGTGCATGCCTGCGCTATGTCTGTGATAGCTCAACCCCCTTTACCGTCCAACCAGACCCAGCATCAAGGGTTCTAGTCCCTCAGTGCCTCACTCTTTGCTGTAGAATCTGTTAAATCAGCTCGTCTTCACCTGCAGTCCTTTCATCTCACAACTAGAGCTCCAGTTATCAAATCAGACCAAATACTATCTCTGCTGATAAAGTGCAAGTTTATTTCTGCTTAGGCATTACAAATTATGTATATGGATTTAAGATTTTTTTTAATGTTTAACTAGTTATGTCCATATAGCTCAAAAAATTTTTTAAGACTATAAAAGAAAACAAGCAGAAAAAATACTTCTTTCCTTCCAATCCAGTCCCTTATCTAGTCAGAACCTCCTTCCCTTCCACATAGAAATCTCTATTCTTAGATTCTATATATCTTTCCAGAGTTATGCATATTCAATAAGATACAAATATAGATTTTTATTTTTTATTTTATACAAAAGTATATTATACATACTGTTCTAACACATTTTTCCCACTATATAGTTCCTATAATGTTTTAATAGATATGTAGCTCTCTGCTATAAAAACAAGCTGTAATTTAGTCATTCCCTATTGATGGATTTTTTTAGTTGATTTTAGCCATTTGCTATTATGCAAAAATATTACTTAGAATAGATTTGAACCTATAGCCCTGAGCATATATACAAGGAAATCCATAGAATATATCACGAAAGTCGAATTCCTGGGTCAAAGGCTATATGCGTTTGCAGTTTTGATAAATGTTGTAAAATTGTCCTTCGTATGGGTCACACTAATTCAAATTCCTCTCAGCAATGAAGAGTGATTGCTTCCCTACAGATTTGCCAAAGGAGAATATTGTCAAGCTCCCTTCTCCTAACAGATCTTTTCAGCATCATATCAAACTCCAGACAGTGGTGCAGGAGGTTTATACACAATTGTAGATAGCAAACAAAAAAGAACTCAAGGTGAAAAAACATAGTTAGCTTTAATTTCATAAGCTCACTCAAATATTTAGATATAGGAAAGGAGTTATAAATCACCCTTTTAATCAATTCCCACTGCATTGTCTTGATTTTCTACTTAATATTGGGTCTTTAGTCCCCCCACCCTCCAAAAATCTGATTTTCTTCCCATTTAAAAAGTGACAACCAATGAGGCAGAATTTTTTTTTAAGAATCTTTTTTCATTTTTGATGAATATGATAAGCTCAAAGGGACGTAGCAAACTTATGAGTCCTTGAAGAAAACATGTAGCAGTCTCTTTCCTTGCCTATCTCTCCAAGATATTAGTCACAAAAAAAATTATTTTTCTAGCTCAGAGCTGAAGTATCTGGCTGGTGTTGCTGGTGGTCCTGTGGGAGCTGTTGCAAAGCATGAATGGAGGAAGAACAATTCCTTCCCTCTTCCAATAAGTTCACTGTTTAACTTCCTGGATGTGGTTATAATGTTAGCAAAACATGCTGAAATTGTGCCTACCACAATTTCTAGACTGGCCAGCATTAATATTTGTTATTGTTCAGTCACTAAGTCATGTCTGACTCTTTGCAACCCCATGGACTGCAGCACGTCAGGCTTCCCTGTCCTTCACTATCTCTCAGATTTGGCTCAAATTCACGTCCATTGAGTCAGTGATGCCATCTATTAAAAAGATTGTGTAAATATAAGACAGAAGTGTGCTGGTAAATGTTTACAACATGCACTCCAGGAAATAGGACTCACATTTTAATATCTGTCCATTTCCATGGTGTAAATATTTCCTCCATGACCAGTCTTAAGCTACCAATGTGATGTCACAAAATGCAGAATTGGGAAGAGAGGCCCAGTAGCTCACCATTATATAGATTTCCATTATATATTGTTTTTCCCTGCAATACTGTGATTTATAATAAGAAATACACATATGGTCTTCTTCAGTTTTTGGCACAGAGCTCCTAAAACCCTTCAAATTTCATAAGGGCTGAGAGCCATAAATATGTCTTTTGTAATGTTAATGCAGTGACTTCTAGACCTCAATTCGGATGGAAGCTGATTACCAGAAGAATCAACCTTGTGCCAATGGCCAATCATTTAATCAGTTAGGACTATATAATGAAGCCTCCACAGAACCCCAAAAGGACTGGGTTCAGAGAGATTCTGGCTTGGTGAACATGTAGAGATTCAAGGAGAGTGGTGGCCCTGGAGAGGGCATGGAAGCTCCAAGTCTCTTCCCCACGCCTTGCCATGTGCATCTCTTCCATTTTTGTTGTTCTAAATTATATCCTTCTACCATAAACTAGCAATCTAATAAGTCAAATGTTTAGTTGAGTTTCTGAGCCTCTCTGGAAAATTAACTGAACCCAAGGAGAGGTTGTGGACACCTCTGGTTTATAGCCAGCTTCCCGAAGCACAGGTAGTAGCCTGGGTTGTGGCCGGCATCTGGTCTTATAAGACTGAGAGCTTAACTTGTGTAATCTGATGCCATCTCAAGGTATAGTTCAGAATTGTGTTGAGTTGTACAATACCCTGCCAGCTAGTGTTGGAGAATTAATTGATGGTTGTGTGAAGAACCACACTTCCCTACATTAAAAAATGGGTGTCAAAACAATTATCATCATAGATCATAACCTTAAGGGCATGAATGATAATATATTACAGTAAAATAACTAGAAATTTATCTAAGTGTTTATTAGCTTTATTTGTAAGATAATTTATGTTATTTAATTTCCAATAATGGGCTGTTTAACTATCAGCCTGCAAAATTCTTGAAAATTTATCGTTGGCTCTTGTATGCTGATTCCAATGCATTACTAAAAGGGAGATATTATAGTCACCAGAAGCAAAGTACTAAAAAAAGACTCATTTATTGCAGTCTTATTATTGGACCTTATTTTTGGGCCTCACAATAATTATAATGATAATAACAGTGGTGAAAACCCCTGCTAGTTAGATACCTGAACTGAATTTTCTCTTTTTTCTTAACAGAATTTTCATTTGTGAGGTTTGGCAATAAATCAAGTTAAAATACACTTCCCATCTCTCCTTAAAGAAATGGGAAAGTGTGTGACTGCATTCAGGGTAGTGATCTTTGAGCAAGTTATTGATCAAGACTCTGAAAGAATTGTCATGGATTCAGTTGACCTTCACCATTTAGCACAACCAGCTTTTTTCCGTTTTCTCCCTATGTGTAGTAAATGGGATCATGGCAGCAACACTGTGAGCATGAGGTAATTCTGAGGATGTGAGCTTTTGCTAAGAATACCATAGCAGAAAATAGAAGTATTCTAAGACAAGGGAACCCAACCCCTGGGCCATGGGCTGGTATCAGTCTGCGGCTGTTACGAACCAGGCCACACAGCTGGAAGCGAGAAAAACTTTATCTACGTTTGCTGTTGCTCCCCATCACTCACTTTACCACCTGAGCTCTGCCTCCTGTCAGGTCAGCAGCAGCATTAGATTCTCATAGGAGCAAGAACCCTACTGCCCTTGAATCATATTGAAACCATCCCCCTGACCTGGTCTGTGGAAAAATTGTCTTTCAAGAAATCAGTGCCTGGTACCAAAAAGATTGGGGACTACTGTTCCAGGATATTGATAATATGAAACAGTCAATATGCCAGTCTTGAACAGCCTATCTCTGGACTCCATTGTAGATGAGAGAAAATTTAATGTATTTTTAAGCCACTTGTTTTTAGATCTTTGTAATGCACAATCAAAGTGTTAGCTATTCAGTCATGTCTGAGTCTTTGCAATCCCATGGACTGTAACAGCTCACCAGGCTCCTCTGTCCATGAAATTCTCCAAGCAAGAATACTGGAGTGGGTTGCCAATTCCTTCTCCAAGCGAACTTCCGGACCTTGCGATCAAAACTGGGTCTCCTGCTTTACAGGCAGATTCTTTACCATCTTAGACACCACGGAAGCCTGCACAACCAAATGCTCCGTCTAAATGATGATTATAGTTAATATTTATTGAGTATTTGTTGTATGCCAGACACCATGTTAAGTAATTTATGTGTTACTCTAGAAAGATAACACTTTTCTGTGCAGATTTATAACACTAGTTTGTGATTTTTTAGACTTCTTTGTCCTAGGAAGGATTGATTACACTTATAAATGTTCACAACTTCCCTTAGCAGAATATAGGTAGGTGTTCTAAGAGTCAAATTTATCTTTTCATGTTACCAGGGGTATATATAAATTGTATGACATTTGAATTGTATGTGCAAATACTCAGTTCACTGTTTGCAGTAGTGAATATCTATTTTGAATCACAAGAAGTAAGACTGAATATAGAAAGCACTGTTCTGATGTCCTATAGCTTTCTGATAAAGATTTAATTGTGGTAACTCTACTCCAATTCTCCATACGGTTCCAAAAATTTCTAGAAAATATATTATTAAATTAGACATAATATTCAGACATAGAATCCCTGCTGGAATTGCAGACACAAGGAGCTAACATTTCTAGGAGCTAACATTTCTAGTTCCTTCCAATGAGTCTGTGACAGCACCTCAAAATACAACTCATTGAAATCGGCTCCCAGAAGGAACAGTTGATAATCAACCAGAAGAATGATCCCTTTGGCATGCTTGTCAATCATGTCTATTGTTGCATCCTGTGAAGAAAGGTAATCAATTCTGAATGGCATCTCTTAAGAAATGCCTGGCATCTCTTAAGAGAAAGGCTGCTTTTATTAAAATAAGGCTTCTCCTGAAATTTAACTTTTGAAAGCCGTCTATCTCTATTCTTCTTTGCTGAGAAACTAAGAGGGCCATTTGGGGCTTATTTTACATTTTATAGTTCAGATGATAGTCATTTTTTTAATTCTAAAATTAAAATTGAGGGGTTTTTATTTTGGATGTGTCTGTTATAATGGCTCAGAATGGAGCCATTAATAATTGCTGGCATCTATCAACTTTAGCCAAATCATTCTTGATGTTTTCACCTTTATTTAGCCCCATCTCTCTATTTTATAGCAGAGGCAGAGTATCCTCAACAAATTCAGAATTCCTGGGGAGGATGTGGAGACTAACTCCAAGATTTACACTCCTTTTTTGAACTACTGTGAAATGTTTTTTAAAGATATTCGTTCCTAAAATGCCTCCATTTATTTGTATTTATGTTATAATTAAAGGGGAAAAAATTCCATGACTCAGTTACCCATTTTCTCCTTTGTGTTATTTTAAGGAAACAAGAATTTTAAGAAAATTTTAAGAAAACAAGTAAATACCCATGTATACACAAGGGTTTAGATAATGGGTTTTATTGCTGTTGTGGGCCAAAAATTTGTTTGGATATTCCAAGTATGTGTGAGTTAACTACTTAAAAAAAAATACTGAAGTATAGTTATTTTACAGTGTTGTGTGATTTTCAAGTGTACAGCAAAGTGATTCAGTTATATATATGCATATATATATATAAATAAAGAATATGCATATATCCTTTTCAAATTGTTTTGCATTATAGGTTACTACAAGATATTGAGCGTAGTTCCCTGTGCTATACAGTAGGTCCTTGTTTTTACCTATTTTATATATAGTAGGGTATAAATGTAATTTAAGAGTTAACTACATTTTAAAGTGACCTGTTGCTTTCCTGGTGTCTGTTCACAGAGAAGGAAAGTTTGAAAGGTGAGTCAGAGCTCCACTCTATGGGCCTTTTTCATTTTCCTGTGTCTTCACTAAAGGTTTTATCCAAAGCCTTCCCTAGACAATAACTGACAGATAAGATATACTGAGTCCTTTCTCGACACTAGGTACTGCGTTGACCAGTTGACATGTGAGATTTCACTTAGATCTCAAAGTAAACCTAAGAGTTAGTCAATGCTATTATCTTTATTTCATAGATGAGGAAATAAAGGATCAGTCACAGATACAAAGAGGCACAGCCTGAACTCAGTCAGTTTTGTCTTCTGCCTCCAGGGTGTTTGAACTTAAATCTCAGTGCCATACAGAGAACCTTAGCCAATATTCACTGCATGCTTGAAGACTGCATAAGGAGCTAAAGGGCTTGCAAAAACACATCCCTTTTAAAGTACTCTGTCTTGAAAATATTTCTCTTAGTCCCATGATTACAGTTGCACTCATTTCTTCAGTTCAGTTCAGTCGCTCAGTCGTGTCCGACTCTTTGCGACCCCATGAATCGCAGCACGCCAGG